>CM035410.1:6665875-7000875 GCA_020310875.1 Ceratopteris richardii
TGGACCATCATGTATCAATGTGCAATACTCCTTCCATGTCACATGCACTTTCCCAAGTAAGTATTAAATGCATAGATTAGTAAGTTTGTAGGTAGGTCTCAAGTGATCAAACGTGTGATTATTAAGAGATTTAGTTACAATGATTAAGTGATCCTACTACGTGATTGAGTATTCGAGTGTATGATTGAGTGATTCCAATGCATAATTAAGTAATTAAGGGACACCACATTTTATTCGTAATGCATGACATAACTACGCCTGCATTACTAAACATTGGTAGACCTAATCACTACATCTGAATATGCAAATGTTCATTTCCTAAGTGTGTATGAAAAATAATATGGACTACATCTGAATCTGAAAATCTTTTGTTTATGTCATATGCAACTTCACAGATCCTGTTCATGATTCAGTGATAAAGTGTGTAGGGCAATGTTTGTATCATGATGTTCGTATTGATTAAGTTCCCATTAGCATCCATTGTCTTATAGAACTACGTCTGCATTAGCAAATGCTGTGATGCGTTATGAATCTCTCAATATTCACTTACTTATCATTTAGGAAAGTACTAATTTTAGGGCCTACGGTCTTTAAAACTGCGATTGTCTAAAACATTGGATAGTATTGGATCCACTTGAAGATGATCTGTAATAATTCTATATACTATAGCCATGTTGTAGTTCCCAATTTCTTTCGTGTTATTGATGAAAAAACCGAAATGAAGAGGTGGCTCGAATGGCTTTGAGATATCTCTAGCATGTAGATGCTCATGGCCTTCTATGAGTGGCGAGAACAAATCCAAAGAGCCCTTCTCAAGCGAGGTGACAACTGGGTTTGGGCCCTAAACAATACATGAAGCACAACCCTGGATTACAGAATACATGTTGGATGTGATCTGAGTGTACACACAAAGAGAGAGAGAGAGACATCTTCTCCTCCTTCTCAATTTGATAGTAACTTCTATATCCATGCAGATGATGCATGCACAGAGAGAAAGAGGGAGAAAGAGAGAGAGAGGGAGTGTGAGAGAGAGAGAGAGAGAGAGAGAGAGAGAGAGAGAGAGACAAAGAGAGAGAGAGACAGAGAGAGAGAGACAAAGAGAGAGAGAGAGAGAAGGAGAGTTGGGTTCAGAGAGAGAGAGACAAAGAGAGAGAGAGAGAGAGAAGAAGAGTTGGGTTCCTCATGACTGTTGCAGCCAACGTTTTGAAAACATAGGTGCAGGGTCTATAAGAGGAACACTCATAGTGGGTTGTACATATGGGTAAACATGAAACCATAGCAATCATGGAGTCTCTATAATGCTATGAGAGAGAAAGAGAGAATAGGAGTCTAGATTATGGTGTTACCTACACATGAATGTTTGCATGATTACCTTTCTAAAGTGAATAATGTTTCTATATGACTTCGCTTATCATTGAATGTTGTTGGTGCAAAGTCCAAGCCCTCACATTTGGCTTGAGGTTCATAAAGATGTGAAGCTCCATGGAAACCATTGCTAGTGGAGATTTATCTCTTTACCTTTGTAAAAGTCATTACTTTTTGACTTGAGAATATTTGTATCATCTACCCAAAAGTCGTGGACTTGTTAGTTAAGAAAGTAACAACTACATTGAGGGAATATCTCCTAGAATAAAGGTTCATTTTTAGAGAGAGCCAAAAGTTGAATTCAAATTCAAAGTTGAATGGAACATGTATATAAACCCACTTGAAAAGTCACGGTTAGAGTGATCATTCCTGAGCCTTCCATTGAAATTTTTGTTCATGTGTAAGGCCTACATTGTATCCTACACTAATCTCTATCATAAGCCTATGATTACCAATTCTATGATCTTGTACAACATTGTTCATTAATACATTATATCTACATTGTTCATCTATGATATCTCTGTTATATTCATTTCTCACTGTCAACTTGTGTTGCTCATATCTCACTCATTTCTCCACCAAAGTCCATGATCTATAGCTTGTTGGAATCAGCTCAAAGTTATCTACATGGGGGCAAAGTTGGAAGCAAATCCATTTAGTCAATTGGGAGGCACTCACTAGTCAATCTCTGCAGAGGTCCTAAAAAATTGGGGGTAATGATTAATTTGCTTTGCACGGATGTCTTTTGGTGCAAACTGTGTCACCAAGGTTGGTTCTTTTGTTGTGCGCTGCTTGATTTCAGCATTATAATCTGCCATTAAGATAGAGAATGGAACATACAAATCATCAGACGTGCCAATCCACCTATGATGGGAGAGGTTTCTGAAGTAATCGAATTTGATGACGATTTCTTCCAATCGGGACATCGACTGTATCTGTACTGCCACCCTCTCATCGTGGGTTGTAGCCACCTTCTCTAA
The DNA here is from genome assembly GCA_020310875.1 of Ceratopteris richardii. Taxonomy (NCBI): domain Eukaryota; kingdom Viridiplantae; phylum Streptophyta; class Polypodiopsida; order Polypodiales; family Pteridaceae; genus Ceratopteris; species Ceratopteris richardii. The sequence goes on from CM035410.1 coordinate 6,668,221, forward strand.
CCTCTGCATCCATTCCGGAGCTTCGATCTCAATTGTGTCCATTCCTTCTTCTGTTTGCTTATCCCCTGGTGCAGGCATCGGTACGTATGGGTCTTCAAAAATCTCCTCAACTTCAATTGGAACTAAGTCTTCGGGTTCCAGTTCCACGAGGGGAGAGGGTTGATGCTCATATTGAAGAACTTTATTTTGTAGTTCTGCCAGTTGTGCTCTAAGTTCTGCAACTTCTTCAGATGTGTCTGTTGTGGCTGTACCTTCTTTTGGTGAATCTTGCTGAGCTGCGAGTTGCTTTAGTAGGTCATCCCGCTCTCTTTCTAAGGCAGCATGTGCTTCCAAGAGATCGGCGTGTGTTTCTAATATGATTTGCATATTTGCCGATGGGATGGCCTTGAAATTCTCTGGGTCCATTTCTTGCGGTGAACCCTCCATTGCTGCTTCCAGGTTCTCTTCGTTCTGTTTCTGTAGTTGTTTATTTTCTTCAAGTGCTACAGACATGTGCTTGCGTAGTAAGGCGAGGTTACGTCGAAGCTTGAGATTGTCCGTTATCTGAGCGTGTAACAGATCATCAAGTTGTTGTTTTTCTTCAGCATCTATCTGGGGTGGATTGGCGATTAACTGATCATGTTGTGCTTGCAATGTACTATACTGCTGTTGTAACTGCCTCTTCTCCTTCTCTAAATTAATGAATCTCTCCTGTAGCGTTTCATGATTTTTGAACAAGCTCGTATGCTGGGCATCTAGATGTTGGTAATGCTGTTGTAGTTGAGTCATACATTGGTACATATTATTAAATACATTATTAAGGGGAGTGGATGCGGGAAAGGTGTTGAATGCAGAGGGGTAGGGAAAAGGGAATGGGAGTGTGTATGCTGTGCTAGAAAAGGGTGAAGTGGGTGGTGGGGGAATGGGAGATTGTGGAAATATGGGGGGAGGGAGAGGTGCGGAAGTAGGTGATATGTCCATTACATCATATGTGGATGCAGACGTGGGAGTGATTGTGAACATGGGAATTGTCGGTGTAGTGATGGTTGTGAAGGTGTAAAGTGGTGTGTGTTGTTGTGAAAATGGACCGCTAGGGAGCGTGATCGGGGAAATGGGAATTTCAGGTGCTACAGTTAGAATTACCATGTCAGTGATGACATTTACAATAGGGGTGGTGAGAGGTTGTGCGGATTGTGAGGGTTGACTAACAGTCTGTGCGGAAGTGGAATCTAAAGCTGTGATAGTGGAGGTGACAGTGGTGGTAGGAGGGGAAGATGGTGGGGTTGGAGGTAGAGGGGGCAATGGGGGTGAAGGGGGTGCACTTGAGGTATGGGCTTCCTCAGTGTCATGAATGGTATGAGCTGTGCCTGTGGTTGTGGATGTGGTGCCCTGTGGTTCTGATACTAATACATTCATTTGTTTCCCTGGTCGAGGGGGACGTCTGCCGTATCTTCGCTCCGATCTTTGTGAATATGCAAGAGCGGTATGCACCATCTCAGGTACCCCCAATGCATCAGCTATCATGTCAAGGGTTGCTCGATATTGCTCGTCCACACCTTCCTCCTCAAGGATTTGGTTCATGAGGGCTTTTCCTACTACCAGGGACAGTTTGTGTTGTTCTTGAACTCGGTTGATGGTATCATACAGTTTTTTCAATTGCTTCATATACGCTGGGGCACCATCAAGTTCCTGTACAACTTCTTGCTCATATTCCTGCTCTTCTTCGTCTGATAGTCCCTCTCGTTCATCCTCTTGCTCGTCGTCGGCCATCTCCTCTTCGTCTTCATCTACTTCAACAACTTCTGGTTGGATTGAAGGAGGTCGATCCGTGACTGTCTATTGTCCGCCTGCTTGCTCTGCCTCAACCTCCAAATCAGTAGCAATAATTATTCTAGCTACTTCCTCATCAGTTAGATCTTCTAGTGTAAAGCCATGAGGGAATTCTAAGTCGGTGGGTATGGGTGGAAACACTAGGTTTGGGCCTTCCGCGCTATGCCTCGGTAATCTGATAGTGAATGGTTGCACTCGCCTTGGAAGCCATGGAGTGGTTTCTGGTGTCAGTGTAGCACCTCGGGCCTGTGCACATGGCATCTGAACTGCTCCTCTCATTTTCTTGGATGGAGGCCCTGCGATTGATAGTCTGCATTGAAATTCTTGCACCCTGGTCCAAACAAGTGCTCGTTGAATTGGCACATCATATGCCAAGCAGCGGTAAACAATCCTTGTGAGAGCACAACATCCATAAATCACTAACTTTTGCTTCTTATACCACTGTTGATGTGCCAAGTGTATTTGGTCGATAATCCAATGCGGGATGTTTATTGTCAAATCAAAGGCGTCTACAAGGTACAAACTAAACCATATCTTCTTGGGTGGCATTGTGAACCTCCCTTGAGCAGGGAACGCGAAATGCTGCATGCACATTTGAAGATGAATGGCAATAGTTGGTGTCATTGCCACCATGTCCTTTAGTTTAGTCAGGTTCCTAATTTTCATGTTGTCCGGCACCATTGATTCCTTCTCTGTGGGGATATGCATGCCTTTCATCTCGAGAGCTTCCCTTACCAAATTGTTAGTCAACTTGAAGCGCTTCAGTTCATTACTCCTCGTAAGAGATGGTAAGACAAAGGTGATGTATCCCTTTTTCTCCTTACTCGGAGTAAGGGTGCTAATCAAGTATGAGCATCTTAGAAAGTCGGGCTTTGGTAATTGAGCTTTGAAATAATCATATAGGCTTGCCTTCTTCCATATTGGTTTCAAGCCTTCATTATTTTGAAGCTTCTCAAATTCCCTGGTGAAGAAGTGATACCTGCCCCAGCGCCCGTTGAACTCTATCTCTGCCTCCCACAGGTAAGTGCCTTCTCCCAGAGGTCCTACCTCATCACTGAACCAATGTGAGTTTTTGTTGACTGGCATTGTGTGCCCCTGTGGAGGATTCTGAATCGGTATGGCATGTAATGCTCTCAATGCCACTAGTCTTTCCTTCAACTCTTCCTCAATGGGGAGGCATTCACTGTCCACAATCTGAGGGCTGGTGCCTGCCTGGGAGCTAGTTCCTGTAGCCTCGGCCATATTGAAGGGACTGGTCACCCGTTCTGTGAGAATATACAAATGAATGTTAACATTGCAAATGGATACCAAGTGGTCACGTGTCCCCGTTACAACATTAACATGAGGTTTTAGTGATATGTTAGTTAGTCAATGAGTGCTCGGTGATTGTGGATGTGGTTAGTGGATGGATTGTCCTAAGAGCTAAATGGAAAGATGCAGTGTGAGAATGATGCAGTTAGTAGGTGGAGGTGAATTTACAAGTGGGGTCGGGGGGTTTGTTACAAGCTTTGGGCAGCCAAACATAGTGGATGGCTTTCGGTTTTGGTTTGGTGGAGACTCTTGAGGGATTTGTGAGAGTATTTGCTTGGAAATGAGGCTTTTTAGGGACCCATTTACAAGTGATTCTACTCATGCTCATGGGTGAATATGTTTCTTGCGTGATGTATAAGGGTGGATATCAACTGTTCGAGTGAGTGAACCATGTTGCACAGGGTGTGGTTTGTGTGTATCTATTTGAGCCCGCAAGCAAGCCTTAGGCACCCAAATTTGTCTTGATTGTGGGTCAACCTTCATCGACTTCTTGGGTACCCAGATAGATTTTACTTTCAAAGAAGATTCTTTGGAAGACTTCTTATTAGTGTCGCGTTTGATCACTAATAGGAAGTTGAGCCATTCTTGTGGCTTGACCGCAAGAATATGCTCGCCTTTCTGCACCCACATTTGTTTTGGTGGATGGGACACCTTGCTTCGTACTTTCTTTTGGCCTCGAGCATAGGTAGTCTACTTCTTCTGCCTCTTATCTGCCTCTGGTTGTTGCATCCTGATGGCCTTTGGAAAAGAAGGGAGTTCCATTGTATCCTTGACTTCTTTGTCTAGATAATCATCCCTCTGCATCACATACTTTTGGACAAGAATAGCATGGTCATCTTCATGTGTACTCCTGGAAGGACAAGGAGTGTGTGCCTTTCCTAGTTCCTTGAGTGCTCCATTGTCTAACTCAACTGTAATTCGACTCTGATTTACCCATACCTGAACAAGTCCACTTCTTAGGTTTAGGGTGACTGCATGATCATAGATCCAGTCTTGACCCAAGACAAGGGGCTCAATGAGATCCTCATCTTGACACACTAGTACTTTAACTGTCAGTAAAACATCTTGAATGAAGACGGGAAGTTCCACCTCGCCCATGCAAGGGGTTTCCACGCCTCCCAGTCCTATGAGATATGCTTCTATAGGATTGACATTTAATTTCAACATTTGACAGTAAGAAAATTTAACAACACTAGTGGCGGCACCTGAGTCAATCAAGGCCCTTACAGTCCATGCACTCTTTCCTTGTCCTATTCCTAAAGTTACAAAGGGACGTCGATCAATTATTCTATGAGAGCTAATACCTGAAACTTCACACATAGCCATAGGATATAGTGGATCTGCATCCGCATCGGTCCTAGGTTGATCTCTGCCCTGTCTTCTCAATTTCATTCTTCGGATGCGTTCCAATGCTTCTGCCTGTGCTTTCTTCTCGGACTCGTTTTTCCTCTTCTTTACGTTTCTTGGCAGTGTTGAGTCGATTGAGCATTTCCTCAGTGAGGGGTTCTTGATATAGTTTGACTTTGCATCCACTTATGTAACTAGGGAGAACATCTCCTTCGAGTGTGGCTAATTGGACTGCTCCACTAGTCAAGATCCTATTTATGATCATAGGTCCATAGCCTCTCTTCTCTAATTTTCTCACATGTTGTTTCAGGGTATACACCAAAACTAAGTCTCCGGCCTTCAATCCTTTATCCTTAACATGGGCATCAAAGTACGCCTTCTGTCGTTTTTTAGCTGCATATATTCATGCGGCAGCTCTCAGTCTTGTTTCTCCTAATCGCTCAAGGTCAAAGATCCTAGAGGAGAGCTCATGGCCCATCCACTCATGCTTCTGTGCTACCTTTAGTGTAGGTATCAAGAAGTCCAATGGTAGCATTGCATTTTGGCCAAAACACCATCTGAAAAGGAGTGGCTTGGAGTACCGTTTTATAGGCAACTCTGTATGCCCAAACAGCATGGTGTAGCTGTTTGTCCCAATCAGAGCGTTTATTATTCACCAATTTAGTCAACACATTGCATAGAATCTTATTTGTGCTTTCTGCTTGCCCATTAGCTTGTGGGTGATAAGGGGTAGACTTCTTATGTACCACCAAGAATTCTTGGAGAGAAGCTTCGTGAACCAAGACTAATTTTTTTGCCAGAGCCGCGTACCCCGGGAATTCTTTTGTCAAACCCATTGAACAAGAAAATTTTCAACTTCATTCAAGAAGTGAGTGCCTCTATCACTTACTAGCTCAATAGGTAGCCCGTATCTAGTGAACAAATTCTCAAATAAGAACCTAGCTGTTGTTTGAGCATCGTTCTTCGTGGTGGCTTTTACGTCCACCTACTTGATTAGATAGTCTGTGGCCACGATGATATATTCAGCATGTGAACTCTTAGCTGGGGGATTAATAGGACCGACAAAATCTATTCCCCACTTAGAGAATGCTCGTCCACCCATCATAGGTTTCAAAGGCATCTCATCTTTACGTATAGGATAGTGAGTTCGCTGACAAAGGTCGCACCTCTTCACATAGGTATGTGCATCCATGTGAAGGGTTGGCCACCACAAGCCTACAAATAAGATTGCTTTAATCACTCGGTCTGGTCCAAAATATCCTCTTGCTACACCTTGATGAGCAGTTTCCAAGATCTTGAGATATTCACTCTCATGGACACATAGTCTCAGGTAACCATCTTTACCACGCTTGTATAAACTATCACCAATGAGTGAGTAATCTAGGGCTTCTTGTTCTAGACTTCTTTGTCTCGTCAGGGTCATATCTTGAGGGAATGTTTTCGTCCTCAGGAAGGCTACTAGAGGTTCACTCCAATCTGGCACTATGGTCACTTGATAAAGAGTGGCATGCTCCACGGGTGGTTTAGTGCAACAGATTGGGCATTCTTTACACAGTTTATGTACATCAGCTTCCACAGTAGGTCAATGTACTCCAAATCTCCTTAGTGTCTGTAAAGTTCTCTGCCTCCAATGGTGTTGCTCTAATGCACCTATATGTGCTGATTGCAACCATTTTGCGTACTCATCCTCTTCCACACAACAAGCCAATATCCCTTGATCTGTCTATTTGTACATGCTTCCTACCATGATATGGTACTTCTGGGCTTTTACTACTCCTTATCTTGAGTGTTTATGACTGGGTGGTTAGGCCCGTATGTCAACACTGGCACTAATGGCTTAGCCCGCTGAGGTACAACTTCCAAATTAAACAAGTAAGCATCAGGGAGGTCATCTAACACTCCTTCTGGGGCTTCTCCAAATGTGAGCCTAGAGAGGTGGTCTGCTCTCAAGTGAGTCCTGCCTTTCCTCACCAGGACTTCAAAGACATACTCCATTAGCAAGAGGAACCATCTTACTAATCTACCTGTATTGCATGGCTTGTTCACGAGATATAACAATGCTTGATGGTCAGTAAAAAATTTAAACTTATTTGCAAGCAAATAGTGTCTAAACTTCTTAACCGCATATACCATGCCTAATCCTTCTCTTTCAGTGGTTGTATAATTTCGTTCAGCTGCATTCAATTGTCTACTAGCATAGACAATTGGAAGATCCATATTACCTTCACTAGTAGGTTGCGTGAGTACACACCCAATAGCATAATTGGATGCATCCACGTGAACATGAAAGGGCTTATTCCAATCTGGAGTGGTCAAGATTGGTGCTGAACATAATCTTCGTTTGAGCTCATTGAAGGAATTTTCACATTCATCAGTCCACTCAAAGTTAGTCAAAAGTCCGTACAGAGGCTTGGCAATGATGGCGTACATGTGTATAAAGCGTCGGTAATAACCACAATGCCCCATGAAAGCTTGTACTTCCTTGACATTCTTTGGCCTAGGTAGTTCTGCGATGGCTCTTATTTTCTCTTCATCAGTGGATATGCCATTCTTTGACACTATGTGTCCTAGAATCTTGCCTTGCCTGACCATGAAAACACACTTTTCTGGGTTCAGGCAGACTTGATATTCTCTACATTTGTCAAAGATTTGTCTGAGTTCAGGTATATGTGTCTGTCTAATGTTGGAATCAGCACAGAGGTCATCAACATAGACTTCCAAATTCTTCCTCAAGAACTCTTTAAACACGTGGCACATCAATCTTTGGAAGGTTGCAGGAGCATTGGTAAGCCCGAATGGCATTACCCTAAAAGCAAATATGCCGCACTCTGTGGCAAAATCTATCTTATGCTAATCTTTTGGGGCTATGACTACCTGATTGTAGCCCAAAAATCCATCAAGGAAGCTGTACACTTCCTTGCCTGCTACTCTTTCTAAGAGATGTTCAGTGATAGGAAGCAGATAGTTATCTCAAATAGTGGCTGCATTAACCTTCTTCAAGTTAATGCACACACGTAATTTGCCATTATTTTTGGGCACCACTACAATGGGGGATACCCACTCAGTATGCTCAATTTCATAAATAAATCCAGCTTCCACCAGACGATGTATCTCTTCTTTGATCTTGGCAGCATAATTATCATTGTATGTGTATGGCTTTTGCTTAGAGGGTTTGGCATCTGAGGTCATGGGGATAGTGTGTGAGCATATGTCAGGGTCGACACCTTTTAAATCGTTGTAACTCCAAGCGAATACATCTCTGTATTCTCTCAACAAGGCTATTAGCTCATGCTCTTCTTCCTCTGTCATGTCATGGCCTATGTACGTGCATCTTTCTTCTCCTTCTTCTATGGCTACAACTACTTTCTTGGTGGTTTCTTTGTTATCATAGGCCTCCCCTGATTGCGCCTCACGTTTTGGCATCCTTATCATGACTCTTCTATCGTCTATCTCATACTTTTTAAAGTTTTCAGGGACCTCAAACAAAGATTCTTCCTCTTCTGGTGTGACTTCTCTCTTCTTTCTTTTCTTTCCTTCATCCTTAGGGGTCACTTGTGTGGCTAACCTTACATCATTTGTAAGCTTTCCGTGTCTCTGGGGTTGAAATTCTACTTCATAGAATTATTCTTCATCTGATGCAAAAGGTGGGTCCATAATGATTGACTCTAGATCGGAGTTGCTCGCATCCTCAAATGCATCAGGGCTAGGTTAGCATTCTTCTAAAACCGAATCTCCTATGATTGGCTCTATGGAGAAAACTGAAATATCATAGCCATCCTCATCATAGTGGGGTGTCCATTGTTCCTCATTGATGGCTACATCCATTGTTGCTAAAATTTTTGCCCAGCCGTGAAGTTCAAATTCTTCATCAGGAAATACTACAGGTGCGTAGGCTGGGTCTTGAATTGATCTATGGGTTTCTTTTGCACCTATCTCTCTGGACTTTTCTCTCTTCTCTTCTTCTACTGCTACTTTACACATCCATAAGTGAGTCTCTTCATGCATCCATGAGGATCCTGATCCTATGGAGTGCACAGACTCAGTATCATCTTTGGCTCTATGGATGGGATTCCATTGGATAGGAGGGACATCTCTATGAGAGTAATCTTTGAGATTCACTTTGGTCGTGACACCTAAGTGTTGCAAATACAAGGAATTGGTTCCCCAATCTTGTACCACTTGCAACTATCGCATAAATGGTCTTCCCAAAATCATCTCATAGGCCTGGTTCTTGCTAAAGTCACAGATAGCAAATGTGTGCTCAAACTCTACACCACAAGTAGTGAGAGTTATTCCTTCTAGCAGGTCTAAGGGTCTTTCTATGTGACCATCAGCCATTTGCAATTTCATCCTTGTGGGCCTGAGTGCTGGCTTGCCCCAACATTTCCATAAGGAGGTGGTAGCAATTGCAACTCTTGCACATGAGTCGAGAATTGCCTTGGTTGTGTACCCCTGATGGGTAATGGGAAGATAGGTGTTTCCTTCTTCTCCTTCGCTCATGTCTCCTATCTTGTCTAGAGGAATTTCTAGCACTGTTCTATGGGAGCCTACCTGGGAACGGGGTCTAGCTATTTCAAGCACTTGTTTAGCTACATGTTTCCATAGCTCTGGCCTAACTTTGAGTAGCTCTTCTCGAGTAAGGTTGCACTGCACTTCAGTATTTTTCACTACCTTCGTATTCCTAGGTATGATTGAGTCTTCGTTTCGTACCATGACCGTGGGTGCTCTCATACAAGTAGACTTAGCTTCCCATGGGGGTGTGAAATGGGGCAATTCCTGTAATGAGTTAGACTCAAAGTCTAATCTCTCTTGAGATTGTGCACTCTCCTGTCCTCCATAAATGGATGGGATGTCTTGTGGGAATTGGTCATGCGCATCATCCACAAGTTCAATGGGAGGAGGGACTTCACTCTCTTTAACCCATTTTTCTTCTTGAATCTGTCGTAGAAATTATGGTGTGTACCGATTCATAGAAGAAGATGTGTCTGGCTCTGTGGAGTTAGGCACATAGGCTTCCTCGGCAGGAAGGCTTACTATATCACTTGCCTTTCCCTTATTTGGAGGGGTGGGTTCCTTTTCTGATTGTGCGATTAGCCTCTCCAATCTTTCTAGCAATCCATCAAAGTGCAACTACGTCTTAGTTGAACTAGAGATGTTAAAGAGGCGACTGGCATCAAACATGGTTTGAGCCAATTCCACCAACTTAGCACAAATTTTGGTTCGTTCAAGCTCTATTTCTGCTCTAGGGTAACACTTTTCATGATGGGTTACGTTTGGCCCTTCTTGGATTCTGGCCTGATATGCCTTAAGCATCATGTTAAGGTCCTCGGGAGTGGGATCTACTAGGACTGATCCTACTCTAGGGGGTGGTGGGATTGTATGAGGCGGGTTGGAAGGTGGTGGATCGGATGGAGATGGGAATGGTGGTGGTGGGGTAGTGTGAGAGGGAGTTTGAGATGTAAGTTCAATTATCCTCACTTTTGTTTCTCTTAGGCTTTCCTCAAGTTCACTCATCTTCTTTTCCCATTGTCTTTTCATTCTCTCGCGGCTATCTCTCCAAGCTCTAGTCCTCTTCTTGGTTATGCTCTCAGTTTCACTAACTTCGACACTCTTTTCTTGGCCTAAACCTTGGTTTTGCTGTAAAGCCTGAGCTCTGGTGACCACTTGCACTGGTGCAGTGGAAGTTACACTTCCTGTAGAGTCTACTACTAACCCAATAACGTTGATGGGGGTGATTTTTGGCATATTATTGGGGTTCTTTGGACAATCTCCTAAGAGATGCTCCTTCCCACAGTCTTGGCAAAAGCCCTGGATCGTTATTGACTGGGGTTGTGTAGGTGTAGGCATGGGGCAATCACGAATGAGGTGATCTCCCTGACATCGGAAGCACGGTCCTCTAGGGAATGGGGGTCTTACTTGCCTAGGTTGAGGTCTAGAGTTGGGGTTTGCGTACATGACGTTTGCATAATCTGGCTCCCAACTAGGTTCACTTGGTTCTTCAGAGTAATATGATTCATTATGCTCAGGTGACTCCATGTAGTAAGCATGTGGACTATCCATATGTGTAGAGTCAAAGCTATGGTCACTAGGGTCACTTTCTGAAAGCAATGGTGTCACTGGCACTATAGCCCTATTCAAATTTTCTTTTGTAGCTGCATATTTTACGAGAATCACATTAGCTGGAGCAGGGGGTTGTTGGGTTAGCACCGGTTGAGGTCTCTGTTGGGCCTGATATTGTGGTTGGTAGGTTTGTTGAGGCCTAGCATACTGTTGTGGTGGGTCCTGGTTCTGATATCTTCCCTGTTGTGGATAGGGCTGAGGGTAGGTTTGCCTAACTGCTTGCTTATTGTAGGGGCAATCTTGAGCAGTGTGATTTGTGTATCTCCATTCTATGGTGCAGTATTGGCTACTAGGATTCACTTGGGATTGAGCCACGATGGGACATATGTTCGCCATATGGTCACCTCCACAAGTATAGCACCGCTTAACAGGGGAAAATCTTGGAATTTGTTTGCTAGAGACACCTAGTTTTTTAGCTACCTTCTCTGCGAGTTCCTCAATAGATGTGGATTGCATGGAAGAGAGGCTAGAAGAACTATCTGAATCTTTGTAGATTTATGAAAGCTCTAATTCCTCCCCCAGGTTATCTTCTATGTCAATGCACATGCGTACACACTCCTCTACGGTCTTAGGGTCCTTGAAGTACACATATGATCTCAATTTGGTACTTAGCAGTCCATCTAGGAATAAAGCCACTTGTTTGGCTGGTGTGGGTAACTCAAGAACAGGGCATCTCTCAAGGTATTGTCTAAATCTTCTTCATGCAAGTCTAACTCTCTTGGGGGGTCTGCTTGAAGCTATGAATCAGTGAGGAAGTGTTATGCCTTATGCCACTCTTAGAGAATTCGGTAATGAATGCCTCTAGAAGTTGTTCTATGTTCCTGAAGTGTCTCTCATTTAGTGGTTGAAACCAGGTAAGAGCGGTGTTCCGAAGGGTTAAACCAAAGGCATTGTACTGCGTGAATAGGTCCTCCACTTGTTCAGCTCTCAAGACTTGCCTAAACTCGGCCACATGATCGTATGGATCTCCTGTGCCATCGAAGTAGTTCTTCATAGACTTAACTAGCTGGGTTGGCCTAAAGGTTCTGGTGTGTTCCCTGGGCCTTTGCAAAGGAGAATCATCAGCATTTCTTAGGTTTGTTGTAGTTCTAAGTCTCTCGGTTTCTTCTCTATCCGTTTCAGTTCGCGTTCGTTCTCTTCCTGTTGGGTTGGCAAAGCTTACCTCAGGTCTATCTCTATTTCTGTCTCTTTGAGCTCCAAGAGCTTGGGATGTTCCAGCTCCTGGGTGGCCATAAGAGACATTTGATCTCGGTTGGGGAAAAATAAATTCACCCTTCCAAGTGTATGCATGCCTACCGTGCTCTGTGTCCACAAATATTCTTTTTGAAGTGTTGTCTAAATAGGTCACCTTGCCTGGGCTATCAGGATCTTTGAATTCATAGATCGTGATCGTTCCTATCTCATTAGGCCGAACAGGCTTATACCTCCAAAAGGCTTCATCGGTCTCTCTGTTCAAGAGCAGATCTATGCTCTTGTTATCCTAGGGAACCCATTCCGGCGTGATAATTCTCGTGCGGACTGATTTGCCTCGAGGGGTTTTAGGCTCTCCACTTAGGTTCCCTTGCTCTAGGTCACCTATGTCCAGCTTTGGGATCACATTCCCGAATTCATCTGTCCTATCTGGGTGACTGGTGACTACGTATATGGTTCCTTCTTTGTCCAAGTATGCTCCATTTTCAAACTTGACTGCTGGACGTTCTAGTCCAATGGGTTGATCTGGGTTTTTGATCTGGACCACAGATCTTCCTAGGCCGTCCTCATAGATGCTAGCACCTAATTGGTTGGTCCTAAGGTATTCCAGTTGCATCTTGTAGGGGCCTTCTACCCTATGTAACTATGGCACACCTGAACTTCTTGTAGGTCTCTCCATACCATGGGACATCTCGGACTCACTGGTTTCAGAGCTAGGGTAGTGAGAATGATGGCTCAATTGTTGGGCCCAAGACCTAGCAGTATGATTGACACTAGCCTCTGAAGACCTAAGACTCTGTCTATCTCTCCCTAGGTGTCATCGTGATCTAAGGTTCATATGCCTAACTGAGCAATCCCAATTTTTACCCAAGTTCAACCTCGTTGTTGAGTTCTTTTGTATCAGTTACTTGATTCTTTTTTGAGTTGATTATCATGTTTTAAGCTCTTGTCTGTATCATGTCGTCAGGAATACTTGAGTGACTTTCCGCACTTTAAGTTGTTCGTTCCACGTTAAATTCTTTTCCTTTAAAGTTGTCGGTCACACACAGGTTATCTCTTGTCTTGAACTTGATTTCTCAGATAGTCTTTGACTTGTCTCGTGCCTATCGTTGCCCTGACTTACTTCTAGCACTACTCCTACTTAGCCTAAGCTAGGAATTGACAGAGTGTTAGGAATTTCCAACCTTTTGTTTCCTTCTTGGTTGCCCTTGTGTGCCCAGGAAGCGTGTTCCCAAGCTTGCACTTACTCTTGCTTAGAATGCCCTTTGATGCTCTCAGTGGACCTGTAAAAGTCCCAAAGTTAGCTCAAGACTTAAATTCACATGTCACAAAAGATCACTTTCATTCATATAATTCACATGTCAATTTTCACTGTGTCTCTATAGAAGAAAATCTAGATTTCCCTTAGTTTTCTCCCCCTGGATATGGTCCACTTGAAAATACTATATCTAATAATCCTGGTATTAATTTTACCGTAACCACGAGCTTTCCCCACGAGCTTTCCAACAAGCCTAAGATCACCCCGAACGGATTTCGTATGAGGAAGTTATGACAATTCAGGGTTTTGGAGTTAAAACAAGGTTCAAACAGGCTAACAGTTCACAGGATTTTTCTCAAAACACACGTGTAGGGACCTCACAAATCACTAATTCCTTGATAAGTATGCTTAAAATTTACCCCAAAAACTTGGAACAAAAAACCCCTAGAATTTGGCCAAAAAGCCTCTCAATCGCGATCGACAGGTCTGTCAATCGCGATTGACAGAGGTGTCCATTGGGGCCTGTCGATCGCGATCGAAACGTCAGTCGCAATTGATAGTGTCAATCGCGATCGACAGAGTCGGTTGTGAGTTCTGTCAATCGCGATTGATGGTCTCAATCGCGATCGACACTTTTTCCGAGATTTTAGCCGTGATTTCAGTCGATCGGGGATGTGTCCGTCGCGATGGACACGTGGCAACGCGAGTTTTGGTGTCAATCGTCAAATTTCAGTTGGTCGCAATCGATAGTGTCAATCGCAATTGACTGAATCCTACGTGGCAGTCAGTCGATCGTGGGGTCTCTCGGTCGCGATCGATAGGTCTGTCGATCGCGATTGACAGGGTCTGTCGGTCGCGATTGACAGGGTTTGTCTGTCGCAATTGACAAAGGTTGTCGATCGTGGCTGTCGATCGCGATCGATGGTGTTGGTCGCGATTGACAGCGAAACACGGAATTTTTAAATTTTATGTAGTGATTTGGAATGTGCTCGTCATGTGCGTCATTGTGGTGTGCTTTGTTTTATCAAAAGATGAAATTTTCTGTCGATCGCGATCGACAGAGGTCTGCGACACAGAGATAGTTCCGAGCTTGTTCGTACCTGTGCAGCCTGCTGGATAGGATGATACAGCAAAAACCTGCAAGGAAGCTCAAAAAACATGCAAAAGTAGCGCACACAAATCGCTCTCTCGCTCTCTCTCACAAGTGGAATGAGGGAAATGGAAGGGAGAAGGTGATATGATCAAGAACTGAAATTTTTGCGATGATGGAGATGGAGATCGGATATGGTGAGGATGATGATGGTGATGATGATGATGAAGTAAGAAAGAGGAAAATAAGGAAAAGTAAAGAAATTACCTACAACGCCAACGTCACAACTCTATGTCTTACCATCACACGCTCGTCCTCAAAGCTCGATCCCTAGCAGGGCACCAAAATTTGGTGTAGCTCAGTGATGAGTAGCACCTCCTTTAATGTCAATGCGGGAAGACGTGACAATGGTATGAAGACCTCGAACAAGTGATGGCACAAGTGGGTGAGTGAGAAGCACACTAACATGCACACACATACACACACACGCGCACACATGGTAAGACAAAGAGAAAGATAATGGAGTTCCTTAGATTACTTCAAAAGTGCTCTTACAAGTTCAAATCTATTACAAGCTAACCTCAAAAATGAGCTCTCTAGCTCTATTTATAGTTTTTGCCTAGCTTTGGCCCTGTCCAGACCTAGTGTCCGGCCTAGTTAAAAATTAGGTTCTAGGGCCTATTTGGGGGCCCAAACGAAGTCTAAAAATTATGAAAATTGGTACGATGCTACTTCTAATACTCCTCAAGCTCGAGGACTCCTCGGCTTGCACAAAATGGAGTTACAAAAAGGTGAAATGGTATTTACAATGATGTAGAGACTAAGTTCACTATTTAGGAAGTATTACTTCATGGAGAAATTTGGACGGCCTACTTGCCAGATCTTCGTTGACTACTTTTTCTGCTTGTGCTTTCTCTTCGCTCTGAATCCCTTCTTTGACTTCCTTGTCTTGTGAGTCCTTGGGTACCTTGACTGCTGCCAACAGTATGCATGAGAATGCATACATGTAAATAAGAGAATGCAATGTCTGTGTATATGTGTGAATGCATGTGATATGTAAGCATGAACATATATGCAAGAAATTGATGCATGTGTACATTTATATGCATAAGAGTGCATACATGAATATGAGTACATACATATTGTAACATGCCTCTTTTCTAGTGAAATAATTCATTTTGAACTTTCTGAATTTCATTGTGGGAATAATGCTTAGAATGAATAAATAGGTCATTTTATGCATGTAGGAAAAATCTTGGGTTGACAAGTTTCATATTCTCTCTCTAGACCTTGTTTGCACCCTGTTTTCTAGTCAAATTTTGGAGGTGAAGATGAAAGAATTAAGAAAAACTCTCTATGAGAGAAAGGTAGAGCAAGTATAGGAGAATAAAAGTGCCTGAGTGAAATTTTTGTGAATCATGTTTTAAGTACCTCCTTCAGGGTCCTACATTTAGTTCGTTGTAAGAAAATGCCTTGATTTTACTCTCTCTAGAAATTTGAAACTTGCAGGGCTCAAAAGTGGCATTTGAAGGTGGATTTGGATCTTGGACATCTCTAACACTATTGTGCAGATCGCAAAATTGAATAAAAGTGTCTCTCACAAGCTTAAGCTAATTCCTCATCTTTTTTGAGTTACAAGGCTTTGAAATGTGCCGTTTTCCAACACTTAAAATAAAAGAAAAAAACGAGGGCTTATCTAATTTTATTTGAACCCATGATTCTGATGCTCATGTATCACCATGGCTAAATATGGATATTTTCGGATATGTCATTTTGGTGTTTTTCTCTTATTTTTGATAAGTATGCTAAAGAAAGAAAGCACACTACGATTGCATGGATTTTTGCAAAAGTTTTGGAGAAACTCGACTTTTTCTAAATTTGGTGGATCGCACACTTCTTTGGGGAGGACAACGATCAAACTCTTATATAGGGAGACTTGTGCGTCAAAACAAAGGACGCTCAGAAAACTGAGAATTATCTTGTTATTAAGAGTGAGTGTGTGATTGAGAGTGCGAGTGTGAATGCGATTGTGATAGCTCGGGGGTGGTAGGGAGGTAGAGGCTTTGTCAAGAAGCTATTGTAACCATTGATTCACATCTATAATATCAGAATTCTTCCTTCTCTGCATCATAATTGTTTCTACTCTTTCGCATCAGATTTTCTCTTACCTTGTGCAATCTCTATGATCTTCTCTCCATTGTTAATTTTGAGTGATCAAAATATTGTGATTGAGGAAACGCTACACATATAGGAATGTGAACATGAATATTAGCAAATATGTAAGTGTACAAGCACATAAGAATGAATAAATGAACACAAATGTATGAAAATGAATATATGAGAGTGCACAAGCACAAGTTTGTACATAAATGAAAGTAAATGCATGAAAGTGTACATGTAAATGTGAAAAAGTATATGCACAAAGGTATATGTAAATAAAGGATGTATTTAATGAAAAGCATGAGTGTTTTAAATTCTCGTAAAAATACTTATGTGGTCTTTTTGGACGTTTTTTTTAGAACACTAATGAGCACTGATATAGACAAGAATTACAAATGGGAAGGTGGAGAGAGCACGAAGAAGATCGAAGCTGAAATCCTTTAAAACCTTCTACCTTGAATTCTTTTAGTATATGAAAATTGAAACTTATAGCTTTAGAACTTAAAAATTTTTTATTTTCATAAGTTGTACAAACTTAAAGGTAACAGTTTTGAAAGTTCTTTCAAATTCGCATAAATACAAAAACATACATACATCACTTGCATTTACAAAATGTAAAAGGAATGTTTTAATTTTACATTGCATTAGGAAAGATAGTCATTGCACATCACTTGCATTGCAAAACATAAAATACATAAAAAGGACTATTTTCATTTTACATTCCATTAAGAAAGATAGTCATTGCACATCACTTGCATTTGCAAAACATAAAATACATAAAAAGGACTATTTTCATTTTACATTCCATTAAGAAAGATAGTCATTGCACATTAGATCGTAAGTCTCTTTTATTTTTGATAAAAAGAATGCTTTATACCTTGCATGAGGATTCACTTCATTTGCATTTATTGCAAGCATAAAGAAAGGGTTTTTGTTCTTATCATTTCACTTAGGAAAAGTTATTGTTAGTTTCTCTACTTAGTTACTTGCTGTTATTTTTTGCGTTTTATCATTACTACCTAAAAACTCAAAAAACAACTTAAGAAAACTTTCAAAAAGTATATAAAAACAAGATTTCTATTTAAATTAAAGTAAATCTAAGAGTTAAAAATACAAAAATGAAATTTCTAAAAGCAAATCTAGAAAGTAAAATAGTTATAAACTTTAACTACAACAAAATAAATTTTCTTAAAAGAGATTTAATCGAAGTAGAACAAGGAAAATCAAAGAAAAGTGAAAAGAAGATAGGTAGAAAAGTCTAGGTCTTATTAAAGTCTAATCTCCTAGATATCCTACATAGTGAAAGCTTTAGAGAATTTCTGGAGCTTTTAGAAACTGTTATTATAGATTTGATACTTCACTCTAGGTGACTTCAAGAGCATAGGATGGAGGAAGTGTTCAAAAACATGATAATTGAAACACAAGGTGCACGAACAGTGCAATCAATCCTATGTGAAAAAGGTAAATTCATTGGGTTGAATATCACTAAATACCTAGATGTGTTTGAGAAGCAAGCACAGATCCAGGGATTGCCGAATGATGTACTAGTACAATACTTCAATCGAGTTTTCTCAAGATCCATTTTTGAAACTATCCATGAGCATGCTAGTAAACCTTGGGCTGACTTTAGGAAAGAACATAAAATGTTCTTTCTTCAAGATTTTAGTCAGCACAGTCGGGAAGGGTTTTTGAGATGGGTTAATTCTCCTAAGACTAGTGAGTCTCTAACTCACCTTCATGGTGAGTTCATGAGATGGTTTGCTCAACTTTGTGAGGAAGACATGAATGCAATAAACCCAGATATTATCATCCACTTCCTGAAGATTTTAAGCCCAGAGGATAGAGCTAAAATAGAACAAAGAATAGAGGAGCTTGGGAAAAGGTATGGTTTGATAGATGATTGGCAAAATGTTGAACGTGAAATAGAGGCCATTGCTCAAATGAGACAATGACAATCTGTACTATATGAAAAACCTATCTCTACTCAGCCAAAGGACCTACATACAATAGGGCATTCTAATATGCCAACACCTACAACTGTGACTGTGGCCAATGTTGTAGTGGCCCCTAAGACTCCAATTGAATTTCAACCCGATATTTTGTGCAAAAAAATGAAAAAAATAATGAATATGCAAGCATCTCTTAGAGGTTGCACATTTAAACAGTAAAGTGTTTTCCATGAGCTTTGTGCCAATATTAGTGAATTGGGACAAGCAAATATGGCTCCGCTAATTCAGCCTATTATGCCACAATTCACTCCTTAGCCAGTTCCTCCTACTTACTCAGCTGCTCAACTAGCTTTCCAAAGAAATACTAATAAATGAGGAATTGGAAATAAAAGGTGTGTCTGGTGTGATAGTTAAGATGATGCAACTTATGCTTGTGAAGAATTAAAGCAAGATAAGGATAATCAGCTCATAGTTGAAGTTGATAGAAAATTATGTGACTTTAGAACATGACTTCCTTTGACAATTAATTGGGGAAAAGGAGGTATGAAGAGATTGTATGAAAACTTAACTATCTCCAATGCATTTGCCAGCACCTCGACAGTGAGACTAGATCCATTAGAGGAAGGGGCTCTGTCAGCTGCAAGTCAAAACCCCTATTCTGTAGAGGCACTGGTAAGAGCTAGAGAAGAAATCATGCACAAAACTGCATGACAATCTCCTATTGACCAATCCTCCATATATTCTCACATTGCCAATGTCAAAGAGAAGTGGAGACAGAATGACATGCAAGATGAGGTAGATGAGGGAGATAGAAGAGTGACAAGAAGACAAAGTAGAGAAAATGAAAAGAGAAATATCAATAATGAAAAGAAAGTGCAGGTTGAAGATACTGCAAACCTAACTGAAGAGGAGAAAAGAAATTCTATTAAAGAAGGTAAGAAACCATTAGATGAGAATGCTCAAGTACAAGAAAATAAAAAATCCTTAATTGAAGAAGAAAAGAAGAAATCTATTAAAGAAGGAAAGAAACCCCTAATTGAAAATAATCAAAATCAAAATAATAAAAAGAATAAAAAAAGATGATAAAAAACAAGGAGAGGAAAAAGGGAAAAAAAAAGTAAGCAAAACTTCGAGAGCAACTATGATCTTGGAACTCAAAAAGAAGAATGATGCTAGAGAGACTCAATGACATACTATTGAAAAGCCAAGTAACTATGTCCCTTGAGTAAGCGTTTTGGATTGCAAAACCTGAGTTCAAGGATAGCTTTATAAGACTTATTAGAAGAAGATGGTTTTCACTGCCTCAGGATGAGGATATGCAAGATGTTGTAGTGGAAGCCTTAGCAATGAATGAGGCTATCATATTAAGTGATAGCAATAACGATGAGGAAGAGGATATTACAACAAGAAGTGTAAACAAAAATTTTCTAGGTCCAATTCTTCCTGATGATGAAATGAAAAAAGGTGAAAATCAATTCGATAGGAGTTTCTAGGCACAAGGAACTATAGAGGCTAGAAGTCGGATTGGTGATGAGAAAGATTCATGTTTAGCTCAAGGCCTGATTGATTCAAGCTTAGAGATAAACATAATATCAAATAAATTCTTTGATAGATTAATATGCCCCATTGACAAAGATCATGGCTGGAGAATCAAAACAATTGATAATGGATCAAGGATCCTTCTAGGTGCATGCGCACATGTACCTATTATGATAGGAGGTGTCTGAGAGGAATTTGACTTCTTTGTGCAAGACAATTGCTCATATGAAGTGATTCTCGAACAATCATTTATAGCAGAAATGAGGATGGAAATGAGCGCCATTAATGATGGATCGGCATATGCAAGAATTTTTTCTAAATGTGGAATGGATTCCTTGCAAGTAATGACAATATGTCCCAATCATTCAAGAAATAGGAAAAATCTACGAAGAAATCCCATTGACTCTTACAAACATGTGTGTGAAGATTCACCACCTATGAGAGAATTTCGGGTTCCACTGTTGAAGTGAGACAATAGTGGACCGTGGATTGATGTCTCACCTGACGATGTATATAGCTTTGAGAACTTTTTAGTTTGCACTCCTACAACTAGTTCACATTTTATTAGAAAAGAAAAACTTACAAATAAATTTAAAAAAATGAAAAATATTTCAAAAACTTAGCATTAATTTCACTTGAAGAAAATATTGAATGTATGATTGAGCTTTCAAAAAGTTCTACTTTGATAGAAGAACTTGAGAATGCTCTTTGAGAAGAATTAGAATCAGAATTTATCATTCTTGACTTTATTAAGGAATATTAGTTGATTGCTAATTTCTTAGTAGAACATGAAGTCAAGATTGATACTAAATGTAAAATAGTTGAAAAGAAAATTAAAACCATAGCTCCTCCATTTCCTAAAGAGATTTATGAAATAATTAGATGTGTTTTTGAAGATCCTATTCTTAGAGATTGATCTAAGATAGGACATACATTTACTGAGGAGACTATGAAATATATAAAGTTTGGAGAAGAATTTCTTTCAGAATGCAAAAAAGATCAATTTAAAAAGATGATCATGCATCATGGGAAAGCATTTTCCTTATTTCCACATGAAATAGGATGTGTTGATCCAATTCTTGTAGCTCATATGATCATATTCACTATACCACATATTCCATGGAATCTACGACCAATACCAATCCCAAAGGCTCATTTATCTAAGTTGATGAGATTGTTAAAGGAGAAGATTGCCATGAGAATCCTAGAACCATCATCAACACCATATTCAAATTGATGGTTCGTGGTACCTAAAAATAATGGGAAGCTACACTTTACATAGGATATGCAACCCATTAACAAAGTCACTATAAAAAATGTAGGAATAGGACCCATTGTAGATGAGTTTGTAGAGGCATTTTCCAGACACTCCATCTATTCAATGGGTGACCTGTACTCACGATATGACCAATTTCAACTCAATTAGCCATTGAAAGTAGAGATATAACCACGATGAAAACTCCTTTGGGTCTAGTGCATATGTGTACTTTACGTCAAGAGCAGCAAGTTCCATGGCACACATGATGAATGCTATGAACTTGGTCTTACATGTCTTTAATTCCAAAGTGACTATGCCTTTTATCAATGTCATTCCGATAAAAGGGTGTGTGGAAAGGGAAAAAGATGTGACTTTAGATTCATTTTGATGTAGAAAGTTTGTTTCTGACCACATTTCTGACTGTGAAAGAATCTTTGAGAGATTCGAGGAGGTTGGACTGACTTTCCCTTTAGATAAATCTACTTTTGATGTCAATAAAGTTTTGATCCTTGGACATCTATGTGGACATTATGACCATAGACTATATCCACAGAAAGTTGATGTCATTAGAAGGACTTCAGAGGTGTGTCATAATGTTAGTGGAGTGAGAATATTCTTAGGAGCTTGTGTCTTATGTCTTCTGGATCCCTCACTTTGCTCATGTTGGAAACCCATTATATGATCTATTACAAAAGAAAAAGAATTTCTTCTATATAGAGGAACATAGTAAAACTATGAGAAGACTAAAGCAATCGCTTATCAATGCTTCAATCTTGAAAAGAATTGTTTATTCAAAAAATAAACATGTAATCCTAATCATTGATACTAGTCCTATCGGCATAGGCTGGGTCATTGGTTAGGATGATGAGAAAGGGAAAAGATATGCAGTTTGCTTTGGTGCAAAAAATTTTCATGATACATAGAGAGATTATGCTCAAATTAAAAGAGAGTTATGAGGACTAGTCACTGCCTTAAAAACAGATAAATAATATTTTATTGGAGCTAATGTGATTGTTGAAACTGATTGTCTTCCATTAATAGGAATGATTGCTAATTGTTCATCTCTTGACATTGCAATGTTAAGATGGATCACATTTGTCAAATTTATTAATCTAGCCTTTGTTCATATTGTTGGAAATCATAATACTTTTGCAGATGTGCTCTCATGATCAAAATTTGACGATGATGGAGAAGCAACAGATCGAGGAATAACTTTGATCAATTATGATTCATCTTCCTTTACGTATGAGCGATTTAGAGATGAAGAATATGAGGGAGAATGGAAAGATATAGGTTATTATCTTAGTATATTTCATCCCATCCCAAGTTGGTCAGCAATTCGATTCTGGAATATCAAGAAGAAGTCTTTTAACTTTTTTATGAAAGATGGATATCTTTGGTGACATGCTAAAGGAAAGGTGAAAAATCCTCAAAGAGTGTTAGGATTAAAAAGTCTACAAGTGCAATTTATGAGAGATATGCATGAAAGCCTATGGGCTAGTCATAAGGGTTTTGTAGCAACATATGAAAAGATTTGATAAAGTTATTGGTGGCCGAAGATGTATGTAATTGTAAAGGATTTTGTGAGCACTTGTGCCACATGCCAGTTACATTCCTCCATCAAACATAGAGATCCCTTACACCCGACTTAACAACCTTGTATTCATTACAAGTGGGTAGTACACCTTGTGACTATGCCTAAAAGCAGCAATTGTTGGAGTTAGATGTCTGCGAAAGCATGTGAACAACACAAGGTAGAAGAAGAGGTTTGGAGCACAACAAACAATATTGAATGTATTACCACTAGAATGTACAAAGATAAGTAACTGGTTAGGGCTATACGCATATATACAAGTTTGGGGAAAAAACCTCCTAAAGAGGGAAAAAAGTGCCCCATGGTCCTAGTGTGTTCACACACATCACTACCTAAATATATCAACAGACCCCCTTGGGAGTGATGCGGTCAACAAGGAGCTCGCACTCATGTATAAGGAAGTGCCAAACTATGTGGAATCAATCCACAAAAGGAAGTAAGCCCAAAGCTTTGTGGAAAGCTTCAACCTTCTCCCTAGACAGAGCCTTCGTGAAAAGGTCTACAATGTTCTTCTACATGGGCACATATGCCAAGCTGATCTCTCTAGTAGAGAAACTCTCCCTGACATAATGATAATGCACCTCAATGTGCTTAGTGCGAGCATGGAACACAGGGTTCCTCACAACTGCCAATGCACTCTGATGTTAGTGAAGATGGTGGTGGCAGAAGACTGACCAACACCCAAATCAGCCATAAGGCATTTGAGCCATACACACTCAATAGGCGTTGTGAAAGCTGCCCTATACTCAGCCTCACAATTGGAAGCGGTCACAGTAGCCTGCTTCTTGCTCAGCCAAGATATGCATGAGCTACCAAGCATGAAGCAAAAACCACTAGTGGACACACGAGTTTCATAGCAACCAACCTAGTCAAAGTCAGAAAAAGAATCCAAATCTAGTAGTAGTGATCCCCCCTTGGGATAAAACAACCCAAGTAATCGTGTACCACTCAAGTAGCAAAAGATACAGTTAACCTCCTGTCAATGCTTCACACCTGGACAATGCATAAATCTCCTCATCTGTGAGACAACAAACTGAATATCTAGTCGAGTATTGCATAAGTAAATCAAGCATCCAACAGCTTGCTAATAGAGAACAACATCAAATGCATCTCGAGCATCATGAAGACTCAATCGTAAACATGTCTCCATAGGAGTGGCAATAGGTTTATAGCCCTCAAGGCTAAAACGGTGCAATAATGTGTCAATATATTGCATTTGACACAAAGCCATTCCACCATCAACATGCATAAACTCAATGCCCAAATAATGATGCAAATGCCCTAAATCAGACATCTCAAATGAGGCATGTAAATCAGCCTTGAATTCAGCAATATGCGTCTCATGAGGACCGGTGAGCAGCATGTCATCAACATACACCACAATGATCAGAAGCACATCATTAGCATGCTTAACATATAAGGTGATTTTAGTTGGATTGTTCTCAAAACCATGTGCAATAAGATAGGCATGTATCTTTTCATACCAAGGAGTGGTGCTTGCTTTAAACCATATAATGCCTTCTTTAACCTGCACACCTAGTTTTCATGCCCTTTCTGCACAAATCCACGAGGCTGAAAAACATACACTTCCATTTAGAAATGCTATTTTAATTTCCAACTGATGTACATTCCAACCATGATGAGCTGCAAGTGCACATATGCTATGAACAGTAGTCATTTGGTGAGTAGGAGCAAAGGTCTCATCAAAATCAATGCCTCTTTCCTATGCATAACCCTTTGCAATAAGCCTAGCCTTATACCTATCCATAGTTCCATCAAGTTTACGCTTCAACTTGTATACCCACTTAGTGTCAATGGCCTTCTTGCTAGGAGGCTAGTCACATAAAGACCAAGTACCATTTTTTATG
This sequence comes from Ceratopteris richardii, assembly GCA_020310875.1. NCBI lineage: Eukaryota > Viridiplantae > Streptophyta > Polypodiopsida > Polypodiales > Pteridaceae > Ceratopteris > Ceratopteris richardii. The sequence continues at coordinate 6,692,715 of CM035410.1, forward strand.
ATAGCATCATATTCAGATTGTATTGCATCCATCCAATGTTCAGCATTTTGTGCTTCATCAAATGAAATAGGCTCAATCTCATCACAAATACTAGAGGCAACCATAGCATAGGAATTTGATGCAAAAGAGAAACTATGAGAGCATGAACGAGTACGATATGATAGATGTGCATCTGATTTGGTGTCACACAAAGTCTGCACCAGCCATTTTGACATAGTTTTTGCTTACTCAATATCAGCTCTCTCATCAAGAAGTGCATCATGTAAATCAGCATCAGAAATGGAATGTTCTGCATCATCACATGAAACCTACAAAGGCTAAGAAGTTGCCTCATTAGGACCAACACTAGACTGTCCACCTATAAAAAGAGGCAACAAACTATCATACATGTCTTTGGGGCTAACAGATGTCTCCGTAGTACATGAAAGTAACGGCTGAATAGCATCTTCCACAGAAACAACATCACGGCTAACCAAAATGCATTAAGTATGTGGATGATATAGATGCTAGCCTTTACTTTCAGAACTATGCCCAACAAAAATACATTTTACTTGTTTATCATCCAATTTTTTGCAATGTTGTTTAGGCACTAATGCATATGCCAGACAACCAAAAACACACAGATGATAACAGATGGCTTGCGACCACGCAAGCCTCATATGGAGTGATAGACTGCAGTGCTTTAGTGGGACACCTATCAAGTACATATGTTGCACACATGACAACCTCACGCTAGAAACTATGTGCTAAGGCCTGACTCTTGACTATACACCTTGCCATCTCCATGAGTGACCTCTTCTTTCGTTCAACAACTCCATTTTTTTGAGGTGTATACGACACTATACATTGATGTTTTATCCCAGGTTTATCCAGAAATGCATTAAAGTTAGAAGATATATATTCCACCTTCGATTAGAATGGAGGGTGCCCATTTTACATGTTGACAGATTTTTAGCGGAAACCAAAAACTTTTTGAAGCACATAAACACTTCGGACTTTGCTTTTAGTGGATATGCCCATGCACGCCTAGGAAAATCATCAATGAAAGTCACGAAGTAAAAATAGTATCCAAAAGAAGGTATCCGCATAGGACCATAGACATCACTATGTACAAGCTACAATTTCCAAGTAGCCTGAATTGAACCATCTTTTAGAAAGGAGGAATGCTTCACAAACATCTTTTCCGGGTGCCTCAAGTTTGGGCAAAGAGGACACCATTTCATATTTCCATAGGTGTAGCAAACTAGCCAAATTCAGATGACCAAAGCATGCATGCCAAAGCTTTGAATCTAACATAGCCTAAGAATCATGTATTGCACATGTCGAATCATTCACATATCTTTCATAGTCTATGAGCTTATACAACCCACGACATAAAATGCCAGAAGCAATAATCATGTCGCCATTTGACAGATCATGAATTGTACATCTGTCATTAACAAATTTCACAACCAAGCCAATCTTGGCTAATGCTGAATTTGATAACAGTTTTTTCTTGATCCCTGGCACAAATAAAGCATCTTACAAGGTGAAAGAACTACCATCAGCAGTAGTTAGAATGATCTTACCAACTCCTATGACAGGATAAGAGGAGTTGTTAGCACATGTGACAGTATTCCCTGTAGGAGCTGGCTCAAGTGAAGTGAAGAAAATGCGCTACGAGGTAATATGTTTGGTTGCCCCACTATCAAAATACCAAACATCTGATTGTACTACACACATACATTGCTCATGAGAAGATGGGGCAAAATTGAAAACAGTAGTAAACACCCATTCTTCATTCTGCACAAGATTACCAGACTCTATTTTCAAAGTAGAGGCCTCTACAACAAGCATTCTGGCCTCTTTGTTCTTTGCCTCTTTAGCCACGAGCTTTGGACAACTCTTACTGACATTATCATTTTCTTTACAGTATTTGCAAAACAATTTCTATTTTCGTGATTTCTTCTCATCTTTGTCTTCCTTCTTCGATTGTGCAAAATTAGCAGATTTTTGTTTAAGAGTAGAAGAGCTCCATTTTCCTTTGCCCTTCTGACTAGCTAGGAAAGCTTGATCTGCAACACACATAATAGACCTATTTTGCTTGGACTGGTCTTCTTGCAACAGAACAGAAACTAACTCTTCAAATGTTAAGGCATTTTGATTGCCTTTCATCATCAAACAAAGAGTAGAAGCAAAACTCTGATATGAGTTGGGAAGACCATTGAAAACAGTCTCCACAAGTAAACGGTCAAGAAGGACTTCATCAATAGAAATCAACTGCTCCTTCAAATCCTTGATCTTTGTAGAAAAATTGTCCATAGAATCACCTTCATTGATGGCCTCACTCTCCAACTATTTTTGGACATAAGCAACACGATTCTCATTCCTAGCCTGGTACAATGTGGTAAGTGTATCCCAAGCATCCTTAGCTACTCTACAAGAGCAAATGTGAGGAACAATGGCATGTTTGACAGACAAAGCTATCAATGCATGTGCCTGAGCATCACTACCATCCCAACAAATTTGCTTTATAGTAGGTGCAATAAGAACCACAGCACAAATAATAATATGAAGAATATCAGCATCTTCAATGCCATTTGCATCAGCTTCAATACCTATATTTGCAAGTGTAATAAGACGTTTTTCAACACCCTGCACAATGTTCCACAGGTTGTTTGCAACCAATACATGTCGCATCATATAAGCCCACAATGGGTAATTTGTACCGTCCACCTTATCCTCAACAACCAACATATAGAATACATCACTACTTTCAGCCATGGCCACTAAGTAAAATACCCTGATGCCAAAAATTGATTGTATTTGAAAACGTTGAACAAAAGCACCCTAATTGAGTTCTGCAAAACCTATGGTAGACTTCGAGATGCTTGTATTAGCGAATCAAAACCTATATATATCTTTGGCACAAAAAGACAAAATAGCTTGCACAAGCACTGTGATAGTGCATTTGGAGGCCAAAACGAGCTCTGATCCTGATTTTGGCACCACAAAGCGAAGGTGCTTTGATCTTCTAATCACCCTCAATATGCTCACCAAATTTTGTGCAATTTTGAGACTGTGACAGGAGGTGTGTCAACGATGCCCTAAATGAAGCGATGACCTGCTCTGATACCAATTGTTGGAGTTAGACATCTGGGGAAGCAGGCGAACAACACAAGGAAGAAGAAGAACCTTGAAGCAAAAAACACACAATACTGAATGTATTACCACTAGAATGTACAGAGATAAGTAACCTGTTAGGGCTATAGGCATATATACAAGCTGGGGGAAAAAACCCCTAAAGAGGGAAAAAAGTGCCCCAGCAGTACTAGTGTGTTCACACACATCACGACCTAAATATATGAACATAGCATGAGATATATAGTACTTGCATGTGAAGACTTGAGAAATCACATAGAACATCGAGCACTTTGGTCCAACACTACTTATAATGTATGCCTATTCCTTTTAGAAGAAGTGATATCGAGATTTAGATATGTTGAGAAAGTAATAGCAGATCAAGGTGATCTAGATGCTAGAGAGGCAACATCCTTCCATAGTGAAGGCGATCTCAAAAGCATGCCACGGAGATATCCGACAATGGCCAAGATATCTGCCATTCACTTTATGGGCCGAGAGTATGACGTACACGAGAACAACTAGATTTATGCTAGCTAAACTCATGTATTGTCAAAAACTGATTTTTCCTATACACACTTAGATAATAAACTAGATGAACCTAAATTGAGAGGACAATTTGTCACAAGAAGATTTATTGACTTTAAGAATCAAACAATTAAAACAAGGGAATGAAAATATAAAAGAAGCCATTAAAATATTAAAAGAATCACATCTAAAAAATAAGATTTATTTTTATAAGAGACACCGACTTAGGCAACAATCAATAGATTTTGGGGATTGGGTACTCGTTTATGACAGTACCTTTGAAACCCAATATGATGCATGATGGAAATTAACTAAATGATAGTTTGGTCCTTACATTGTTATTTTTGGTTTTTCTATAGATACATATACTTTGCGAGATTTAGATGGCACTCTCTTGGGAAATAGAATTGCAGGAAAATGAATGAAGCTATTCAAACAAAGAACAACCATTGTCTAAGAGATAGATGAAGATTTCTTGGATGAAGACGATACAAATCAAGATTGACGAAAATAATAATTATGTGAAATGCTTCCAATTTAAATTCCATTTTCTTTTGTGAATATATGCATTTTATTTTTGCATGTAAATAAATATATTAAGATTTTTAAAAGCTTAAGAAAAATAAGAAGGATCAAGATTAAAAACATCTATTGTGGATTTGTGTGAAGTATGAAAGGCTAGAAATCCTATGAATAAATTCAGTTAGCAAATTAGAAATTTTGAGAATGAGAACTTGGGATATGATAGTATGCTTAAAATGAGTACATGTATATGCTACTAGTTTGAACACTCTTGAATCCTACTATTTATTTCCTATGAGATCCTACCTCCAGATAGAATATGAATTAAGAAAACATTCATACTTAAGCCAACAGTATATGTGAGTGCATGTATTGTAAGTGCGCTGCAATGGGCTAGTAGACGGGTGGAACAACCTTGAACTGAGGATCAAGGCCACAAGCTGACGCAAGTTTCATCGTAGGCCTGACCTATATGTTTTCATGCATCTATATGGGTCGGTAGGCGGGTGGAGTCACTCTAGCTTGGTGGTCAAAGCCATGAGCTGACATCAATTCCATATAGGGCTGATATTGTGTGTCATGCACTATGTCGGGTTGGCAGACAAGTGGAACAAACTTGGATGGGTGGTCAAGTCCATTAGTTGCATCCCATTTTGGCATAGGCCGATTTGTAAAACTAAAAGAAAAAATGAAAAGAAAAAAGAGTTGAGCTGAGATGAAGAGAAAAAGAAAAGAAAAAGGAAAAATGAAAAAAAAATTAAAGAAAAGAAAAAGATCTAATGGAGAGTTGAATAGTATGAGATAAATGGGGGAAAAAAAGTATAATTCTATAAACTGAGTTAGTAGAGCTTAGTATATGCTAATGCTTAGGATAAGTTGCCGAAACTCAACAAGTTAAATGAACGAAAGATCTAAGAAGCAAACAATTACTCATGTGATTTCTTGTTTGATTGCAAAAATGGGGACATAATAAGATATGTGTGAAGCTTGTATCTACTTATTTCTCTAGATTTGTTATAATTTTCATAAACTTGCATGAAATATACATATGTTTATTTCTAAGTTTTAAAAGTAATTAATATCTATCCATAATGATTTGATACTTCTGTATGTTTCTTGACTTGATCTGCAGGTTGGCCCATCGAGATGATGTGCATGTTTGGTGGGGTTAGATGTTGGAAGGACTTCATCACTATGACCGACATTCGGAAAAATTAAAAATTTCTTTTCAAATTGGTCATCCCTAAAATCTTAAAAAAATTCTTTGATATGATTAAAATGAACTGATTTTCCTCTCTCTTGAGTTTCTATAGGTTAAAGAAGTAAAAACATATGCCTTGATCAAAACAGGAAAAATTTACTAAACCTTCACTGGAACCGTCCATTCTATCTCTCTTTATACCTTTATTAGAAATTGTTACTTTATGACCATGTGAAAGCATCACTCTTTCATTTTATCTTTATTTGCACTTTTGATTGCACCCCTAATAATTAGTGTATGTTTCTATGTGCATTTCTCAAGGGTTAAAGGTGTATGTGATTGTGATGGTGTATGTGGGTACCCTTAAATGCCCTAAATATATGAGTTTATGTATATGGATATACATCTATCTTAGTATGTGTGTCAATGTGTTCCCTATAGATGCCTATATGTGTTCCTATATATATGAACGTGATTGTGAATGTGTGCATAAAGGTATATGTATGGGTGATTTGTGTGAATAAATGGGTTATGAATATGTGTGCATGTGTTCATACTTTGGATACACTTAAAATACAATGTGTGTACATTTTAAAATACAATGTGTGTACATTTTAGTTTGTGAATGTATTTAGATGTAAAGATGTGTGTGTATGTTTATATGTTTTAACCCTAATGGTATATATATGTATATATATGTGTGTCTATGTGTACATAACTAAGTATTCATATGAAACTATGTGTGTACATAACTAAGTATTCATATGAAACTATATGCAAGGTCATGTACCTATGGTAAACCTTATAAAAATAAATATCATTTGGGCAAAGCCCTCAAAGAGAGCACAACTTTATATGTCAGATACCCTATCAATTATCGGTAAGTGTAAGTATATGTGAGTGGGTATATCGATGAATCATGCATGTGCATAGGTATGAATATACACATGCTCATATGTGTGCATGTGTGATGATGTAGATGAGTGGGTGTAGGATGAGTGAACGTGTGAACGTCATCTGATAGTGTGCATATGTTGCAGGAGATGTAACCTTTAACATATAAATGAGAAAACTTTAAAGCCCTTGGTATTGAACCCTTAAAACCTAGTAAAAACAAAAGCCTTTGTGTACATTAGTGTGTAAATAAAAGAAAGTGATACCATAGCGGAATCAAAAAATAAACAGGAAAAGTGAACATGAGAAAAATAAAAATTAAAATAGAATGGAAGAATCTTATATCTGAAAATCCCTAGAAATTTTACGTGCAATTTGGGAAGTTCCAAACCCATGGATCCCTATTTAAATGAGAATGGTCAATGAAATCATTTATGTTTTTTTCAGGCACGTCTTGTTTTCCTTTGTTCTTGCTTTCTTCCTTACACACTCTGTGATCTCTGTGTGAGATAGAGAAGAAAAGAGAAAGGGAGAGAGTGAGAGAGAGAATTCGGAATATCTCTTCTCTTTGCTCCCTCTCTCTTCAATAAATGTTCTTTATGCACAAAATTGTTGAAAACAATGTTCGAGAAAGAGCTCTGTGCAGAACTGAAAGAGAGAGAGAGAGAGAGAGAGAGAGAGAACCATTTTCATTAAAAGTTTTTCTGAGCTCTATTAGGATAGTAGGACTTCTGTACGACCTAGATCAAAGCTTTGTCTGCTACTATTTTTTATTAATGAGTCATTAATGCAAGGAACAGAGTTATCAAGCTCATTTGACTTCATTAGTGCAAGGAAGAGTTTTATCAAAGCTCATTTGATTTCACTTAGGACAAAAATCGGTTTCTGCATGCTATGGTGATGAAGCGCAGAGAATGAGGAGAGAGAATATGTTGGGAATCATCTATCTCTCATGATGTCAATCAAGCCTTCATGCCTTGCACTAATGCAAGAAACAATCTATTTGTTAACGTCGAGCTTGCGAGAGTTCTACGGCTTCGATGGCTTTGATGTTAAGTGCAGAGGAGCCTACATGAGAGAGTAGATGGCAACAGAGAGAGAGAGAGATTAAGCCATGGACGGTTGTAGAGATGGGCATGAAGATGGCCAGACGAGCATGAGAGAGAGAGAGAGAGATTAAGCCATGGACGGCTGTAGAGATGGGCATGAAGATGGCCAGACGATCATAGGAGAGAGAGAGAGAGAGAGAGAGAGAGAGAGAGAGAGAGAGAGAGAGAGAGATTAAGCCATGGACAACTGTAGAGATGGGCATGAAGATGGCCAGACGAGCATGAGAGAGAGAGAGAGAGAGAGAGAGAGAGAGAGATTAAGCCGTGGACGGCTATAGAGATGAGCATGAAGATGGCCAACCATGCGAAGGAGAGAGAGAGCCATGGATAGCTACAAAGATAGGCATGAATATGGCCAGATGCAGGCAAGAGAGAGAGAGAGAGAGAGAGAGAGAGAGAGAGAGCCATGGACAGCTACAGAGATGGGCATCAAGATGGCCAGACACATGCAAGAGAGAGAGAGAGGGAGTGAATCTTCCTCACCTCCTTCCTCCTAGCTTCACGACATGGCTGCATATAGATCGGACATGCATCTCCTCCCCCCTTTTTCTTGGTGTCTAAAGACAAATAGAGCCGCAATCGGCTGACTCCCCATACATGCGACTAAAGGAATGCGCGCATGAGAGCGTGAGAGAGAGAGAGGATGTGAAGAGCTCCACCACATCATCTTCGCCAAAATCTGCCTTTGTTGTCATGGATGACTCCTCCTCAGCGGACGGGGAAGATGATGGAGCTATGACAGATGAAGAGAGAGAGTAGTGATGGATGCACGTAGAGTCGCTTGTTGGTGCAGTAGAGAGAAAAGAAGGTACGAACAAAAAATTGATCACACACAGAGGGCAGATGTGGAGGTGGAGAGAGAGAGAGAGACAGAGAGAGAGAGACACACAGAGCGAGAGAGAGACCAATTCTCTGAATGTCGTACATTTGAGATGCCATACATGCTTCAGGGAGCTAGTATCATCTCTATTACGATCTTTTCATTTTCTGAGACTCGTTTTCCATGAACCTCATGGCCTAGCATGTATCAATGTGCAATAGTCCATTCATGTCATATGCACTTTCACAAGTAGGCATTAAATGAGTAGATCAATAAGTTCATAGGTAGGTCTTAAGTGATCAAATGCGTGATTACATGATTAAGAGATTTAGTTATAGTGATTAAGTGATCCTACTGTGTGATTGAGTTTTCGAGTGTATGATTGAGTGATTCCAATGCATAATTAAGTAATTAAGGGACACCACATTTTATTAGTAACACATGATGGAACTACATCTTCATTGTCGGGCATCTTCATTGTCGGGCATTGGTAGACCTAATGACTGTGTCTGAATATACAAATGTTTGTTTCCTAAGTATTTATGTGTAGGAAAAATACTATGGACTGTGTCTGAATCTGCAAATCTTTTGTTTATGTCACATGCAACTTCGTGGATCGAGTGCATGATTAAGTGATAAAGTGTGCAAGTCAATGTTTGTATCATGACATTCATAGTGATTAAGTTCCCATTAGCATCCATTGCCTGACAGAACTACATCTGCATTAGCAAATGGTGAGACGCGTGATGAATCTCTCAATTTTTGCTTCCTAATCATTTAGGAACGTACTAATTTTAGGGCATACAGTCTTTAAAACTATGACTGTCTGAAACATTGGATAGTATTGGATCCACCAGAAGATGATATGCAATAATTGTTTATACTATAGCCATGTTTTAGTTCCCGGTTTCGTTCATGTTATTGATAGAAAGAATGAAATGAAGCAAAAGCTTGGATGGCTCTAAGATATCTCTAGCATGTAGATGCTTGTGCCCTTTTGTGAATGGCGACAAGAGATCTACAAAGACCTTCTCAAACGAGGAGACAACTGGGTTTGGGCCATGAGCGCTGGGAAGCACAACCCTGCATTACAGAATATGCATTGGATGTGATCTAACTGTACACACACACAGAGAGATCTTCTCCTCCTTCTCAATTTTTTGTGGACTTCTGTATCCACATAGATGATGCATGCAGAGAGAGAGAGAGAAGTGAGAGTTGGGTTCCTCATGACTGTTGCAGCCAATGTTTCAAAAACATAGGTGCAGGGTCTGTAAGATGAAAAACCAGAATGGCTCATACATATGGCTAAACATGAAACCATACTAGTCATGGAGTCTCTATAATGCTATGAGAGAGAAAGAGAGAATAAGATTCTGGATTATGGTGCTCCCTACACATGGACGTTTGTGTGATTACCTTTATAAAGTGAATAACATTTCTATATGATTGCTCTTATCATTGAATATCCCTTCACATTGTGAGCAAATTTTTGTATGTCAATATGCAAGGACTCTATCATCTACGTTCCCTTCGATTCCCATATATTGTATGATTTTTCTTGGAGAAAGAATTCTTGCACTAAAATTCAAGCTTGACTAAGTTTTCTTTGCATAAGCTTTGAAGCTCTGAATGTTTTGCATTTTTTTCCACCATATGCAATGTGGACTTCTACATTTTTCCTGTTAAATAACTTGGAGTTGAGTATATCAAATCCAATGATCATTTCTTAGAAGTAACTAATTGTACATAAATCTTAGTTATGTGACACATTTGTTTGTCTTTGCTTATGACCATGCAAGTATTTTGATATATGCATGTGTGTGTGTCTCTTTGATATGTGTGTAAGCCCAATTCTTTGGGTTTGTGTTGCATGCGCATAGATGTGTGTATGCTACTGAGTGTGTAAGTGTGCATTCATGTTGCTACATGTTTGTGGGTTTGTGATCACGCAAGTGCAGTAGATCAATTAATTATGTTTCTGGAATCTAAATCATAATGAATTTTAATGAATATTACATTATATAACGTTTTGAAGCATGAAAGTAAAAATGTACATTAACACTTTCATGCATAGCATAATAACTTAGAGAAAGAAACAGCATGTTTGTAAATAGATGCATGCATGTATGCATGTTAGAAGGTATGTATATATGCATGTGTAAATGTATGAATGCATAAGTATGCATGTCTGTAAATTGATATGTATGCATGTTTTTAAGAGATGTGTGTATGCATGTGTAATGCATTAATTCATGTATGCATGTGTATGCATATGTGCAGTATGCATGTGTAAATGTATGAATGCATAAGTATGCATGTCTGTAAATTGATATGTATGCATGTTTTTAAGAGATGTGTATGCATGTATATGTGTACATGTGCGTGAATGCGCATGAATGCATGTGTATGTGTGAGCATGCATATGCATAAATACATGCAAGAATATGAGTATGTAAAAGCATGTATAAGAGTGAACGAGAATGCATGTGCATAAGTGAGTGTTTGCATGTGCATATATGAGGTAAATACATGTGTGCATGAGAAATGAGAGTGCCTATATTCATGAATGAGTGTATTATAGATGCATGTTTGTATAAGGTGAATGCATGAATGCATGTTTGCATGTATGCATGTGCACGAAGCATGCATGAATGCATATGCATGACCGATGTGAGATGTAAATGCACATGAGTCTGCATATGCAAGTGAGTATGCATGTGCATGAGTGTATGCATATGAGAAAGTGTTTATGAATGATGAATGCATGTGTTTAAGAGATAAGTGTGTGGATATGAGTGCGAAATGTATGAATGCATGTATGATTGTGAGGAAATGTGTATGTGGAATGCATGTATAAGTGTACATGTGTATATAAGTGGAATATATGATTGGAAATATGTTTATAGGAGATGTGCATGTGCATGTATGAGATAGATGCACATGAAAGATTTATGCATGTATGCATGAGAAAAGTAAGAACATGAATATGAATAAGTAAGTAAGAAGTATGCATGTACATGAGTGCATGTATATGCACGTGAAATATTAACATTGATACGTGCATTTGCATGTATGAAAGAACATGTTTGTACATAAGCATACATGTAAATAAGAGAATGTAATGTCTGCGTATATACGTGAATGCATGTGATATGTAAGCATGAGCATATATGCAAGCAATTGATACATGTGTACATTTATATGCATAAGCGTGCATATATGAATATGAGTACATACATATAGGAATGTGAACATGAATATTAGCAAATATGCAAGTGTACAAGCACATAAGAATGAATGAATGAACATAAATGTATGAAAATGAATAAATGAGAGTGCACAAGCATAAGTGTAAATGAATGAAAGTAAATGCATGAAAGTGTACATGTAAATATGAAAAATTATGTGTGCAAAGGTATATGTAAATGAAGAATGTATTTAATGAAAAACATGATTGTTTTAAATTCTCATAAAAATACTTATGTGGTTTTTTTTTCGGATGTTTTTTTTAACACCCAAGAGAAATGATATAGACAAGAATTACGAATGGGAAGGTGGAGAGAACGTGCAGAAGTTCGAAGCTGCTATCCTTCAAAACCTTCTACCTTGACTTTTTTTAACATATGAAAATTGAAACTTATAGCTTTAGAACTTAAAGCTTTTGTATTTTCATAAGTTGTATAGGGCTTATTTTATTAGTTTCATTTCACATGAATATTATTACCTTATCAAAATCAAATTTGAAGGATGTCTTGTAAGCTTACACTTAGAATTACATAAAGTTACTTTGTTTTATCTATTTTGGTTCTCATCTCCTCTTTATATTACCACTTTATTTTGCACTTATTGAAATGATTTTTGCCATGTACATAGACCACTAAGATATAAAAGAACACCTTCCACAACACTGTTATCAGATCTAAAGACCTAAAGCACACTAAGAAACACCCTGCGTGTAGTCACACGGTAAGACCATTGTAGAACTGGAATTGATCCACCTGGTGGTATTTGTGCATGCCCCCACAATAGACTCAGTGTTTTATGGATTGTATTCCACTATCGTGGGGGTACATCAGAATGGGAATAGTCTTTGAGGTTGACTTTGGTAGTCACTTCCAAATGTTGCAAGTACAAAAAGTTGGTTCCCCAGTCTTGTACGATTTGCAATTCTCGCATGAATGGACGTCCCAAAATCATCTCATATGCATGGTTCTTTCCAAACTCACAAATGGAAAATGTGTGTTCAAACTCTACACCACAAGAAGTGAGAGATATTCCTTCCAGTAAACCTAAAGGTTTCTCAATATGACCTTCAGCCATTTGCAGCTTCATCCTCATGGGTCTTAGGGTTGGCTTGCCCCATCAGTTCCATAGGGAAGTGGTGGCAATGGCTACTCAATCACCTGAGTGTAGGATTGTTTTGGTGGTGTAATCTTGTTAGGAGATAGGAAAATAAGTATTTCCCTCTTCTCCTTCACTCATTTATCTAATCCTTTCAATCGGTATTTTAGGCACTCTCCTGTGTGAATGTGTGCGAGAGTGGGTGACAACTATCTCTCGTAACTAGTTGGCCACATGCTTCCACAACTCAGGCTTAACCTTCAACAACTTGTATAAGGTGAGATGACACTACACTTCACTTTAGTGTTCTTTATTACCTCCATGTTCTTAGGAATAATTGGTTCTTCATTTCTTACTCGTATGGTGGGTGCTTCATACTAATCAACTTTGCTTCCCAAGGACCAGTGAAATGACATTATTCTTGGAAGGAATTAGACTCAAAGTTAGTGTGTTCATGATGCTCCCCCTCCTCATGTTCATCATATATAGAGGGTATGTCCTGTGGGAATTGTTCTTCTCCGCCATCTATCTCTTGAATTTGTTACTATTAGTGTCCATGTGAAAGGACAAATGGCCACTGGTCACTTCTTTCTATATGTCCTTTAATAAAACATATAGTGGTGTGGTCAGTCACAGATTGTAAGTTTGATCGCAAGAAGACCTAAGAAGTCTGTCTTTGTGCTCCGTGTATACTGTGTTTTTCTACGTATTTTGCAATCTCTGTTTTGAGTATCGTGTGCGGCCTTAGGATCTCAGTTTTCTACTCCGAGGATATCGTTGTGGAGATCCCAAGAAGGAGAGCACACTACGGTGCATCGCCATCGAAATATTTCACTAGTATGAGAGCAATTCGACGAAAAATCTTTGTTCCTTTTGTGCGAGCGAAGCAAGCACCCCCCCTCCCCGAGCACCCCCCCAGCTTTCTCCAAGGCTTACGACTAAGGTGGCGACCAAGGCATAGACCTTGGCATACCTTGTCATCCGAGTCATTGAAGTCACCATTGGCACCATTGGCTGCACACAAGGGAGGACCTCAATGATCAAGGAATATAGAGGTTCCTAGTACTTCCTCGAAGATCACCCATCCCAGTACTGTTCCCCCCGGAGCTTGCTTAACCATGGCAATCTCTTGCCACTAATCTACACTCTTGTGGTGTCTGAAGAAGGGGAAAGACTAAGGTTGACATGACCTTGAACATGTTTTGGTCCCTCAAAGCTTCATTCTTTACTTTCAAAGCCTATTTTCGAAGCATTTATGGGGTGTCTTTTGGAGCCATTTTGGAGTACTTCCGCACGTAGTTCTCTTCATACAAGTCCAAGAACATCAAGAAGAGTGTTCTTTGTACTTTTTGAAAAATAAATATCAACCTTTGGGGCTGTGTTTTCAACCACACTCGTAAAACTTCAGGTTTCTTGAAAGATTTCAGTTTTGGTGGGAGCAGCCGCTGCAAATTTATGTAGGTTTTTTTAGCCAGAAACATGAGAGTTGACAGACACTTGCAAGTGTTATTGGCTTGTTTTTGGGCTGTGCGTTCAGCCTTTTAGTGTCATTTTATTGCATATATTGAGCACATACACATCATGTATGCTTCTATGGATACTGCTTATCTATGTCCATGTGGTCATTGATATAGCGGTTACATTCTTTGCATAAAGCCTTTTACGTTTTGATAAAGATGGTGATGGTGAGGTTTTCTTAATTGGGAGACACACAGATGTTGGGGCCTCTTCGGTGATGCAGGTGGAAGACTTACCCAACCTCACCATAGGAGATGTATGATAGTTGTTCATAGGTGCTCGATAAGCCTAGTTTGCTTCTATTGGGTAATTGATTATATGCAATGGAGTCAATGATTCATTACTCAGGAAAACATGTCAGTACTTGCAGTTTTATGATATTTTGGCACTAGTCATACGCTCATTTTGCAGAGGATACACTTGCAAAATGTTTCTAAATTTTTGGTTTTGTCAACTATACAGTGGTCCATTTACTCCTTGATACACTTATTCCTTGGCATTTGGACTCTTCTAGCTCCATTATCATCATTTAGTTCTCTACCATCATGGCATCAGAGGTCTCAGGCACATCCAGTGGATCAGGGTCTAGTGTTAGTGTTCCGAGGAGCTATAACTTGCAGGACAAAGATCATTTTGAGATCCAAAAATTTGATGGCACAAACTTTGCTCTATGGAAGAATCAGATTAAAGATGTGCTGATTCAAAGGAGGCAATGGAAGCCAGTAAATGGAATTTCAAAGAAGCCTACTGACATGGATGAAGATGATTGGGATGAGTTAGATGAAATGGCCAGGTCTACCATTTGCTTGCACCTGGCAGATAATGTTTACTTTACAGTATTAGACTATGAAAGCATAGAGGAGCTTTGGAAGAAGTTATGCAATACATATGAAAAAGAGATGGAATCAAATAAAGTCTATCTGATGAGGAAATTATATGACCTTCGTATGAAGGACATAAATAGTGTTGTTTCTCATCTAAATGAGTTTGATGCTATATTCTCTCAGTTACAGGCTCTAAAAATGGATATGGATAATGAAATGAAAGCAATATTGTTGTTATGCACCTTGCCATCATCATGGGATATATTTTGCATAGCTATTAGCAATAGTGCACCTGGTGGTAAAGTCTTCTATGATGACATATGTGGAGCACTCTTGAGTGAGGAGATTCGTAGAAAATCTATGGTTGGCACTCAGAGTGGAGATGCATATAATGTTCGTGATTCTTACCAAGGAAAGAATCAACAACATGGTAGGAGCAAGAACAAGGAAAAGAATGGTCAATGGAATAAGAATAGATGTAAATCAAGGAAGAGGGATATCGAATGCCATTATTGTCATAAGAAAGGACACATGAAGAAAGACTATTATGCATTAAGAACGCTAAAGCTAAAGGACAAAATGTTGATGGGCATGTTAAACAATTACCTGCACCATCTACTTGGACTATGAAGATTGAAGAAATTAATGCTATTTTTGACGATGCTGATGTGTTGACAATTGATAGTTGTTGGTGGATTCTTAGACAAGAAGGAGTTTGAGGGTTTGTAGGAGAAAAGGGGAAGAAACAAGAAGAGAAAATACACCTGGAAGCTTCTGCCAATTGATTACAGTAAGACAATTACAAGGTTCGAAGTACAAGACAAGCCAATACCTCTGTGCACAATCCCACTCAGTGCCCAATCACAAAATACCAAATATCCCAAAGTCTTCTTGCTGCCGGCTCCTCTGCAACAGACCTCCACCTGCTTCAAGCTTATCCTTGTGCACACCTTGCACCAAGCTTCCACAAAGGGGAAGGAGTGAATACCTTCTGTCGGCACGCACCCACTGCAATGGGACCTTGAGATACTTGGGGGGACTAGCTTAGCACTCTCTACACAATCCTTTAGGCACTCCCTATGCACTCCTTCACTTCCACTTCTCTGTGTCGTCACACTGGTGACTCTTCCACTTCTCTCTCTTTCTTCCTTAGACTATGCTCTCTTGCTTACTCTAAGATTGGTCCAAGAATGGCCCTTGCCTTCATGTGTGTGTCCATCACGTACGCTCCTAACTGCAATGGTATCTTGGTCCTCACTTTGATGTCCCAAGATTGTCCTCACAAGTGGCAGCCAACGACTCACTGTTTTGTCCTGTAGTGACTTTAGACTAAAACCAAAAATTTTAATGGGGGGGGCATTCTTTCACCTATGCGTACACTTTGCCGCTTCACATACCTTCATGTTTCCTTTTAAGTCTTCACTTTTGCACATAAGAGGGGGTTCACCTGAACCTTCCAAAACACTTTAAAACACACTTTGAACCTTAGGGAAATTAGAGAATATACCTCTGCAACCTGCAACCCATTTTCTCCAATTTACCCTTTGTGGACAATTCATTGTGCACTACTTGTGCACTTTGACACCTGCACTTACGCACTTTGACTTTGCACCTGTTGACTTTGACCTTGACCTTTGTTGACTTTGACCAATTGACTTTCACTACGGTTGACTTTGACCAACATGACTTTGATGGGCTCAACAATAGTACTATGCCATCTGAGGCTCTTATGACTGATTCTCTTTCCCACACTTAGATCTAGATTTTGGTGATTCTTTCCATGTGACACCACATAGAGAATGGTTCTCTAATTATGCAACAAAGTCTCTTGGTACCGTGAGACTTGGTGATTCTTACCAGTGTGATGTTGTGGGGATTGGAGATGTGGTTGTGCAGTTCATTGATGGTTCAAAATTTATCATGCATAATGTACACCATGTACCTCAATTATCACGTAGTTTGATGTTAGTTAATCAACTTGATGACCTTGGTTACAAGGTGGTCTTCTATGCTTAGTCCTTTTGCATATCAAAGGGCAATATGGATATTGCAAAAGGAAGCAAAGTTGGCTCACTTTATCCTTTATTTGTATCACAGAAAGAACACTTGTTAGCTATTACTGAATAGGCTATGGCTTGTATTTGGCATGGTCATTTGGGCCATATATCTCATAGTGGAATGGAAAATCTTTCTCGTTATAGCTACTTATCTGTGTTATCTTTTTTCATTTTGTGAGCATTGCCAATATGGAAATCAAACTAAAAATATGCATAGAACGCACATTGACTCTTCAATTCAGCCTTTAGATCTTGTTCATACAGATGTGTGTGGTCCTATGCCGACTAGGTCCTTAGGTGGTTCTCTTTACTTTTTCACTTTCATAGATGATGCTACTAGAAAAGTTTGGGTATATCCTATCAAATGGAAGGATGAAGTATTCCATACTTTCAAAAAATGGTTTGCTTCAGTTGAGACTAAAAAAGGAACTAAGCTTAGGGCTTTACATTCAGATAATGGGGGTGAGTATATCTCACATGAATTTAGCCTCTTTTGTCAGTGTAGAGGGATTCGTAGAGATGAATGGTATAGGTGAGAGGATAAATAGAACTATTCAAGATAGAGTAGTCTCCATGTTGCATCATGCAAACCTCTCACAAGGTTTTTGGGCAGAAGAAATATTGACTATAGTTCATGTGATTAACCTTTCGCCTAGTACTACCAAAGGTTTGAAAGTGGCACAAGAGTTTTGGACAGGGAAGCCATCATATTATGATCATCTTCAAGTTTTTGGGTGTGAAACATATGTTCATATACCAAAGAATCTTAAAATTTGGATAATAAGTCAAAGAAATGCATTTTTCTTGGATATGGTCGAGAAGGACTATTTGGATATCGCTAATGGGATCCTAAAACATGGTCAGTGATCATAAGTAATGATGTCATTTTCAATGGGTCTAAGATGCATAAACAACCCATTAAGGAGGTTGAAGTGAGAAGAGTGGTGTTTGAGGATACTAGTCCTCCGTTTAGCATGCATAAAAGTGCTGCACATAGGGATGTTCAAGAGAATGTCCATTCAGATTGGTCTACACATATTACTATTCACAACCATTGAGAGGTTTTGCACGTGTCTCTCATCCACCTGATAGATATGTTCCAGGTTTAGATTTTGTTATGCTAACAGATGTCGGTGAGCCTTCTTGCTACAAAGAGGCTATGCAGATAGAGGATCATGTCAAGTGGGAGCATGACATGAAGAGTGAGTTGGATTCTATTCACAAGAATGGTACTTGGGATTTAGTCCCTTTGCCAAAGGGTAGGAAATATTTACCATGTAAATGGGTATATAAGCTGAAATTCACATCAGATAGTGCTTCTCCAAAGTATAAAGCACGACTTGTTGCAAAGGGTTTTAAGCAACAACATGGTGTTGATTTCGCAGAAATCTTCTCTCTAGTGGTCAAGATGACTAACCTGCGCATGTTTCTTGCATTCATTGCAATGGAGAACTTAGAGCTAGTCCAAATGGATGTGAAAACTACTTTCTTGCATGGAGATCTTACAGATGAGATTTATATGGAACAACGCGAGGGTTATGTAGTTCCTGGCAAGGAAAGTCTAGTTTGTAAGCTTAAGAAGAGCTTGTATGGAGTGAAACAATCTCCTAGACAATGATACCAAAAGTTTGATGCTTTTATGAAGTCTCAAGGCTATTCTCGAAGCAATGAGGATCATTGTCTCTACACAAAGAGATGCTCAGGTGGCAGCTTGATATGCTGATTGCTGGGAAGTCCTCTTGATTTGTCAATTCTCAAAAAGAAGTTGAGTCAGACATTTGATATGAAGGATTTGGGGGATGCCAAACATATTCTTCGCATGCGCATTACTCGTGATAGGAGCAAAAGATGCATATACTTGTCTCAAAGTGAGTACATATCCAAAGTACTTCACAGGTTCAATATGCAGGGTGGAAAGGCATTGAGTACACCTTCACCCACATATGTGAAATTGACCAAGGATGATTGCCCCAAATCAGATGAGGAAAAGGAATTCATGAACAAAATTCCCTATCAATCTATTGTTGGTAGTCTCATGTATGATATGGTAGCTACAAGACCAGACATTGCATTTGTAGTGGGAGTTGTGAGTAGATATATGTCTAATCCTAGCAAGAAACATTGGGAAGCAGTCAAGATGATTTTAAGATATCTGAGTGGCACTAAGGACAAGTGTCTATGCTTAAGTAGAGGAAAAGCATCCATTATTGGTTACACAGATTCTGACCATGCTATTTGTGTAGACAATCATAAGTCTACATCAGGGTACATTTTTCATTTTGTTGGAGGTGTTATCTCTTGGAGATCTCGTCTTCAAGACTGTACAGTTGTTTCCACCACAGAAGAAAGAGTATGTTGCAGCAAGTGAGGCATGTAAGGAAGCATTTTGGCTTTCTCGTCTTGCTTGTGATATGGGTTTACCTCAGCACGTACCTCGTTTGCTCAGTTATAGTCAGAGTGCCATTGCTTTGGCTAAGAACCTAGTCTATCATGCAAAGACCAAGCACATTGAGGTGAGGTATCACTTCAGTTGAGATTGCTTAGCCACTGAGTGCATTATTCTTGAGAAGGTTCACACTCGAGATAATGTTGCAGATGCTTTGACTAAAGCTATTCCACAGTATAGCTCTCAACACTATTGTCACTTGATGGGGGTTACTTGATTCACAATCTATCTTCATATGAAACAGGCTACAGCTCGATTGCATAACATGCAGGTCTATAATGAAGAAATTCCTCCTGTTTGGACAGAGGAATCACTGGAGAAGGACTTAAGTACCTTGGGTAACGATATCTCTCTACACTCTCTTCTTTGCATGCAGGGTACAATAAATAACAAACTAGTTAAAATTCTACATGACGATGGTAGTTCACATGACTTCATTTCACATTTATTAGTACAAGAACTTAAATTACAAATGTTTCCTTCTTTGTATAAAGTGAAAGCTGCATTTCAAGGTAGTCGTTATAATGTAACACGAGAAGTGCAAGATGTTATGATTAGCATAGGCCCTTATGTTGACTCACGAACATTTTTAATTGCACCTTTGCAATCTTATGATGTTATACTAGGTATGCCTTTTCGTCACCATTATAACCCACGTATTGACTACCATACTCATACCTTTAAGTTTGTTTTCAAAGGTCAAATCATTACTTTGTCTACACGGCATGATTTCCAGCCATTTCCATTGATTAGTCACACTCAAGCAAAGCGTGCATTTAGGAAAGGATTTAACTCATGCATTGTTTTTGTTAATGTCATCAATGATTATACTCATACACTTTCAAATGCATATAAACCTTTCATGTGTACTTATAAGGATTGTTTTATGTCTGAATATCCCTCTGAACTACCACCATCTCGAGGATCCTTTGACCATAGCATAGACTTAGTCCATGGTAGTTCTCCTCCTCATAAAGCACCTTATAGACATGGCCCATTACATCAAAAGGAAATAGAAAATCAAGTAAAAGACCTACTACAAAAAGGACTTATCAGGCCTAGTTCTTCCCCATTTGGAGCACCCGTTCTCTTAGTAGAGAAGAAGAATAAAACTTATCAAATGTGCATTGATTATAGAGCCCTTAACAAGATCATGATCAAGAAAAGATACCCTATTCCTCGAATAGATGATCTCTTAGATAAGTTACGAGGAGCTCGTGTCTTTAGTAAAATTGATCTCAAATCGGGTTACCATCAGATTCGTATGACACAAAGTGATATTTTTAAGACTGCATTTAGAACTCAAAATGGCCATTATGAATTTATGGTAATGCCTTTTGGACTTACTAATGCCCCTGCTACATTTGCGCGAATGATGAATAATATTTTTCTTGATTACCAAGCTTTTGTTCTTGTATTCTTTGATGACATACTTGTTTACAGTAATAATGATAGTGAACATGAAAAGCATCTTGAAATAGTTTTTCATTTGTTACGAGAAAACACACTTTATGCTAATCCTGAAAAGAGTTATTTCTTTCAGCGTAAGCTAGAATATTTAGGACATATTATTTCAAGTGAAGGTGTGCATGTGGATCCAAAAAAGATTAGAGTTATCATAGAATGGCCTACACCACAATCAGTCAATGATGTTCGTTCTTTTCTTGGGTTGGCTAGTTTCTATAGGAAGTTCGTTCGAAATTTTTCTTATTTAGCATTGCCTCTTACTTTGTTGTTGAAAAAGAAAATAAAATTTGCATGGGGATTTACCCAACAACAGTCCTTTGACAAACTTAAACATGCACTTTCACATGCACCTGTTTTACAATTACCTGATTTCTCACAACCCTTTCATGTTGTTACTGATGCTAGCGGTTCAGGAATAGGTGCTGTTCCAATGCAAAATGACCATCCCATTGCATTTGAGAGTAGAAAGCTTAAACCCTCATAACAGAATTATAGTATGTATGATAAAGAATTGTTAGCAGTTGTGCATGCTTTGCGAATTTGGAAACACTATCTTATGGGCTCTGAAGTATTAATCAAAACCGATCAACAGGCTATTAAGCATTTATTAAGTCAGCCCTTAATCTCCGATAGACATCTTAAATGGGCATCATTCATTCAAAATTTCCAACCCATGATACAATATCAACCTGGTAAATCTAATGTCGTAGTTGATGCTCTTATCCGTTTTCCTTCGAATTCCGTTGTTTTGAATAATATTTCTGCCATACAAATTCATTCTTTTCAAGACATGGTTTCCACTTATGCATCTGATTTGTATTTTTCACGTGCATGGCATGACTTCAACAATGCTGCATCTTTATCTGATGAACATTATACATTTCATAATGGTTTTCTCTATTTTCAACATAGATTGTGCATAACCCAAGCTTTTAAAGATTTTGTCATTAAAGAAATGCATGAACCATCTTACATGGGTCATAGAGGCATACAAAGCACCATTTCTGCTTGCAAAGATTTCTTCTTTTGGCCACACATGGAAAAAGACATTGCACATTATGTTTCTCAATGCATTGTATGTCAGCGTGTCAAACGTCATCATGGTAAACCATTTGGCTTATTAATGCCCCTTCCTATTCCAAATGAACCATGGGAACAAATCTCTATGGATTTTATCACAGGTCTTCCTATCACTTCATCACATAATGATATGATTTGGACAATAGTTGATAGGTTTAGTAAATATGCATATTTCATTCCATGTAGAAAAACTTTGACTGCACCTCAAGCTGCAAAATTATTCATTAAATGCATTTTTCCACATCATGGATTTCCTAAAGTAATGTTATCTGATCGTGATGTTAGGTTTTGCAATCATTTTTGGGTTGCCTTATTTCAACATTTTGGTTCTAAAATAGATTTTAGCTCTGCATTTCATCCTGAAAGTAATGGACAAAGTGAGGCTACAAATAGTACTATTCTTGATCTATTGCGTTGTTATTCATTAGATAATCCTAATAACTGGGATGAAAAGTTGCCATTGCTTCAATTTGCTTACAATAACACTTCACATACCACTACTGGTCGTGCACCTTTTGAAATAGTTTTTGGTAAAAAGCTTCCCACTCCCATGTCCCTCACCCAAACCGACATTCCGATGGCTGATTCTATTGCTCAAGATCACGTTTCTATACTTCATGATGTTCACGAGCACATTAGGAAAAGTCAAGAGCGATATACACGTATTATCAATACTAAACGATTAGCCAAAGAATTCAGGGAAAATTATTTTGTATGGTTGCGAATAATTAAAAGACGTCTCAAAAATACTTTGCAGCATCCTAAAATTAAACTTGCACCACGCTATTATGGACCATTTCACATTATAGAAAAAATTAATGATAATTCATTTCAATTAGATATTCCATCCCATTGGACTATACATAATTCTTTTCATATTAGCTTACTTAAACCCTTTAAAGGAACTTTACCACTTGCTCCACTTCTTGATGATCCTCCTTTAATTGAAGAACAATCTGAAATCTTAGTTCCTGAGAAAATCATTGATCATGATGTCACTACTACACGCACAGGTACTCAATATCATCAATATTTGGTTAAGTACAAAAATCACTCTATTGAAGAATGTCAATGGATACATAAAACACAATTAACACCTCATTATGACCACTTAATTTCTGCATATCATACACAAACACATTAATGTAACAGCTCCATGAACATTTCCATGCATGTATTTTTACATGGCACATGCCTATTTTCTTTATTCAGTGATGAAACATGTGACTGGCCATCCATGTTTATTCTTTTATCAACTGAGGTCAATTGCTTGTTCAACTGAGGGGCATGTTATACCTTATGGAATATGTTGAACAATGCATTGTTGGATTGAAATATGGAATAGCCAATGCATTGTTGGATTGAAATATCAAATAGCCAATGCATTGTTGGATTGTAACATGAAATATGTTGGCCAATGCATTGTTGGATTGTAACATGGAATATGTTAGCCAATGCATTGTTGGATTGTAACATGGAATATGTTAGCCAATGCATTGTTGGATTGAAATATGGAATAGCCAATGCATTGTTGGATTGTAACATAGAATATGTTGGCCAATGCATTGTTGGATTGTAACAGTAACATGGAATATGTTGAACAATGTATTGTAATTATTAGAGTGTTAAATTATTTTATCAACTGAGGTCAGTTGCTTGTCAACTGAGAGGCATGTTGTATATTATTGAACAAGGCATTGTTAAAATGTTAAATTATTAATGTATTAATATGTTTTTGATATAGCAACTGAAGGTTCGTGAGGAGCGTGCAAGGCGTGAAAGGGCGGACATCAATAATCCGAATAATTATTATTTATTTTGTAAATAAACCTGCGTAGAAGGTTCTATTGTTACAAAAGTAATGGTTAGAATAAGGGTCGTTGTAGACCGCAGTTTCTATTATTCAAAGTAATGGCTTTCTGTAAAAGTTACCAACTTTTAGTTTCACGCCTGCTTTTCGAAGCCGCCCTCATGTAACCACTATTTTCGACGTAATCAAAAGTCCTATAAATACATGCGCTCTGTGGACTGTCGAAATAGAGTGCATGGGGGGAGATTGCACCCAATACTGCGTTGTGTCTCGTCTCTTGTTGCGTCTATTCTCTGTGTGTTTTCTGTGTCCGTAATCTCTGTATGCGCGTGAGTAAGATCCTGACAACACATTGTAATGGGTGAACATGTCATCCACTTGTTCATCTCGTAGCACTTGCTTGAACTCGGCTACATGGTCATAGGAATCTCAAGTCCTATCAAAATAGGTGCCCATTCACATAATGTTACAAAGGAATTAGATTGTTTACAGAAGAGAATCAAGCCTAAACTAAGATCAAGCTTGATTTATCAATTCTTCTTTCAACATCCTCCCCCTCCTAAACCTTTTGATGACCTCATCAAAAAATCTTTGTATAGAGAAATCCTTTGGCTGTTTTTTTTTTACCTGCTAGTTCTTGGATGTAGCTTCTTGAAGTTGTATGTACTTTTGACATTCCTCTGAATTGATATTGTGTATGAGCTCTATCATGGGTTTCCTCCAATTGACAGCTGCTTCTGGAGTATCAATTGTATTATAGAAAAACACTTTCATATGCTATTATTCTGGCTTCAGGTCCCAAAGAAATTCTACCAGAAATTTCAGAATCTGTTTCAAAAAATCCGATTGAAAATGCATCTTCAAAAGTCTATAGATAGATACTCTACATGAACATAACTCTTACAAAATATGCCATTAGAGATAATCTATCTGGCATCTCACTCAGATCAAGTAAAAGAGTATATGTACTGGAGTAGAATCCCAAAAATTGAAGAGTCCTAATATTGACTTCAGAAAAACTTTCTAGACATGCTTTTATCATTTTCAAAATCCAAATCTGAACAATTATGGTGTAATCTTGAACTTGCTGCATATGAAAAAGGAATGTCTCTATGGTATTAAGCATATATGATTTTGTTGGACAACCACCCCTTGGAGGACCTGCCAAATTAGCAAAATTTAACCACAATTTTGGATATTGTCCATTCCTTCTTCTTTCCCCAAAAACTGACCATGCCCTTCTTCTTGCACATGGACAATAAACAGGATTTAATTTGAGACTTATTAGTGCTTCTGTCCATACATGTCTGCATTTTGTATTTTTTGCCAAAAATTCTCTTCTCCATCTTGGGTTAACTTTATGGAAAAACTCATTTGATAACAAAAATTGATTGTCTAAGTACTCCAACAAATAATCTAGCTCTTTGCCCAAAATACGAGTTTGATATTCCTTAATGGATTCCCGTAGATATGGTAGAGGTACATCCAAAATGTCAAAATTTGATAATGTCTTGATTGGCTTTTTGAGTTTTCTCACAAATCTGATGGGCTTTGATTCATATCTATCATACAATTCTTTGAGGTATCTAACCCTATTATTTCTATACACAAGTAAAGTACAAACTGGTTCTGCCAAAATCTGATCTTGTTCATCAAATTGTTCATATATTTCTGGTTCCACTTCCATCTGAACATCTCTAATTAGGTCTTCTTACTGTCTATTGTCATTGTGGTCCTCATGTTGAGCTTCTTCTCTAATAATTTTGTCTAATTGGCTCGCATTTGCTTCCCATCTTTGTATTTGCTGAATTTCTTGAATCATTTCTAAGTTGTGACTATTTGTTCCTATTTGTACTTCTGATTTAAAATTCACATATTGCTTCTTCATTTCTATAGCTAATTCTTTCAAAATTCTAATTTGTTCTGCTACTTTGTTTTAGCCTTGTATTTGTCTTCTTAATTTTTTATTTTCCTCTTTCGATTTTCCCATTTCTTCTTCCAACTCCAAAAGTTTGTATGTGTGTGTATTTCCCTGTATACTCGTTTGACTATCAAGATGTAACATAGCTACCAAATTTTCATTGTGCTCTTTGATTTTTTTAAAGGAAGAATATAAAATTTGATATTTCTTTTTCTGGCTAATCATCTCTTCATCCTAGTCTTTGTCATCCTTCTGTTTCTTTTGGAACTGTTCTTGTATCTTCACTAATTGCATTTCTTTTTGTTGTACTAAGTGCTGATAACGTTGTAATTTCGCATTCTGAATTTTGCATTCCTCTCCTTATGCTTCGTAAAATAGAGAATTGTCCATCTACTATAATCATCAATAAAAGAGACATAGTACCTTGATCCTGAGATGGATGGATCTTTGCTAGGACCCCACACATCAGTGCGTACAAGCTCCAAATAATCTTCATGGATGTATCCTTTCTTGTTGAATGGTTGTCTATGAGCTTTGCCAAATTGGCAAGCTCCACATTTGTAGATCATATGCTGCTTGGTCACATTAGGAATCCCAAGCACACTTTGATCGCTGCAAATTTGCTTCAGAGCTCTCTCTCCTATGTGTCCTAGCCTCTTGTGCCATATTTCCAACTTAGATAGGGTTTGTTCTCTATAACTGAATAGTGCTATGTTCCTTGTGCCTTCAATTACAAAAGTAAACAATCTACCTAATTTCTCACCTTTGGCTATCCTTTTGAATCCTTTTTGGGGGTCTTCCACATATGATCCATGCTTTGTGAACCTGACTTGTAGACCTTTCTCTACTATCTGTCCAACACTAATTAAATTTTTGGTTATGGTAGGCACATACAGAAATTTTCTCAAAAGGTTCATACTACCATCTTATGTCTTAACATTTCCAATTTGCTTGACTAAATGCTTGGTGTCATCACCTATTTGTACCTCATGCTTTCCTGTTTGTTCTTCTAAATCAGATAAGAGTGCTACATTCCCTACCACATGATTTGAACAACCTGAGTCAATGTAAAAGAGATGCTCATCATCTTTACCTTGTCTAGATGTCATGTTCATAATGAGCAGAGAATCCTCTTGATTTTCAGTGTAGTTATTGAAATACCTTCTTCCTCTAAAGCCTCCTTGATAGTTGTTGTTGTTGTTGTAGCCTTGATTGTAGTTGTGGTTGTAGTTGCCTCCACCATTGTTGTACGTGCCTCTTGTTTGTCCATAGCCTCCTTTATGGAAGCCTCTTCCCCTTTGGTTCCTTGTATTTTTGTAGCATTCTTCAGTAGTGTGGTTATTGAGACCACATATGTTGCATGGTGAGTTGTTGTGGGTCTCCCCCTACCTTGCTTACCTCCTGTGCCCCTACCTCTAGCACCTCTTCCTCTTCCTCCAAAATTGTCTTGAGAGGTACTAGCCTCTTCATCTTGTTTCTTAATTTTACCTTTATCCTTAGCTTTATTCTTATCTATATAAAGGGCAAAAGATTGGTTACCTCTTGAGTTATCATCATTTCTGTTAAGCTTTGCTTCATGGGTGAAGAGTTGTCCCATCAAGGTGTTGAGATCAAGTATCTGCGTATCCATGTAGAGATCCATTGTAGTGGTGAGGGATTCCCACTTGTCATCATCTTTAATCCCATTCATGATCTGCCTCACTATGTGCTCTTCCTCTATCTCCTCTCCAATGCTTGCAAGTTGGTCTACAACATCCTTCATTTTGGTTACATAGTTGGCTACTCCTTGCTTTGATTGCTTCTTGAGAGTTGTGAATTCCATCCACAACTGATTCTTCCTAGCTCTTGTGTTGGAGGAGAAGTAAAATGAAAGCACTTCCCAAGTCTCTTGGGAGGTTTAAATTTGCAGTTTCTAACATGAGGTAACAAGAAATCAAAGATTGAGTTTAGTAAGTATGACCTTGCAAGAGCATCCTTTGCACACCATGTGGTTAACTTCTCTTGCTCTTGCCTTGTTGGTTGATTCTTGCTCCTGAATATTTGCATGTCTTCATCTCCTAAGATGTATCCATATAGGATTCTCCCTTGAAGGTATGCTTGCATCATTAGAGACCATGCTGAGTAGTTGTTCTTGTCTAATTTTTCAATGAAGGATGGAAAAACATCTCCCATCTTGATTGAACTTGCTTTGATACCACTGTTGGAGGAGATGGTGGATAATCACAAGAGATGAGATGGTGTAGCTAAATCCTGCTTCACACCTACTATAATTGATGGTTGAAGAGTGTTGTGGGCCTCCTTAGCTAGCTAATAAGCATAAATGATCATATATGTTGCTTGGAAGATGATGCACAAATGATAGGATCAAAACAGATAGGTAGGCAAATGAATCAATGCACAAAACTTGTTATTTTGGTTGAGACACTTTCTTAGTGTTTCACTTAATTCTCTGAGTACAATAGTAATTAGTAAAATTCCTCTTGCGGATATTTAATTAGCTTAAGAAGCCACCATTCATCAATGGAATCATCTAAAATAATGAACTATATGTAGAGAATTATGTTTAGCAAGTAGAGCAACACTCCCGACTTTTACGGGCTTACACAGTCACAGACCAGTGACCAAGCTTTGCTTAATAACTGACGATTGAGAGAACCAATGTAGATGAAACTTTGTAAGAGTAAAGTGGACAGTATGCTGAATATGTCTGCTTTGAATCATGCAAAATGATGCACTACACAGTGAGAATCAGTTCATACAAGATCACAGTTCTGATGGAGTGTGATAGAGATATGAGAGTAGGAAGTAATGAACATGTATTGACTAAATCATATAAAATTACAGACTCATTGGTGATGAGTGATTTCTCAATGAATGTAGAGTGAGTGAGTTATGGTATGAGCTCCTCTTCACAATGAAGGTACAAAGGAATGATCTCAGAACCTCCAGATACACGCGGGATCTTCATCTTCATGTTTTATAGCATTGTTGTTGGAACCGAGCATTTGAATTTGAATTCAAATCTCCACCTAAAAGTTATCCTAAAGTATAGGATTGATTCTCTCTTGACTTCAGCTACCAAATGGATACGAGATATATGCTTCCTAAATCCTCATGGGTTTTCTTTACTTTTACAATGATTAATTAGACTCAAAGTTACAAGTAGTACTACATATGTAGCTTCTCAAGGGATATGCCAATACATCAAGCTAATGTGTATACATCAAGTATCTAGGCTTGGGCTTTGAATTGCACCAACACTCATGACATGTTGAGAGGGACATTAAGGAAATGGCCTCTAATACTTCCTCAATGATCAACTCATAAATAGAGAATGGAATCGAAGATGAAGGACACCAGACTTCTACAAAATCATTCATATGAAAAACACACATGACACTACCAAGGCAAGGGTGGTCCATGCTATGTTGTTACACAAATACAATGGCACTCTTAGGGTGAGGGTGATCCATGCTACCCTCTTAATACACTTAAATACAATCAACACAAAGGTACTCTTAAGGCAAGGATGATCCGTGTCACCCTCTTAGTAGCAACGCATAAAACTACATAAGTACTCTTAAGGTAGGGGTTGTCCACACTGTCCTCTTAGTACCAACACATAAAACACTAAACACTCACAAGAAAGAGATTCTCAACAACAAGGGAGCCAGGTGGTACCAAAATCTTCAGTGGGTTTGGGAATGATGGAGAAGAGGGAAGGAAGATGGAAGGAGTATGAAATGAGAGAAGAAGAGAGGGTGTAGTGGATAGAATAAGCAAATGTTAAGGGTAGTGGAGATGGGAGGAATTAGAGAAATGAACTTGATTGAAGTATAATTGTTACAATGACATGGGGACTTACAAATTAGGATCATGCATAGCTCTCTCAAAATAGTGACAAAGGGTAGACTCCTCTCAGGCTTGGTGCTCCCACACTACACCTGCAGCGCGTACCTGCATACAACTCTTCTTGCCTTTTGGAGAGAACCCAAGGGTCCTTTTATAGGCCTTTTGGGGAGATATTTTAGGATGATAGTTTGAGATGAGACTTATAGATATTTTATATTTTTGGTGAAATAGGGATTGTTTACAAAGATCCAAATTATAGACTCAAGAGGGTGTGATATTTGGCCTGTTTTTACATACTTCTTGGATATTTGAGCCTCTATTACAAAAATATGATATTTTCTCCTCCAAATGCATGCAATGGGTCCTATTCATCGAATGTTGACTTTGGTTCATCATACTTTTGAGTTTGGGGCCCAAGAATATAAGATATATGCATAAACAAAAGGTCTCCTTTGTTGAAAAACTCAAAAAGATGTTCTGGGGCTATGGGGCCTTTGAAAAGACTTTTGTTTCATTCTAAAGAGATTGGAAAAGGTTTGAATACTTGAATATTCTAGAATTATCATCTCTCTTTTATATTTCCCTTCCATATTGAACAGTTCTCTTTTACTATAATGGAGGCCTATTTGCAAGGTAGAAATCTTTATGGAATTGTAGCAGGTGATGAAGTTATGCCTATTCCAAAATCCAAAGGAGGACCTATACAAGAGGAGAGAGATAAGCTCACACTTTGGTGTGCAAGGGATGCTCAAGCAAGGTCATACATACTAAACTCTATCTCCAACTTTCTATTACCACGTATTAGAGGATGCAAGACATCTCAAGGGACTTGGGATGTCCTCGAGATCTTTTTTTCTACTAGTACCAAAGCAAGAAAGAATCATCTTTGGAACGAGTTCAACCAAATGAAGAAGACACCTAAACAAACCATCATAGATTTTGTTACCAAGGTGAAGGAGATTGCGGATCAATTAGCATCCACTGGAAAGCTGATTGAAGAAGAGGCTATCATGAGGCAAATTCTCAATGGCATTCGAGGTGATAAGCAATGGCAATCTTTCACTACGACATACGATCTCATCATGGATGTGAAGACTCCAGACTTCAAAATTTTTCTTGGACAACGCTTAAATCAAGAGGCCAACAATAGCATAAAGGAAGGTAACTCCTATCATGGTAATTCAACTATTGCTCTATATGTAGATAAGAAGGATAAGAAGCAAAAAGGCAAGAAGAAGGAAGAAGATGAAGAAGAGACTTCCCAAGCCAACTTCACAAGCAAGAGCAAGTGGAAAGGGAAGAAGAAAGGTCTAAAGCAAGACAAAGCCAAAGGTCAGAATGTTCAACCTTGTGACGTTTGTGATAAGACCAACTACACCACTCAAAATTGCTAGTTCAATGGGAAGACCCAAAAGGGAAGGGGAAGAGGTGGATATGGAAGCAATAGAGGCAGAGATGGACACAACTTCAACAATAACAATAGAGGCTATAATAGAAGGGACTACAACAATTATTCAAAAGATCAACCACATGAAGACTCATTGTTTCTCATGAATTTAAGCCACAAAGAAGGTAAAGAAGATGATCATTTGTTCTAAGTAGATTCAGGATGTTCAAATCATGTTACACGAAACATTGCTCTTCTATTTGATTTGGAAAGTGGAAAGCATAGACATGAAGCAAAAACAGGGGATGATATGAAGCACAATGTGGAGAAGATTGGTAATGTCAAAGCTTCGAATGGTAGGAGAAACATTCTAAGTAAGGTTATCTATGTACCCACTATCACTAAAAACCTAATAAGTGTAGGCCAAATAGCTAAAAAAGACTTGCAAGTTAGGTTCACCCAGCATGGAGCTTTTTGTGGAAGATCCATGTCAATTCTTCAACAAGATAGTGAGAGGTGAGAAGCATGGTAGGCTCTTTACTTTTGAAATAGGAGAAATCAGGAACATAGCTCTATTCAACTTTGGGTCTCAAATCCTCAGTGAGCTTGAAGTGTGGCATAAGAGACTTGCTCATGTGAATGAAAGAGCCTTGAAAGATATATGGAGGGATCAAAGTGTTCTAGGACTGCCAAACATATCAAAGCAACACACAATCAACAAGTGTGATGCATGTCAGATTGGGAAGGCACAAAGACAACCATTCAACCACAAAGGCTACATCCACAACAACTTATTGGACTTAGTACATATAGATGTATGGGGACCAAGTCAAGAACCTTCATTGGAAGGATCAAGGTATTATGTCTCATTTATTGACAACCATAGTAGATGGACTATTCTATACTTTATCAAGTAAGAATCAAGTGTTTGATTACTTCAGAAAGTATCTAGCACATGTGGAGAATCATACAGGTAGATCACTAAAGAAGCTTAAATCTGATGGAGGGGGAGAATATGTCTCCAAAGAGTTTGATGCATTATTGAAGGATAAATGTATCGAAAGGGAAGTGATTACCAGGTACTCTCTTCAATTAAAAGGAATTGCAGAGAGGAGAAACAAGACATTGGTTGGATCATCCCGAACAATGCTTGAAGAGAAGAAGTTGCCACATTATCTATGGGCAGAAGCTATTTCAACTATTGTGTACCTTGTCAATATACTATCATCCAAATCACTTCAAGGTATGATTCCTTACGAAGCATGGTACAGAAAGAAACCTAGTCTTGGACATTGCAAGGTGTTTGGTTGTTTAGCTTATGTTCATGTATCATCACAAATAAGAGGTAAGCTAGATGAAAGGGCAACAAAGTCGATGTTTATTGGATACGATTCAACTCATATGGGTTACAGATTCTATAATCCTTCAACCAAGCAATTCACTACAAGTAGAGATGTTGTGTTTGAAGAACACGGGTCTTGGTATGATGAAGACAAACAAAAGGTAACTCTACTATATGACCTTGATTCTGATTCTCACCAATTTGGAAGCAAGAATGATACACATGTCCAAGATCCAAGAAATGATACAGACAATGACCAAGATGAAAGGGAAAAGGATTACAAGCTATGGAAGTCAAGAGGCAAAGAAAAGATGCAAGAGGTTGGAGAATGCTCCAAACAAGCACCTAGAAGATCAGCAAGAGAGAAGAAACAACCAAAAAGGTATGGATATGATTCCACATTTGTTACAAATTGTTCAATCTACTTGGCAAAAGACTCTATTTCAGAGGAACCCTCAACCTATGAAGAGGCAAAGCGAGACCCTAATTGGGAAAAGGCCATGAAAGAAGAAATAGATGCATTGAAGGAGATGGACACTTAGGATTTGGTTCCAATGTCATCGAATCAAAAGGTAATTGGTTGCAGATGGGTGTATAAAGTTGAAAGAAATTGAGATGGATCATTTTGTAGGTACAAGGCAAGATTAGTTGCCAAAGGATGCTCACCAATTCATGGTGTAAACTATGAGGAAACATTCTCACCAGTTGCAAAGATGATTACAATCAGGTAATTGACAAGTGTAGCTGTTGCAAGGAATTGGAGACTCCTCCAACTTGATGTGAAAAATGCATTCTTAAATGGTTGGATAAGTGAAGAGTTATACATGTCACAACCACCAGGTTTTGAAAACCATACTTTCCTTGATAGATCCATAAGTTGATGTCTGCCATTCTTGAACTTTTTCTTGATTGGAAACAGTCCCTCCCATCGTGGTTGGAACTTTGTGTCATGCTTGTTACCAAAATGATTATCATAG
Organism: Ceratopteris richardii; assembly: GCA_020310875.1. Classification (NCBI taxonomy): domain Eukaryota; kingdom Viridiplantae; phylum Streptophyta; class Polypodiopsida; order Polypodiales; family Pteridaceae; genus Ceratopteris; species Ceratopteris richardii. The sequence continues at coordinate 6,725,934 of CM035410.1, forward strand.
CTTAGAACAAGAGTTCCTTGTATTAACCCTTTATTCTTTATTTTTTTGTTAAACTTCTCCCTTCTTTTCTTTGCTTGATTAATGTAATGCTCCACTACAAGCTCTCTTTTCATACTCAAGTCTTGTAGATCTAAAAGCCTTTTTTGGATTACCTCTTCTTCACTTTTTGCACTTTCTTTTAGCACTACACATAGACTTGGGATTTCCACTTCTATTGGCAGCAAGGCATCCTATCCATATACCACGCGAAATGGGGTGAAGCCTAATGATGCCTTGTAGGATGTGCAATATGCCCATAAGGCAGAAGTGAGGTGTTTATCCCATTTCTTAGGATGCTTCTTTACCTGCTTACTAATGATTTTACAAATAATTCCATTGGTCTTTTCAACAAGACCATTACACTGAGGATAAAAGGGTGTGGAGTATCTATGCCTTATGTTTAATCTACTTAATAGATCATTTAGAACATCTGATCTAAAACCTGGACCACGATCAAACATTATCTCTAAATGTATTCCAAATCTACAACATATGAAATCATAAATGAACTTCCCAATATCTTGTGCCATGGTCCATTTTGTGATGGCTGCTTCCACCCATCTAGTCATGTAGTCCACTACCACAATGATGTACTCCTTTCCTGAGCTTATCCTTGGTAGGGGTCCAATCACATCGATCCCCCATTTCTCGAATGGTCCATAAGAGATTATTGTTATCCTTGGTTCATACATAAGCTGCTTATTTTATTTAATCTAAAATTTATTGCATGTTTTACACCAATATTGAACATCCTTATGAAGCCTCCGCCATGTGTACCTTGCTTGAAGTACTACCTTATTGTTATCTCATGTGAGAAGTGTCCTCCACATGCATGTTCATGAAAGGACTCTAGAATGCTCTTTATTTCATCATACTAGGGGACCCTTCTAAGGATAAGATCCTTACCTTTCTCATAGAGATCATCTTCTATGAGTTGGTACTGTAGAGCCTTCTTCGCTAGTCTATGCCTTTGTAACTTGTTTATGTGCTTGGGTGGTTCTCCAGTTTCAAGAAACTGGATTATCTTTTAATCCTTCTTGACCTACAAAATTGTTGTCTCCAAGCTTCATGGATGCTATGAAACCATCAAATTGCTCATTTGCAAATGAAAATACTTCCTTATTTTGGCTCCTTGGTACATTACATATTTGACTGTTATCAAATTGTTTCAATAATACTCTTATCCTTTTCAACCATTCAAACAAATTTTGGCTTTTGCAACACCAAACATTTTTCAATTGCTTAATTATCAACATTGAGTATCCATTGATAATCAGCCTTTTGATAGCATGTTTATCACATTCATGCAGGGCCTTATATAGTGCTGCATATTCTGCTTCATTATTTGAATGAACATTAGGAAGAGCTATACCTTTCTTGAAGATGAGTTGTTTGTTTTGGTCATAGATCAGAAACCCTCCTATTGCTTTGTTGATATGCTTCTTATATGCGCCATCAAAAAATACAATGTGTGCATCTTTTGTATCTTCTTCATGCAAGGTTGCTCGCCTATCCCTCTCATTGAATATTTTCCTGTTCCACCTCCTATAGGTGAGTATGTCTACAAGATTGGCTCTTGTTCTTTCCTCTACTACAAACATATATTAATATTCTTGAAGTTCAAGAACCCATTTAGCAATTCTATATGAGATACTCATATGTTGTACCACATATGGGAATGTGTGATCTGTTGTAAGAACAATGAAAGGCCTAGCAAGAAGGTAAGACCAAAACTTCCTTACTCCAAACATATGTGCATACATGAGTTTCTTCTGGAGTAAGACTACTTTGATTGCTTCTTCACCTACGCTTAGACACACATAGAAATTCTCTCCCATATTTGGGGGCATAAAAGTGGGTAGAGTGCTAAGTACTCTTTTGATTTCTTCAAAACATTCACTATGGATATCCTCCCATGCAAAGATACTATCTTGTGCAAGCTTTTGTAATGGATATATGATTTTAGATAGAAGGTGGATAAATTGTGACATGTAGCATATCTTTTGAACAAAAGTGAGAGTCTGCTTTGTTGTTGTTGGAGGAGGTAGAGCCAATAAGGATTCTACTTTGGATGAATTAACTTAAATCCCTTGTTCTGATATGAGATGTCCAAGGAGAACTACTTCCTTCTTGGCAATATGACACTTATCAAGATTCAATTGACCTCCAAGCTCATATAATCTTTTTAAGCCTTCTTCAACTTTTTGATAATGCATAGATCTAGTACTATATATGCAAAAGTCATCCATGTACACCCTTATTGATAATCCAAAGAATGGTTGAAAAACATAGTTCATAAACCTTTGAAATGTTACGGGTGCATTGGTTAGGCCAAAATGCATTACCTACTAAGAAAAGCATAACCATGGCATGATGAATGTGGTCTTCGTTTGGTCCTCCTGAGCTATCCAAATTTGAAAGTACCCTGAGTATCCATCACATATAGTGTACCTTTCATGACCTACCACATCATTTAGAATTTCATCTTGGAAGGTAGTGGAAAGTCATCTCTCTTGGTTTCTCCATTCAAGGGTTTATAGTCTACACACACCCTCCATTTACCATTCTTCTTTGGGGTAACTACTACTGGAGACACCCATTCTGAATTTGATATAAGGTGAATGAAACCAACCTTTATAAGTCTATTTACCTCATTCAGTAGAGCCTCTTGTTGAAGTGTTCTGATCCTTCTGAGCTTTTGCACGATTGACTTTCATTTTGGCTTAATTTCAACATGATGTTGAATAACAGTTACACCTTGTATCTGTTAGGCCGCCAGATTGGCACATTGTAATTTTATATTCTCATATACCGCACGCACTAAAAGGGCGTAGCGAAGTGATGTAACCCTTTTATTCATTAATGAAGAGACATGACGTTGTTCACCGGTGGTAGAGGAGACGGGATCGCCAGACTATCTGTCTGGGTGATTTGCAACCTTGTGGAGACTTCGTGGTGTAGATTACAGATATTCTGAGTACTGTCGCTCTGTCTTTGTTGACTCACCGTAATTCTTTATTAACATAGTAATGTTATGTTCACGTTAATAAGTCTGTGCGACTGTGATCATTAATTTGTGCGTTAAATAGGGTGTGAGGAATAACCGAAATACGAACAGTAATACGGTGTAGGAGAAATACTAGATAGTAGTGTGATGCTTAATTTGATAGTTAAGTTGGGAAAATCAGATAAAGGGCCTCTGCATTGTCAGACCCCTATCATCCCCAAGAACCCGAAAAGAGATTAAAAAGCAGATGTGATGGAAGTCCCCTTTTTAACACTGCCACCGTCTGTGGGAAGATGGCAATGGATTGAGAATAATCAGTAAAGGTAGAGCAGTGCATAAGGCAAGCGGTGCAGAGGTGATATATGCCAGTTACTCGGTCCGACGAGTCTTATCCGAAGTATAGGAGAGACCAGCATCCCTGGGCAGTTCCAAATCTATTAGGGACACCCCCAGGCGGTAGAAGTGCAGGCCATTTAAGCCCAGTTGTCAAAGGATCGGAGCCACTTCGTAGTGATTCCGGTACCAGTTCGGTGACACATGATGAGATTCCGATAGATTTCGGTGTGATACTAGTACATTTTGAAGAAGGTCCAATGACTTCTGAGTGTACAGAGTCGCAGTGCACAGTTGGTTTGACAGTGTCTGGTCAGAATCCGACTACTTTCGGTGATAAAGTTGTGTTACCAAGTGAGATCGTTTCCGGTGAAAAGATAACCTGCTGCGGTGAAAGTTCGATAACTTTCGGTGGGAGTTTGGTACCATTTAGTGGGAATTTGAAGTTTTTCGATGACATTGCAGTACTACCTGGTGGACCTTTATTACGTTCTCCACTGTTCGGGGCAAGCCTCTCTAGTTTCGGTACCAAGGCTGAGGACAGGTTATTCAATTTGGAGATAAGTAAGAGATTCAACACCCTTTTTGAACCAGAAGGTGAGCAGTCTGACAATACAGATTCTGAAGGACAAGAGACACCTCCTCAACAGACAGATAACAACAACACTGCTCATAATAGTACTATGAGTGGTTCACAATCTCAGCAGCAGACACCCCCACAGCCGCAACCGCAGTTTCAGCAACTGTAGCAGTCGCAACCAATTATACCAGTTCGACCGGTTCCAACAGGAGTGACTTACACCAAATTCGGTGGATTCCTGGGCGACAACCCTGATGCACATGTGTGCACCTTTGAGATAAGCTATGCATTACTGAACCATCCACCGGATCCGGCGTACAAGGCCATCATATTTCAGGCCACTTTAGTTAATGAAGCAGCTAGGTGGTTGATTGAGTATGATATTAATCATTTCATTAACTATGATGCTGTGAGGGATGCGTTTTTATAGAGGTTGCAGTTGAAGAAAAATCCTGCCGAAATCTTTGATTGTTTGCAGAACAATCGGTAGAAACCGCATCAGACTGTTCAGGAATACGCAACATTGTTTCGAACTCACTTAAGGCAGTTGCCTCCAACACATGCTAATCTACCGGACGACGTTATAACCCAATGGTTCATTAACGGACTGAGTCCGTAGCTTAAACAAATCATGATCATCCGCTGTGTGGGTGCAATGACACTGGATGCTGTTATTGTGATGGCCCTGCAACTAGAGCATAAAGTTGGAGGATTTACAAAAGACCTGGAATGGTTGAAGGCCAGTAACAACGTAGTGGATCATCCGACGAAATAGATGTATTACACCAAGTGCAAAAATCCAGGACACACCAGTGCTACATGTGCCCTTAACCAGATGTATTGTGCCATCTGCAACACAACAGTACACTCAACGGAAAACTACACGTATAATGCCAAGGTGCAAGGCAGAGCAGCTGTAAACGCCATCATACAAGAACCAGGCCAGTCAGCAACCCATTATGTGCCACCACAGATGCGAACCAATCAGTCGCAAGGATACAGGAATTATTGGGGTCAGCGGAACACCAATTTTAATTCAAATCGATGGCAGGCTGGTACATCAGCAGAAGGTACTTCTCTTCCACCACCTCGATGTCATTTTTGCGGCAAGATTGGCCACATCCATAGATTTTGCAAGGATGCAGCAGAGTACGACAAAAGAAAGAAGGAGCGACAAAATCCAATGACCAAATGTCATGGTCTATATTTCACCAATTGAATCACAAGTAGCAGTGGTTCAGACAAGATCGAGTAAGCAGTTACAACCCGCAACTGAGGTGTTCGAGCTTGGTATCTGTGAGCAGATCCGAATGTATACAAAGGCTAGTCAATGGACAGCTAAAGAGCCAACTGTGTTTCCTGATGCAATTCCGGTAACACAAGTTCCCCTACCTAAGGCAAGATCGAATGAACAAAATTCTACCCTAGCAACAGCAGAATCATCATCAGAATCGGTGAGAAGTACGATCCAAACAGATCAGGTATGGGATGTCCTATCTAAGGCTTCAATTACACTCCCTTTGGGACAGTTGCTCGCCTTGGTGCCAAGAGTCAGGCAGCAATTCCAACAGCAGTTAGTCCCGGATCTTCTTGTACTCCGGTGACTGCAACAATACAATCGAAAGCTGATTCTACGGTGGATCATTCAGTCCCATTGATCACTGTCTGGCATAAAAACCAAAAGTTTACTCAAGTGCTAATTGATGGCGGTTCACGTGTGAATATTGCAACTGCAGCTGTCTGCAAGAAATTAGGGTGGACCCAAATCGAGCCCGTACAATTTTTTGTACGAATGGCAGACCAATCCCGAGTCCATCCAGTGGGACTAGTACGGAATATTCCGATTATCTTGCAGGGTACCACATTAAAAATGACTTTTGTAGTCCTCAAACTACTAGAATCCACCCTCGACTACAATCTACTTTTTGGTCGACCATGGTTGAAACAAGCCAAAGTTGTACAAGATTGGTCAGCGTAGGAGTTAACTTTCAAAGATAATCACCGTAAATATGTAGTTAACTTGGATGCCATGCAGTCCTATGAGCTTCATGCAAGACCATATGTAGCGGAGCCGGTCCACATGTTGGATGGCTTATCTGTTGATGAGGAAGAGGCATTCCTGAAGACTAATAAGGATCTGATCTCATTAGGTACTGTAGATCTCCAGTCGGTCGCAGACAAGTGGAGTCTGGTCGCTTGCACGGTGGTACCAATGACCGGAGATGCAGAAGCAGATGATAGTGTCGCTATGGATGGAGCCACCTTACATCAACTTTTGCAGTCAGCTGATGATCTGGTAAAACCTCAACAATTTTATGTACCAAAAGATCAGTTAGTAACATATAATTTGGGTGATGCGGTTAACCCGCGACCCGTTAAGATTAAGGCAAGATTGTTAGAGACATTTCAAGATGACTTGATACGCCTTTTGCGTGAGTTTTCCGATGTTTTTTCTTGGGACTATTGAGATATGAAAGGTCTGGACCCGTAGATCTATCAACATTGGGTAGTGCTCAAACCGGAGGCGAGGCCAATCAAACAATCCAGTTACCAAATGAACCCCAATTATGTAGCACAGGTCAAAGCAAAACTTGATTAGTTATTGAAGGTGGGATTCATTGTCCCAATCGAGCATGTTGAATGGATATCACCAATTGTGATCGTCCCGAAGAAAACTGTGAAGCAGCAGAGAGATGCTGCATTAGCTAATGATTTCTATTTACAAGAAGCGTTTTTGCAGACCCAGACCGATGCTCTGTTCAGTCAGGTTATTTCGGCGAGTTCAGTATGCACTGACGCACAGTTGGTGGAACCGGAAATATTAAAACTGATGTTGGCTTCATTAAAATAGAAAATTACCAGAACCTTCAAATTAGCAAGAACCATGTATATCCAAGGCATCGTAGATGAGCCTTAATTTTGTTTTCTTTGGGGGTTCAAGTCCACTGTGCGTGCTAGTGTTAGGCCGCCAGATTGGCACATTGTAATTTTATATTCTCATATACCGCATGCACCGAAAGGGCGTAGCGAAGTGATGTAACCCTTTTATTCATTAATGAAGAGACATGATGTTGCTCTTTGGTGGTAGAGGAGACGAGATCGCCAGATTGTCTGTCTGGGCGATTTGCGACCTTGTGGAGACTTCATGGTGCAAATTACAGATATTCTGAGTACTATCGCTTTGTCTTTGTTGACTCACCGTAATTCTTTATTAACATAGTTATGTTCACGTTAATAAGCATGTGCAATTGTGATCATTAATTTGTGCGTTAAATACGGTGTGAGGAATAATTGAAATACAAACAGTAATACGGTGTAGGAGAAGTTATACTGGATAGTAGTGTGATGCTTAATTATATAGTTAAGCTGGGAAAATCAGATAAAGGGCCTCTGCATTGTCAGACCCCTACCATCCCCAAGGACCCGAAAAGAGATTAAAAAGCGGATGTGACGGAAGTCCCCTTTTTAACATATCTCATTATAATCTTTAATGAACGATTTGGGGTACCTTTTGAGCATGTTGATGTACATAGCCTTTTCCTCTGCGGTGAGATCTTTTCCTAGCATCTTTTGGAGATCCGCTTCTGGTGTGGAATCCTCACTTTCTGGTTGTTGTAGATCATCCTCTTTGTCTCTATCTTCCTCTCCTTGAAAGATCATGGCCATGACTTCGAGTGTTGATGAATCATTTTTGGTTGGCGATTCCTCACTGCGAGAATCCCTATCATAACATGAGCTCTCTTCATCTATAGTTGTTTCATACCTATGATCTTCCTTCTTTTGGTCCTTCAAATCATAGGTAATTGACTTTTTTTTATCATTTGATTTGAGAACTAGAAGGCCAGAATCCCATTTTTTATCTACTTTCACTCCAATTAACCATGGACATCCTAATATGATGGGGTAGCCCTCTCCCTTTGTTGCAATTCCATACATATCCAAGGCAACCTCTATATCACATACTATAACTCTTAAATTTTTTATTACACCAACACATTTAACAACACTATTATTTTCTATTTTGGCTTGGTATGCAGATGGTCCTCTCAAGTCCAAGCCTAACCTATGCATTGTTTTCTCTATCATTACGCACATCTCTGTTGCACTATCCACATACACATTTGAAATTCTTTTCCCTTTTACATACAGATCCACTATGGGTACCACATCCTCACATGCATTGGCTCTTATAAGGTTAATTTCCTTATTTTTAGTTCTCCTAGTGCTCACTAGCTTGGACCATTACCTCCTAGTTTTTGAAGATAGTTGCAGTAATTCTAGCCAAGTGATATCCGGTTTCTGTGTGGAGATATCCTCAATCAAATCATAAGGTTTGATACCCTTACCTAGAGGAAAGTCTTCCATCGTGGGCTCCCTCCTTGGCTTTCTCTTTCTTTTACTGATTTCTCTTTCTGCAACTCTTCCTTTTTTTGTTTGTCTACCCATGTTGGAATCTTGATCTTGAGATATGTCTCTATTTTGCACACTTGTCCTCTTGATTGGCATCCTATCCATGGTTTCTTGTTCCTCGGTAAGCTTGAAGACACTCACTTGCCTTTGCTCACCTTGAGCCCTTGGGATAGGTGGAATATCTGCTTGCACTTGTTGTTCCTGCGCATATTGTAGTGGCCTCATAACAAGATACATATCACCTCGATTCCTACGAGGGTGAGGACAATTGTACATACCATGACCACATTCATTGCAATCGTAGCATATGATTTCTTGTGCTTTTCATCGTTGTCCCTGATTTTGTTCCTTCTATGGTATGTCTTGCTAACTCCTCACCAAGTTGAGGGTCAATTGTTCTAGCTGCTGTGTGAGTTTTTGCAAGATATCTTGTTGTGAATCTTCTCCATTCTCTAGCAGTGCAACTTGTACAAGGGGAATAGCATCCATATGTTCTACTTTTTCAACCTTTGAAAACTAAAACTTTAATTTTCTACACTTCACTCCTGCTATGTCTAGTGCTTCTTCAAAGGTTCCTAGAAATTGTTACTCCACCTTTTGTTTCAGAGAAGGGAAGAGTCCTAATATGAATCTATCCCTTTTCAAAAATTGTGGAGCTCCTTCTTTTGCTCCTAGGCTACTTTCTGGATTATTCCACACACACTAAAACTTGAAATCATAATTTGAAAAGTCTTCAAGAGTTACTTGCATTAGTGAGAGCAATTGCTTCCATAATCCTTCTGGCATATCCTTTTTGCCATATTGCATTATGAATGTTTCACACACTGCTTCCCAACTTCCCGTTGCCTCATTTGATAGGTTTTTGTACCATACTCTGGCTTTCTTCTTTAGGACCAATGGGAAATCCCTTCTCTTTATAGTTTCTTGATCCCTTCCTAAGATGAGGTATGCCATTTTCAAGTTATCCAAAACTTCTACAGCATCTTCATTGGGTCTTCCACAAAAGTATGGGAAGATTAATGCCATGGTTGAACTTGAAGGTGGCTTCCTTATAGAAGAATGAAGATGCAGACATCGAAGCTAAGGGTATACTTTAGACTTGGAAAGATAAATGGTTCTTGAGATGATTTAATTTCTCCCAAATGCTTAGCCCCAAAATGATAGACTATGGATTGTTGCAAGAATATCTTCCTACTGTATGTGATATGGATGGAACTTGAAGGGGTCTTGGTTGATAAGGTTGGTTGGGACAAATGGGACAATTTTGGTTATTGGGATTTTGGAAATTCATTTAATTGAGTTCCTTAATTGGGCACCAAGTTATGAGAGGGACATTAAGGAAATGGACTCTAAAACATCCTCAATGCTCAGCTCATAAACAGAGAATGGAATTGAAGATGAGGGACACCAGGCTCCTACAAAATCATTCACATGAAAAACACACATGGCACTGCAAAGGCAAGGGTGGTCTACGCTGCCTTGTCACACAAATACAATGGCACTATTAGGGTCGGGGTGATGCATGCCACCCTCTTAGTACACTTAAATACAATCAACGCAAAGGTACTCTTAAGGTAGTGGTGATCTGTGCCACCCTCTTAGTACCAACACATAAAACTACACAAGTACTCTTAAGACAGGGGTTGTCTACGCCACCCTCTAGTACCAACACATAAAACCCTAAACACTCACAAGATAGAGATTCTTAAAGCCAAGAGGAGGCAGGTGGTACTACAATCTTCAATGGGTTTGGGAATGATGGAGAAGAAGGAAGGAAGATGGAAGGAGTAGGAAATGAGAGAAAAAGAGAGGGTGTAGTGGATAGAATAAGCAAATGTTAAGGGTAGTGGGGATGGGAGGAATTGGAGAAATGAACTTGATTGAAATAGAATTATTACAATGACATGGGGAATTACAAATAAGGAGCTTGCATAGCTCTCTCAATTAAATAGTGACATAGGGTAGACTCCTTCTCTCAAGCTTGGCGCGCCCACTACACCCGCAACGTGTACCTGCATACAACTCTTCTTGCCTTTTGGACGGAACCCAAGGGGTCCTTTTATAGCCCTTTTGGGGATGATATTTTGAGATGAATCTTCTAGATATTTTATATTTGTGGTGAAATAGGGTTTGTTTACAAAGATCCAAAAGATTCTAGACTCATGAGGGTGTGATATTTGGCCTATTTTGACATATTTCTTGGATATTTTGAGGCTTGATTACAAAAATACGATATTTTCTCCTCCAAATCCGTGCAATGGGTCCTATCCGCCGAATTTTGACTTTTGTTCATCATACTTTTGAGTTTGGGGCCCAAAAAAATAAGATATATGCATAAACAAAAGGTCTCCTTTGTTGAAAATTCAAAAAGGTGTGGTGGGGCTATGGGGCCTTTAAAAAGACTTTTCATTCATTCTAAAGAGAGTGGGACAAGGTTTAAATACTTGAATATTCTAAACTTTCCATCTCTCTTTTATATTTCCCTTCCATATTGACCAATTGTCTTTTACTGCAGGGAGAGGTAGTCATATCTTCAATGGTGGGGCCCACTTGACTTCTATCTTTCGTATCCTAGGTAGATATCCATATCATAGGAAAATAAGATAAATAACATATTACATATATAGAATAAGATTATGGCTAGAGGAGGTATCAAAAATATAGCCCTCAACACATTCCCAAGCTTGCAATGCACTTGCTACGTTGCTTTGACACCTTTGAATGACTCTCAATGGACTCGTAAAAATACCAAGTTTAGATCAAGCTTTAACTCTAATTTATTTGACATTCACTTTTGATTCAAGAAGTTTTTTAAAGAGCCATTTCTCCCCTTGTATTACTAAAAAATCCTCTAGATTCTCCTTGGCTTCCTAATCCCACTTGAAGGTCAACTTCAAATTCTCCCACTTCAAATCCCTTGACTTTTTGACACATTCTATGTTGAAGATCAAGGTCAAGGACAAAGCATGGATGCGCATCAAAGAAGTGAACACACAAGAAGATAGAGCATATAGGGAGCCCCAAGAAGCTCATGTCAAATTTTCAAAAGAAATCCTATGAAAATAGTGATTTTCATCACTAAAAACCATTGTAAGTATCAGTTCACCTTTTTCCAACTCCATTTTGTTCAAGTTGAGGAGTCCTCGAGCTTGAGGATATTAGATGTATCATCCTACCAATTTTCACAATTTGTAGACTTTGTTTGAGCCCTCAAATCAGCCCTGGAACCTAATTTTTAACTAGGCGAGTCACTAGGTCTAGACAAGGCCAAAACCACTCAAAAAACTATAAAAAGAGCTACAGAGCTCATTTTTTAGGTTAGCTTGTTGTACATTTGAGCTTTCTAAGAGAGGACTTTTGTAATGGAAGATCTTCCATTGTTTCACTCTTTGCTCTTACCTTGTGTGCGTGTGTGTATGTGTGCGCATGCTCTTGTGCTTTCACTCATGCACGTGCACAACACTTGCTCTTGGTCTTCATACCAATCCTCACATCTCCGTGGATTGACATTTATGAGGTGAATCTCCTCACGTTGGTTCTTGCCATTGTGCTAGAGTGACACCAAATTTGGCACCGTTGTTAGGGAGAGAGCTTGGATGTGAGGCTCTCCTCAAAAGAAAACATGTGAATGTTGTGTGTGCCACTCTGCTCCCATCCATTTATATCCTCTTGTATCTAAAATAGCAGTGATCTGGAATGATCTAGTGTCGCCATGTGGCCAGCATGCAACACTCATCCCCACTAACCATCAAATACCTTAGGATATACCCCCGAGCTTAGGACCTTGGCTAACTAGCCCTCGTCCCACACACACATGGAATGGTCTCTGTAGACCAATGTTTGACACTCTCTCCCCCTTCTAAAGATCATTTTCCTCAATGATCAATGAGGGAAAGTCCTTGCGAACTAGAGCTACTGATTCCCACGTAGAGTCAGTAAGTGGTAATCCTCTCCAGGCTACCAGATACTCTTGGATGAACGATTCCTCAACCGTTTCTGTCTCCTAACTAGTATTCTGTCTGGAGAATGATCTGATCTATCGGTTTCCTGCAAAGAAACAATACCTTCTATTAGATTATCCTCCCTAGAAATATACTTTCTTAGTTTACTAACATGAAACACTGGATGGACTCTACAATCTGGAGGAAGCTCTAATCGGTATGCAACATCCCTCAACTTCTTTACTATCTTCCAAGGTCCACAATACCTTGGTGATAGCTTACTACATTTCCCTGTGGACAATGAACTAGATCTAGCTGGTACTTGAAGGAAGACTTGGTCTCCTTCCTCAAAGGATCTAGGAGATCTTTTCCTATCAGCATACTCTTTTGCTCTATCACTTGCTTGCTGCATCTTGGCTTTAGCTATTTCAAGGTTTGCTTGGAGATTCGCTAAGAACTTAGAAGCACTAGGATATTTCTTAGGCATTCCTATGGTACTCGGAGTAGTGGGATTCATGCCATAGTTCATCTCAAAGGGAGACATCCTAGTCACATTGTGAGGCCTATTGTTATAAGCAAACTCTACTAGTGGCAAATAACTATCCCAATCTATCTATCTCTCAGACACATATGCTCGCAACATATCCTCTAGAATTTGGTTGACCCTCTCGGTCTGACCATCTGTCTGTGGATGATCACCACTACTCATCTGATACAATATACGAGATAATGTATCAGCTACTATATTTTCTTTGCCTCTTCTATACAAGATTTCCATGTGAAATTTCTGCACTATAAAGCTCATCTGATACATTATACGAGATAATGTATGAGCTACTATATTTTCTTTGCCTCTTCTATACAAGATTTCCATGTGAAATTTCTACATGAGCTCAGCTCAACGAGCCTGCCGGCCTCGAAGATCTGGCTGACTACAAAAATACTTGAGTGTATGATGAAATGTATACCTTAAAGTCCGCACCATAAAGATAGTGTCTCCAAACTTTAAGTGCATGCACCACTGCATACAACTCTTGTTCATGCACCGGCCAATTGCATTGTGCACTACTTAACTTCTTACTCTCAAAAGCTATTAGCCTGCCATCTTGACTCAAGACTCCTCCTATAGCTATGCTGCTAGCATCGGTTTCTAACTCAAATGGTTTCTGAGGATCCACCACTATGAGTATAGGAGCCTCTGAAATAGCTTGTTTCAGAGTATCAAAACTCAAACTCTCTTGCTGCTCTTGCTTCCATGCAAATAGAAGTTTTCCTTGAAGCAAGTTTGTCATATGTGCTGCTATCGACGAATATGAAGAGATGAACTACCAATAGAAATCTGAAAGTCCTAAGAATGACCGTAACTGCCCCTCAATCTTGAGGAGTAGGCCATGCTAAAATAATTGATGCCTTCTTGGGATCCGTTTGAACCCCATCGGCTGAAATCACATGCCCTAGATACTCTATCCTCGGAAGAAACAACTGTATCTTCTCCGGATTTACATACAGCTGATTTTCTTTTAAAATATTCAACACAAATCTTAAATGATTTTCATGCTCATGCACAGTTTCACTATACACTAGCAAATCATCCACAAAATCAACAACACACTTTCCTATGAAAGGTCGTAAGATATCATTCATTTACATCATAAATGTAGCTAGAGCATTCGTCAGACCAAAGGGCATGACTAAATACTCATAATGACCAAAACGGGTCCTGAAAGTTGTCTTATGTACATCATGATCTTTTACTCTAATCTGATGATAGCCACTCTTTAAATCTATCTTACTAAACACAAAGGCTCCACCTAGAGCATCCAAAAGATCATCAATCCGGGGCATGGAATATCTATGTCTAATAGTGATCTTATTGAGTGCTCGATAATCGACACACATCCTATAAGATCCATCCTTCTTCTTCACAAGAAGATCTGGTGCGGCAAAGGGTGAATAGCTAGGTCTAATCAGCCCCTTTTGAAGATACTCGTCCACAACCTTGCGGAGTTCATTTTCCTCCTACAAACTCATTCGAAATGGTGGCCGAGCTTTCGGATTCGCTCCTTGTACCAATTTGATTCTATGCTCTATATTCCTGCAAGGAGGCAAACCCAATGGTAATTCCTTTAAAAAAAACTCTTGGAATTTTTCTCTCACTTTGGCTGAAAGTGCTGGAGCATTCCAACTTGAGTCTCCATGACTACATGAATCCATCTCAACATATGACAAATACATGAAATAAAGAAAATAGATATACTTACAATCAATTTTGAGCAACTTGGTAGCAGTCACCAATCGCGTCCCTTGGAGATCTGGTTCTCCACAGATCAGTAATCTCCTTCCCTCATGCTCAAATTGATGTACATGCGAAGCAAAATCAATGACTGGTTTCTTCCTCCCATGCCACTTCTTACTAAGAACTATTTTGAATCGAGCTAATCTCGCTATCTCAAAGTCCAATCTGTCCTCATAGGACTGGATTTGAATAGGAAGATCAACTACTCATCTATCCCAAGTTTTAGTTCCCTTTCCGTCGGCTAGCTCTACAGTATAAGTATAATCTGATTGTACCGTGTCTAAGCATAATTTCTTGAATAACCGGGAACTAATAACATTATGAGTCGAACCTGTGTCAAAGAGTACCTTGACAGGTTGTCTTTCCATGACTCCTCTCATGACAATAAGCTCAGTATCTGGAAACTGATATCCTTTCTGTGCCACTGGTGAAAGCACAGCATCTGGCACAGTCAGAACCTTTTTAGTGATCGTCATGGCCACTATGGGAGATGATAGTGAAGATGGGGAATCCCCAAACTCATCCTCACTCCCACCCCCTGCCTGAGTCGGATTTATGACTATGGTGGCTGCTATCTTTTTCTTTTTGGGACAATCCTTATACAACTGCTGCCCTAAATAACCATAGCACAAACCCTCTTTCATTGCCTTCTCTTTCTGTTGAGGGGTAAGAATAGATCGGTTATATGCCCTCTCAGCCAGAGCAGACACTTTTCTCTTTCCTCCCGAGACTGTCTGGATCATGTGCACGTGCTTAGCCTCCCTAGAAGGTTGTGCACTAACCGAACCAGGAGTTGAAGTATGGAAAGGTCGGCTAAACCTAGTCCATGGGGATCTCTGGACCTGGGAACTTGTGCTCCTGTGACCGTCCTCATAAACCAAGGCCATCTCTGTGGCCTGTGCCAAAGACTGACACCGTTCCTTTCTCACTAAAGGTCGGATAGTTTCTCTCAGTATGGACTTGAAGAAATTCTGGAATGGTATCAGGTACTTTAAGAAGCACCTCTCTATACCTATCTGCATATTCTTGAACTGATTGATTCTTTTGACTGATAAAGAACCAGGTGTCTAATGCTCTAGACCTTTCATCAAGTGGTACAAAATTGTTATAAAATAGGATTTTAAATTGATCCCATGTCATGGGCTCCTTCTTATCGTGCTCTATCTTATGCCACCACCTATGTGCGACGTCCATAAGATTATAGCGGCTTGCTGAATCTTGTGCCTATCATCAATGATATGACACAAGCGGAAGCACTGTTCCCACTTGCTGAGCCACTCCTCAACCGCGTCAGCCGTCCTAGCGCTAGTTGAGCCATGATATCATGGCGGCTGAAGATCCTTAAGCTTCCATCTGGCTTCTCTAACTAAGACGCTATCTCTAGGGACTTCTGAATTTTGATGCTCATCTAGAGCATCTACCTCCATCTCTGGCAAATCAGAATCGAGTGGCTCTTCTTCTTTCTTGGAACCACGCACGTGTTCCAAGATATCCTGAAGAGAACTCTCTAAGAATGAAATTCTATTATTCATGGCTTGAATTGGATCCATTGGAGGTTCTGGCATAAGGGTATCTATTCTAGCAAGTGATGATGGTTCGGGTTCCATATTAGGACTAAAGGTAAGTAACTTTTATTTTGGTTTTCTCTCTTTTCTCCTTTTTTTTTAATAAAACACTAATCAATCGTATATACTAGTGGCAACCGGAAAAAGAACCAATCAAAGCCTTTGCTTAACAGAAAAAAACAAAAGAAAGAAACTTTAATATGTTTCCTAAACTTCAATGTACATGCATGCTAATATTTTAGAAATTTCATAAACCTAACGACGTCACTTTAAAATCCGAAATAATTTCGAAAAGCGTCAAGCATTCAACAAAATCAAATCATCAGTGCCGGCAGGCATGATCTATTTTGTCCTCTCAACGAACACCTACAATTGAAAACTTTTCCAAGTATGTTGTTGGGCGCCTCAGGCCCTCAATCAATATATATATATATTTATTTATTTTTTCTTTTTTGTTTTTTTCTTTTCGATACCTGCCAATACTTACCACCTGCAAGAAAAGCTCAAGCACCGAACATACATCTCTACTTATGTCATCCTATGCCTAATGCAAGAATACTTCTAACATGCCCAATCAACAGAATAATCAATCAAATATTGACTAAATACTTATCTCAAATTCTTTTGGTATTCGTGAAGCATCCAATTGAAGAACTAAGAGTAGAGTATCGACTCCCTTTGGTTCGTGGATCGCATATGCCTTCAAAAAGTGCTTCATTGATGATGCTTGATGAAGAACACTCCACTTTCACCAAGAGTAGAGTATCAACTCCCTTTGGTTCATGCATCGCATATGCCTTCAAAAAGTGCTTTGTTGATGATGCTTCATGAAGAACAGTCCACTTTCACCCTTTGTTGCAGAAAGGAACTAATTACAACATATGGCTTCTAACCAGTCTCTCGATAGAGCTCTGAGAGAGCTTTCTAACATGCAAAAGATCTCTCAATTTGGACAATAATTGACCAAGTTATGGCCAATTTACTGAAGCTAGGTACCCAAAACTCAGACTCAAAAAAGCTTTGGCTATGGTGTCCACGAAATTTTCGCCTTCTCTCTCTGTGGACGTGCGCGTGCAGCTACTATTCCCTATAATTCCTGTACAGGAGCTCACAAGTGCCTTTTTTATAAAGAACTTCTTCCTTTGGCTCTCAAAAACAAGGAAGGAAGAGAAGGTCTCTCTCCCTCTCTCCTCGTGGGCAGCCAATAGGTGCTCGCGGGACTTGTCTCTCCCTCTGCCTTCTCTCCTCGTGGGCGGCCAAGAGGTGCTTGTGGGACTCTGTTCTCCTCCTCTCTTTTGCTACAATGCCACCACAGGGACAAGAACGTCCCCCCACACTCTCTTCCTCCTTGAACGACCACGAAAAAGCATGCACGAACCCCCCCAACCACTACGCGAGTTCTTCTCCAAAAATAACTAAAAACCATGCTCTGATACCAAGTGTTAGGCTCTCCTCAAAAGAAAACATGCGAATGTTGTGTGTGCCACTCTCCTCCCATCCATTTATATCCTCTTGTATCTAAAATAGCAGTGATCTGGAATGATCTAGCATCACCATGTGGCCAACATGCAACACTCATCCCCACTAACCATCAAATACCTTAGGATATACCCCCAAGCTTAGGACCTTGGCTAACTAGACCTCGTCCCACACACACATGGAATGGTCTCTGTAGACCAATGTCTGACATTGGAGGATGAGTGTGTGATGGTAAGACGTAGAGTAGCGACGTTGGAAGGTAAAAAAAATCACCATTTTCAGTTCAATTTCAGAGTTTTTCTTTATCTTCATCTTCACCATCACCACCATTTCCTCCCATCTTCATCTTCTCACATTTTCTTCACTTTCGTCTGTACATTCGCCTCATTTTTCACCTGTGGCTATGAGCAAGAAGCATAGAGGGAGTCCAAAGTTGAAACACTGAAGAAATAGTCTTGAAATCCTCTCAAAACATCAGAAAATTGAGTGAAGTATCGTGCGGATTGAGACTACCTGTGTCTGGTATTGTGAGTGCAATATCATGGAAAAGGTGAGATTTTTTGCATCTACAAGCACACAAGAGTGACAAGATGGGCATAAGGTACACATACCCACAAAAAATTTTGAATTTGGACTCCAAAAACTCCAAGTATCATGTCCAGTTGAGTTTTGGTATCACGATACCAGAACTCTCGTGTATCATGATACTTGTCGAGTATTGCATCGCATCCTTGAGGTATCACGATACCATCAAGGTATCATGTCTCTTCAAGTCGAGGTATGACGATCCCGTTTAAGTGGTATCATATCCTGCACCTTATGGTATTGTATTGTGCAATAGAAGGTATCATATCATGTCGGTTCAGTGGTATCGTATCGCGTGGCACAAGCAGTATCATATCCCAGTTGGAGTGGTATTGTATCATGAGCCCGGCAGTATCGTAGCATGATCAACAAGCGGTATCATATCATGATCACTTCCAATATCGTACTGTCTGGATAACAGTATTGTATCATGGAAGTTGGTATTGCCTTGATGGTATCATATCGTCTAAGGTGTTAACATCCATAGTAATATCGTGTATCGTGGAAAAAGAGGTATCGTATCGCCTATTCGGAGATACTCCCAGAGGGATCCTATTTCCCTGTTTTAACCCTCAGAACCCTGAATTAGCATAACTTTCTCATACGAAGTCCGTTTGTTGTTGTAGTAAAATTAATACGTGGACTATTAGATATAGTATTTTGAAGTTACCTCCTCAATATCAGCTCTCATCAACAAATGCATCATGTAAATCTACATCCAAAATGGAATGATATACATCATCACATGAAACATCTAAAGGCTGAGAAGTTGCCTCATCAGGACCAGCACTATATTATCCACTTGTAAAAGGAGGGTGAAAAGTGTTATACCTATCTTGGGATCTAATTGATGTCTCCTTAGTACATGAAAGTAATGGTTGAATAGCATCTTCCACAAAAACAACGTCACGGCTAACCAAAATGCATTTAGTATGTGGAAGATATAGATGATAGCCTTTGCTTTCATAACTATACCCAACAAAAATACATTTCACTGCTTTATCATCCAATTTCATGCGTTTTTGTTCAGGCACTAATGCATATGCCAACCAACCAAAAACATGCAGGTGAGCAATGTCTTGCGATCAAACCAAGCTTTATATGAAGTGATATGTGATAGACTGCAATGGTTTAGTGGGACACTTGTTAAGTACATATGTGACACACATAACAACCTCAAGCCAGAAACTATGTGGTAGAGCCTAACTCTTGGTTTGATGAAAATAATTCATGGTTTGAAGATGATTCTAGGAAGGTCAAGTTACCTTATAATTTGGAAAATGACTTTCCAACTCTCACTCATGAAGATCAACAATTACCAGAAGATATCAATTCAGAGGATGAAGATCAAATTGATTTCAAGACATGGAAGTCAAGAGGCAAGACCAAGTTAAAGCAATTGGAAGACATTCGAGAGTCCTCTAATCAAGCACTCAGGAGATCTCAAAGGGAGAGTAAAAAGCCCATAAGGTATGGCTATGACACATCATTAGTCACCAAGCATTCTGTGTATATCACTAAAGACTCTATGACAAATGAACCTTCTTCATTTGAAGAGGCCAATAAAAAGAAAGAATGGAGAGAAACAATGTAGGAAGAAGTTGAAGCAATTCAAGAAAACAATACTTGGGATTTGGTTCCCAAGAAGCCAAGCATGAAGGTAATAGGATCCAGGTGGATATATAAAATCAAGAAAAATTAAGATGGTTCTATAAACAAGTACAAGGCAAGATTAGTGGCAAAGGGGTTTGCTCAAACCCATGAAGTGGACTATGAAGAAACCTTTTCACCTGTGGCTAAGATGCCAACAATTAGGGTTTTGGTAAGTGTTGCTACTTCCAAGAATTGGAACCTATATCATTTAGCAGTTAAGAATGCATTCCTAAATGGATGGATCTCAGAAGAGGTGTACATGGCTCAACCACCAGGGTATGAAGATAAGGATAAAACAGGTTTTGTATGCAAGCTAAGGAAGGCACTCTATGGCCTAAAGCAAGCTCCTAGAGCTTGGAACCATATGCTTGTTACTTATTTGCAGGATCAAAGTTTTGTGGTTGCAAAGCATATTCTTCTTTATTTATAAAGAAGACCAACTGAGAAGTTATCTACTTATGTGTCTATGTGGATGACATTATCATTACAAGGAATGATGCTAATGGCATCAATCAAGTTAAAGCTCAACAAATGGAGGAATTTAAAATCAGTGATCTTGGTTTGTTAGCATACTTTCTTGGTCTAGAACGTGTGTATACAGATTCTGGTGTGTTTATTACTCAGAGAAATATATTAATGATATGTTAGTAAAATTCAAGATGGAGAACACCCAAATTGCATGTACACCCATTGAACTCAATGAAACGTTTAGTTCTCATGAAGGAGAACTTATTGAGGATGTTACAGGTCACCAAAAAAGTGTTGGGAGTCTCAACTATGCACCCCTAACAAGAGTGGACATTGTTTATGGAATAAGTACATTAAGCCAATTTATGCATGCACCAAGAAAGCCTCACATGAAAGCTGCCAAGAGGGTGCTAAAGTATCTAAAGGGTACCATAAATGAAGGGTTGTTTTACCCTTACACTTGTGATTTGGACATAAAGATTTATTTTGATGCAGATTGGGCTGGCTCCAAGGATGATAGGAGGAGCACCTTAGGATACTTGTCTTTTGCAGGTTCAAAGCTTATATCATGGTCATCGAAGAAGCAACCAATTGTGGCATTTTCATCTACAGAGGCAACATATAGAGGCCTAGCAAATGCAACTCAAGAGGTTATGTGGCTCAAGCAACTCTATACAGAGTTGGGGTTCACTCTTACACTCCAATAATTTTTGGAGACAACACTAGCTAACTTCATTTGGATGCTAATCCTGTATATCATGCAAGGACTAAGTAGATTGAAGTGCACTATCATTATGTAAGGTGCTTATTGTCCTATGTATCAACTCATTTACAATGTACACATATACTCACAAAGTCTTTGGATGGAAGCATATTAACATATTCAAATTGATGATTGGTTTGCAAGAAATCAAGGTGAAATGAAGACAAAGCATGTTAGGCTTGAGGGGAAGCTGTTGGTGCAAGAGAATCCAAGGCCACATACTTGGATAATCAGCATATTTCTCATGGAACCTTATATGATCAATCCCTTGTAAAATCGATTACATTTACCTTTGTAAAAGAACCTTAATTCCATGAGGAAGTTAGGAAACATCAAATCCCACAGTTGATTGATGAGAGAATATATCCTATAGTTTAGGATTTACTTTTAGGTGGACTTTTGGATTTGAATTCAAAAGATTCGATCCAAACTCAACTATAAAAGTAGATAAAAAAGACATGTGTGGATATGCCTCGATTAGGAGATCAATTGACAGGAATACATTGTGATTTGAGAGCTCACTCCATAACTCAATCACTTTCCTCACATTGTGCAATAGATTATGGCCAATGACATTGTATTTCTATGTGATCTAATACATACATTTTCATTACATCTTTACTTCACTTCTTTGCCATGACTACATCAGTACACTGATCTTCTCACAGATTGCTCTTAGTGTATGATTTATCATTTGTCATGATTTAAAGCATCATAGATTCATTATACTATCTACTTTATAGCTACAAAATCTCATTATCATTCCTTCTTTGAATCGTGAGATGTATTCACTTCATTACTCTCTCGTCTATTGACTGATGAATCCTAAAAATGTCGGGCAAGTCCTATGATTTGCTAAACATCATACTCAACATGAAGTTCATCTTTTTATTGAAATAAATCATGATTGGTAGCTATCTAAGTCAATTAGACATCACCAAACGGAATTAGGCTAATTTCTATCATGCTTAGAGCATTGTTCATTATATTGAACATGTGTAGAGACTAAAATAGCAAGTCTATGACCTTGGATCAATTTTCTACCTATCTGTTTTGATCCATTGATTAG
Organism: Ceratopteris richardii; assembly: GCA_020310875.1. Lineage (NCBI taxonomy): Eukaryota > Viridiplantae > Streptophyta > Polypodiopsida > Polypodiales > Pteridaceae > Ceratopteris > Ceratopteris richardii. The sequence goes on from CM035410.1 coordinate 6,748,122, forward strand.
TGGATCATGCCCCGAACAACATAGGTGATTATTTATGATCATTAGCAAGCTAAAGAGGCCCACTACACTCCCCAACAATTGTTCTTGGCTGTTGTGAATCAGGTTTAGGCAACGCCACTTCATCTCTGAAGACTATCCACCATCTCTTCCAACACAAAGGAGGACTTACACAAGAGATTGATAAGCTCATGCTTTGGTGCGCAAGGGATGCCCAAGAAAGGTCATACATACTAAAATCTATCTCTGACTTTTTATTACCCCATATTAGAGGATGCAAGACATCTCAAGAGACTTGGGATGCCCAAGAGACTTTACTTTTCTGCTAATATCAAAGCAAGAAAGAATCATCTTTGGAACGAGTCAACCAAATGGAGAAGACACCTAAACAAACCATCATTGAGTTTGTTACCAAAGTAAAGGAGGTTGCAGATAAGTTAGCATCCATTGGAGATCTGATTGAAAAAGAGATTATGATGAGGCAAATTCTCAATGGGATTCGAAGTGATAAACAATGGTAATCCTTCACCACGACTTATGATCTCATCATGGATGTGCAAACTCCAGACTTCAACATCTTTCTTGGACAACTCTTCAACCAAGAGGCCAACAATAGCATAAAGGAAGGTAACTCCTATCATGGTAATTCAACTAGTACTCTATATGCATATAAGAAGGACAAGAAGTTGAAAGGCAAGAAGAAGGAAGAATATGAAGAGGAGACTTCCCCAACCAACTTTGTAGGCAAGAGTAAGTGGAAAGGGAAGAAGAAAGGACCAAAGCATGACAAAAACAAAGGTTAGAATGTTCAACCTTGTGCCATCTATGATAAGACCAACCACAACACTAAGAATTGCTAGTTCAACGGAAAGACCAAAAAGGAAGTGGAAGAGGTGGATATGGCATCAATAGAGGCAATAGTGGAAACAACTTCAACAATAACAATAGAGGCCATAATAGAAGGGACTACAACAATTATTTTGACGATCAAGAAAATGAAGACTCATCGCTTATAATGAATCTAAACCACAAAGAAGGTAAAGAAGACGATCATTTGTTCTACATAGATTCTGGATGTTCAAATCATGTTGTAGGCAACATTGCTCTTCTATCTGAGTTGGAAAATCCAAAGCATAGACATGGAGTTCACACAGGGGATGACACAAAGTACAATGTGGAGAAGATTGGTAATGTCAAAGCTTCCAATGGCAGGAAAAACATTCTCTGTAAGGTTCTCTATGTACCCACTATCACTAAAAACCTAATAAGTGTGAGCCAAATATTTGAAAAAGGCTTACAAGTTAGGTTCACTCAACATGGAGCTTTTGTGAAGATCCATGTCAAGGCGTCAAGAAGATAGCCAAAGGTGAGAAGCATGGTAGGCTCTTTACTTTTGAAGTAGGAGAAACCAAGAACATAGCTCCATTCACTTTTGGGTCTCAAACCCTCAATGAGCTTGAAGTGTGACATAAGAGACTTGCTCATGTGAATGAAAGAACCTTGAAGGATATATGCAGGAATCAAAGTGTTCTAGGACTACCAAACATATCAAAGCAACACATGATCAACAAATGTGATGCATGTCAAATTGGGAAGGCACAACCATTCAACCAGAAAGGCTACATCCACAACAACTTATTGGACTTAGTACATAAAGATGTATGGGGACTAAGTCAAGAACCTTCATTGGGAGGATCAACGTATTATGTCTCATTTATTGATGATGAAATTATATGGAGTATTCTGTACTTCATCAAAAGTAAGAATGAAGTGTCTGACTGCCTCAGAAAGTATCTAGCACATGTGGAGAATCATATAGTTAGATCACTCAAGAAGCTCAAATCTAACGAAGGGGGAGAATACTTCTCCAAAGAGTTTGATGAGTTCTTGCAAGATAAAGGTATCAAAAGGGAAGTGACTACTAGGTAATCTCCTCAACTGAATGGAATTGCATAGAGGAGAAATAAGACATTGGTTAGATTAGCTAGAACAATGCTTGAAGAGAAGAGGTTGCCACATTATCTATGGGTAGAGGCTACTCCAACTATTGTGTACCTTGGCAATAGACTACCATCCAAATCACTTCAAGGTACGACTCCTTATGAACCATCACAAATAAGAGGTACGCTAGATGAAAGGGCAACAAAGGCAATGTTTATTGGGTATGACTCAAGTTAGATGGGTTATAGGTTCTATAATCCTTCAACCAAGCAATTCACTACAAGTAGAGATGTTGACAGGTCTTGGTATGATGAAGAAAAATTAAAGGTAACTCTACCATATGATCTTGATTTTGACTATCATCAATTAGGAAGCAAGCATGATACATAGGTCTAGGATACAAGAAGTGAGACAGATTATGATGAAGAAAAAACGGAAAAAGATTAAAAACTATGGAAGTCAACGGCAAAGCAAAGATGTAGGAATATGGAGAATGCTCTAATCAAGTTTCTAGAAGATCAACAAGAGAGAAGAAACAACCAAAAAGGTATGGATACGATTTTACATTTGTTACAAAGCATTCAATCTACTTAGCAAAAAAGACTCAATTTCGTAAGAACCCTCAGCCTATGAGGAGGCAAAGGAAAATCCTAATTGGGAAAAGTCCATGAAAGAAGAAATAGACGCATTGAAGGAGATGGACACTTGGGATTTGGTTCCAATGTCGTCCAATCAAAAGGTAATTGGTTGAAGATGGGTATATAAAGTTAAAAGAAACTCAAATGGATCAGTTTGTGGGTACAATGCAAGATTAGTACCCAAGGGGCGCTCACAAACTCATGGTATAGACTGTGAGGAAACATTATCACCAGTTGCAAAGATGACTACAATCATAACATTGATAAGTGTAGCTACTGCAACAAATTGGAGACTTCTCCAACTTGATGTAAAAAATGTGTTTCTAAATTATTGGATAAGTGAAGAGGTATACATGTCACAACCTCGAAATTTTGAAAACCCTAAACATGTGTAGCTCGGTGATGAGTAGCACCTCCTTTAATGTCAATCCGGGAAGACGTGAGGATGGTATGAAGACCTCGAGCAAGTGGCGGCACAAGTGCGTGAGTGAGAAGCACACAAGCATGCACACACATACACACACACGCGCACACACGGCAAGACAAAGAGAGAGAATCAATGGAGCTTTTAGATTACTTTCAAAATGCTCTTACAAGTTCGTTTCAATTACAATCTAACCTCAAAAATGAGCTCTCTAGCTCTTTTTATAGTTTTTGACTAGGTTTTGGCCCTGTCCAGACCTAGTGTCCGGCCTAGTTAAAAATTAGGTTCCAGGGCCAATTTGAGGGCTTAAACGGAGTCTAAAAAATATGAAAATTGATATGTAGGTACTTCTAAGGCTCCTCAAGCTCAAGGACTCCTTGGCTTGCACAAAATGGAGCTACAAAAATATGAAATGGTATTTACAATGATTGTTAGTGATAAAAATCACTGTTAAAAGATGTAGATTTGGAAAAATTGAAGGGCCTATCTGCCAGATTTGCGTCGACTGCTTTGTCTACTTACTCCTTCACCTTGTTCTGACTCTCTCCGTTGGCTTCCTTGTCTAGTCAATCCTTGGGTGCCCATACTGCTCTCAACACCCCCCCCTCTCTCGCGTCTGTCGTCCCTGACAGACCCTTGTTGCTGGGAGTGTTGGATGTAATATTCCACAACCTGAGTGGCAAGCTGATGTTCTTGTAAGCGTAGTCCTCTGGCCAAATCTGTCATCATACGATCCCAATCGATTGGTCCTGGAATGTCCGGATGTGGCAGACGTAACTGATCTGCATGGATCGCTTGTTCTACTGCGAATAGATGTAGCAAGTGTGTGGGTCTGGGAATGAAAATTTCGGAATTGTATTCCCAGAATCCCGTAGAGAACATTTCCTCAAATGTCTGCTTGAAGCATGCGGGCAAGTACTTTATTCGTGCATGCCAAGCAAAGATGATAGTGACCGAGGGGGTTTGGCTCATGTCGTAGACTAGATCCTTGTTGCCTTGAGCGAATCCAGGGGCGGAGATGTATGGAGCTTGGACATTCCTAAAGGTTTTGAAGACAATGGTCATGAGCTCGAATATCTTCATACACATTTTCGCTGCTATATCAGGTACATTATTTAGGCGTGCGGACCAGTGCCAAATGGTTGATATCATGTAGGCTACGGTTGGAGGTCCTCGAGGTGGAGCAAAATATGGATAGTTAACCCAAGCCGAGCACTCTTTATTGTTGCGTACCTTGATTGCAAATGATTGCCAGGATCTGCGACGTACCACTGGACAATAGCATGGATTATACTTGATATAGAGTGGCATGGTAGCCCAGGTACTCATCATCTCTGGGTAATCGGTGAGTAAACGTGCACGCCAATTAGGTTGGAAAATCGAGCCAGCACGTGCATCGGTCGGTAAATCCCCTATCTCAAATTGAGTAGCGAATGTGGGCTCCTTCCCTGTATGTCTTTTGACTTTTGCATTATAATCATGTAGTAAGACAAAGTAAGGCATGTATTGCGATTCTGATGTTGTGATTAACCGTTGATGGGATAATTGTTGAAAGTAGGAAGACCGAAGGACCGTTTCTTCCAGATTCGTGAGAGATTGCATTTGCACGGCCACACGATCATCATGTGTCTTACCCACTTTCTCAACCCTTCTGACCCAATCTGGAACTTGAATTTCTAACGTGTCTTGTCCTTCTTCTGTAGTTCGACCACCAGGCGTCGGCATAGGCTCGTATGGCTCTTCGTAGCTGTCCTCGACGGGGATTTCCACTACTGTTTCAGGTTCTGGTTCTTCAATGGGCGAGGGTGGTCGTTCATATGGTAAGAGGCGTGCTTGGAGTTCTGCCACCTGTTTCCGAAGGGTCTCCATTTCTTCTGTAGATTGTTGCAAGATTACCGGCTCCTGTTGAGCAGTGGGTACACTGGCTAACTGTTTCTTTAGATCGGCACATTCAGTCTCTAGTTTTTCATATGACTCCAGGAAATTTGCATGCTCCTCAAGTAGGATGCGGATGTCTTCTGATGGAACTGCTCTATATCTGGTAGGGCTAATGGTTGCTCCTACGGTTCCTTCCATAGCCGCTTCAAAGTTATCTTGGTTTTGTTGTTGAAGTCGTTTGTTCTCTTCTAATGCTGCTGCCATATGCTTTCTTAGTAGCCCAATATTGCGTCTGAGTGTAGCGTTAGATATCATTTGCGCTTGAAGCACTGTTTCTAGTTCCTTGACTGCTTGGTCATCTACCGTTGATGCCTTTGATTCCAATTCGGAGTGAGCCTGCTGTAGTGTGGTATGCTCGTCTAGGAGCGTCAGGTAGTCAGCTTCAAGAGTGGTGACTCTAGCTTGGAGACGTTGAGATTTTGCCTGGAGGGCAGCAGTGCGTTCTTCCAATTGATGGTAGTCTTGTTGTAGCCGATGTGCACACTGAAGTAATGTGTTGAACGTGCTATTTACATTATGAGATGCAAGGGGAAAAGTTTGAAATGCAGAGGAGGTGGGATTGGGTAGGGGGGTAGTGAATGCTGTGTGTGCCAATGATGTGAGTGGTGAGGTGGGGGGCAAGGGAGGGGAAGGTGGGGAAATCGTGGGGAGAGGTGCTGTGGTTGGTGAAATGTCCATTGGGTCAGACAAGGTGGTGTGTGCAGGGGCTACCATATAGGTGGGTATGGTAGGTGAAGTGAGTGTGGTGTCCGTGTAAATTGATGTCGTTGCGAACATCGGAGGAAGGTACCTTTGAAACATTGGAGAGCGGAAGATCTGCTCCACAAAGGACGGGTATTGGGGTGGCGCGGTCAGGTTGAAAGAGGTGTGGGGACCAGATGGGAAGTGAGGGTCATGGAATGGAGGTACCCGTATTGGGGGATAGGTCGGGAAACACAGGGTGCCTTCTGTGGGTGCTGGATTTCCAACTACACTTGTAATTATGGGATGGCCAGTCATGGGTTCAGAGGATAGACGGGATGAAGTGTACAAGGGATTGGTGACGAAGGAGAAGAGGGTGTCTTGTGAGGTGGGTTCTCGAAATGAGAATGATTTGAATGAGGATGGGTTATAAGTGGATGTAGAGGTGATGACTGTCGTTTCTTCCGAGGTGGGAGGTGGTGGTGGGGGTGGAGAAGGTGGTGATGGAGGACGCTGGGGTGAGATGGGTGATGTCTGAACGAAGGTTTCAGCGGAGAGGTCAGTGGTGGTTGTGGGAGTGGTTGTGGTCTCAATAGGTACTTCTGGTTCTGTGACGGGTATCCTGATAGTCTTACCTGCTCGTGGTAACGTGTCCACTCTGCGTTTGTCATATCTTACGGACTGGCGGACTGCGGTGTGGACAGCCTCCGGAACTCCTAAAGAGTCTGACACTAATTTGAGGGTGTCAATGAAGTGTTGGTCCACCCCTTCATCTGATAGCATTTCTTGCATCAAAGCTTGACCTGATACCAGAGAGAGTTGATGTCTTTCTTGTACTGCTTTGATAGTGTCATATAGCCTTCGTAGTTGAGCTGTATATGCAGGTGCACCTACAAGTTCTGGCACTTCCTGTTGCTCCTCTTGTTGCTCTTGATCATACTCCTCCTCATCATCCTCCTGTTCTTCATCTCCGTCCTCTTCTTCCTCCACTTCAACAGGTGTGACAGGTGCTTGGGAGGTTGTGGCCTGCGTTTGTACATTCTCCGCTTGTTGTGCCTCTTCTGCCTCCAGCTCTACATCTTGTAATAGTTGTTCGAAGTCTTCATTAGTGAGTTCTTCTAAAGGTGCACCACTAGGAAATTCGAGATCCGTTGGGATGGGAGGGAATATCAAGGTGGAACCATCCATGCTGCGTCTTGGAAGTCGGAGTGTGAATGGTCGGACTCTTCGGGGTGGCGGGGTGACGTCTGGTGTTAGGGTGGCTCCACGTGGTTGACCACATGGGACTTGGACCGTGCCTCTCATCTTCTTAGAAGGGGGTCCAGTGGATGTCCTGCCTCGAAACTACTCTACCCGATTCCACATCAGGGCTCGTTGGATTGGAATGTCATAAGCCAAACACCTATAAATGATTCTTGTCAGAGCACAGCAACCATATAAAACCTGTTTCCGCGGCCAGCGTTTGTGAGCTAAGTGTATCTGATCAATTATCCAGTGGGGTAGGTTGATGGTGAGGCTCTGTGTCTCTGCCAGATACAGGCTAAACCAAATCTTTTTGTGCGGCATGGTGAATCTATCCTGCGCCGGGAAAGCAAAGTGTTGCATGCACATGCGAAGGTGTATTGCAATATTAGGCGTCATGGATACCATGTCCTTGAGTTTGGTGAGACTTCGATTCTTCATGTAGTCCGGTACTAGGGTTTCCTTCTCTGTAGGAATATGCATGCCGCGCATATCCAGAGCTTCTCTCACCAAATTGTTTGATAGCCTAAACCTCTTGAGCTCATTCCCCTTTGTCAGAGATGGAATCACAAATGAGCTTGCACCTTTTGGGTTCGGATTTGGAGTCAAGGTGTTGATGAGATAGTAGCATCGCATGAAGTCAGGTTTTGGGAGTCGGGCACTGAAATAGGCACTCAATCCGGCTTTTTCCCATATCGGACGTAGACCTTCCGCATTTTGTAACTTCTCAAATTCTCTTGTAAAGAAATGGTATCTGCCTTGCTTTCCATTGTAGTCCAACTCTGATTCCCATAGATATGTTCCTTCCCCCAAAGGTCCTGCTACCTCGGTAAACCAATGTGAAGTCTTTCCCACGGGCATGGTGTGGCCACGCGGAGGGTCCGCAATAGGTATGATTTTGACGGCATGCAATTCTTCTGGTCTTTCAACTGTCTCAGGCAAAACGGGTAAACTGTCCAAGTCCACCACTTGCGGGTTTGTTTCTGTGTGAGAGCTAGTTCCTGCTGCCTCCGCCATGTTGAAAATGTCGCAGCTGATTCTGTGAGAATATATGAATAAACGTTAACATTGCAATGGACACAAAAATGACATGGTGTCCCTTGTTACAATATTAACTTAAAGTTCTGGAGTGGTTAGGAGTTAATAAGTGCTCGGTGCTGGTGTGTGTAGTTAGGAGTTAGGTAGACCTAAGAGCTAAGCGAAATGATGTGAAGCGGTTAGTAGGTGGTCATGGATTTACAATAGGGTCAGGGGTTTTGTTACAAGTCTTGGGCTGCCAAATGCAGTGGATGGGTTTTACTCGTGGTTCCGTAGAGATTCTCGAGAGCTTTATAGGTGTGTAAGCTTTAACCTGAGGCCTTTTAGGGGCCCATTTACAACTGATTCTGTTCGTGTTCATGTGCCTTGGTGTTGAAAATGCGTGGATGTAGGCTGTGCGAGTGAATGGATCATGTTGTGTAGGGTGTGTTCTTGGTGTAGCTATCTGAGCCCGCAAACAAGCCTTAGGCACCCAAATTTGTCTTGATTGTGGGCTAGCCTTCATCGACCTTTTGGGCACCCAAATAGATTTCACGTTAGCAGAAGAATTTCCGAAAGACTTCTTATTAGTGACGTGTTGTTGGTTACTAATAAGAGGCTTTGCCCGTGCGGTTGGCGTGGGTGCAACCGGGTGTTCGCCTTTTCGCACCCACACTTGGTTCACTTGTTGAGACATTCTGCTGCACAGGTTCTTTTGATGTCCGGCATAGGTAGTACTCTGCTTCTTCTGCCTTTGCTCCACCTTTGGTTGTTGCCTCCTTCTGGCCTTTGGAAAAGAAGGGAATTCCTTTGCATCCTTGACTCCTTTTTTGCGAATATCATTCCTCTGCAACACATAGTTTTGGACAAGAACAGCATGGTCAACTTCATGTGCACCCCTGGAGGGACCAGGAGTCTGTGCCTTTTCTAGTTCCTTGAGTGCTCCCTTATCCAACTCTATTGTAATTCGACTATGATTGACCCATACCTGAAGAAGTCCACTTCTTAGGTTTAAGTTGACTGCTTGGTCATAGATCCAGTCTTGACCCAAGACAAGAGGTTCAGTGAGATCCTCATCTTGACACACTAGTGCTTTAACTGTCATTGCCTCATCATGAATGTAGAGGGGAAGTTCCACCTCGCCCATGCAAGGGGTTTCCACGCCTCCCAATCCTATGAGATATGCTTCCACAGGATTGACAGTTAACTGTAACTCTTGACAGTAAGACACTCTAACAGCACTAGTGGCTGCACCTGAGTCAATCAAGGCTTTTACAGTCCTTGCACTCTTTTCTTGTCCTATATCTAGGGTTACGAAAGGGCGTCGATCAGTTATCCTAGGTGAGCTGGTTCCTGCGACTTCACACATTGCCATATGATATCCTTGATCTGCATAGTCATTTGTCCTAGGCTGCTCTCTACCTTGCCTTCGTAATTTCATCCTTCTGATGCGTTCTAAAGCTTCTGCTTGAGCTTCTTCTCTAATTCGCTTCTCTTCCTCTTTGCGTTTCTTAGCAGTGTTGAGTCGGCTGAGCATTTCCTCCGTGAGGGGTTCCTGATACAACTTGACTCTGCATCCGCTAATATAGTTAGGGAGAACATCGCCCTCTAATGTGGCTAATTGTACTGCTCCACTCGTGGAGATCCTATTGATAATCATAGGTCCGTAGCCTCTCTTTTCTAGCTTCCTCGCGTGTTGTTTCAGTGTATAGACTAGGACTAGATCTCCGGCTTTCAAGCCTTTATCCTTCACATGGGCATCGAAGTATGCCTTCTGCCTCTTTTTAGCTGCATATATTCCAGCAGCGGCTCTCAGTCTTGTTTCTCCTAATCGTTCAAGGTCAAAGATCCTAGAGGAAAGCTCATGACCTGTCCATTCATGCTCTTGTGCTACTCTCAATGTAGGGATCAAGAAGTCCAAGGGTAACACAGCGTTTTGGCCGAATACCATCTGAAAGGGGATGGCTTGGAGTACCGTTTTGTAGGCAACTCGGTATGCCCAAACAGCATGGTGTAGCTGTTTGTCCCAATCAGAGTGTTTAGTGTTCACTAGTTTCGTCAGTACATTGCATAAAATCTTATTAGTGCTCTCAGCTTGTCCATTAGCTTGAGGGTGATAAGGGGCAGACTTCTTGTGTATTACCAAGAATTCTTGGAGTAGATTTTCAATCACTTCGTTCAAGAAATGAGTGCCTCTATCACTTACAAGCTCTATAGGTAGTCCGTATCTCGTGAATACATTCTCAAACAAGAATTTGGCAGTTGTTTGAGCATCGTTCTTTGTCGTAGCCTTTACCTCTACCCACTTGGTGAGATAATCTGTTGCAACAATGATGTATTCCGCATGAGAACCCTTAGCTGGGGGATTAATAGGACCTACGAAGTCTATTCCCCACTTAGAGAATGCACGTCCACCCATCATAGGTTTCAGTGGCATCTCATCTTTGCGTATGGGATACTGAGTCCTCTGACAGACATCACACCGTTTCACATAGGTATGTGCATCCATGTGAAGGGTAGGCCACCAGAAGCCCGCAAATAGAATTGCCTTGATCACCCGATCCGGTCCAAAATGTCCTCCTGCTACACCTTGGTGAGCAGTTTCTAAGATCTTAAGATACTCACTTTCATGGACACACAATCTCAGGTAACCATCTTTACCGCGCTTATATAGATTATTACCGATGAGTGAGTAATCCTGGGCTTCTTGTTCTAAACTCCTTTTCCTAGCCAGAGTCATGTCTGGAGGGAATGTGTTTGTCCTCAGGAAGGATACGAGAGGTTCGCTCCAATCTGGCACAATGGATACTTGATAGAGAGTGGCATGTTCCACAGGTGGTTTAGTGCAACAGATTGGGCATTCCTTGCACAACTTTTGGACATCAGCTTCCATAGTTGGCCAATGTACTCCGAGTCTCTTGAGGGTCTGTAAAGTTCGCTGCTTTGATTAGTGTTGCTCTAACGCACCTACATGTGCTAATTGCAACCATTTAGCGTATTCATCCTCTTCTACGCAACAAGCCAAGATCCCTTGATCTGTGTGCTTGTACATGCTTCCTGCCATGATGTGGTACTTTTGGGCTTTTACAACTTCTCTATTCCGAGTGTTTATCACTGGATGATTAGGCCCGTATGTCAATACTGGTACCAATGGCTTAGCCCACTGCGGTACAACTTCCAAATTAAACAAGTAAGCATCAGGAAGGTCATCTGACACTCCTTGTGGGGCTTCTCCCGATGTGAGCCTAGAGAGGTGATCTGCTCGTAAGTGAGTCCTACCTTTTCTTACCACAACCTCAAAGTCATATTCCATTAGCAAGAGAAACCATCTTACTAATCTTCCTGTATTGCATGGCTTATTTACAAGATATAACAATGCCTGATGATCAGTAAAAAATTTAAACTTATTTGCAAGCAAATAGTGTCTAAACTTTTTAACTGCATATACCATGCCTAATCCTTCTCTCTCCGTAGTGGTGTAATTTCGTTCAGCCGCATTCAACTGTCTACTAGCATAGGCAATTGGAAGATCCATATTACCTTCACCAGTAGGTTGTGCAAGAACACATCCAATAGCATAATTGGATGCATCAACATGAACATGGAATGGCTTATTCCAATCTGGTGTGGTCAAGATTGGTGCTGAACACAATCTTCGTTTAAGCTCCTGGAAGGAATTCTCACATTCATCCGTCCACTCAAAGTTTGTCAGAAGTCCGTACATGGGCTTTGCAATGACAGCATACATGTGTATAAATCGTCGGTAATAACCACAATGCCCCATGAAAGCTTGGACTTCCTTGACATTCTTTGGCCTAGGTAGCTCTGCTATGGCTCTCACTTTTTCTTCGTCGGTAGATATGCCATTCTTTGACACTATGTGTCCCAGAATCTTGCCTTGCCTGACCATAAAAACGCACTTTTCTGGGTTCAGGCAGACTTGATATTCTCTACATTTGTCAAAGATTTGTCTGAGTTCAGGAATATGGGTTTGTCTAACATTGGAATGAGCACAAAGATCATCAACATAGACTTCTAAACTCTTCCTCAGGAACTCCTTAAACACATGGCACATCAGCCTCTGGAAGGTAGCTGGTGCATTGGTAAGCCCAAATGGCATTACTCTAAAAGCAAAGATGCCCCACTCTGTGGCAAAAGCAGTCTTATGCTGGTCTTCTGGAGCTATGGCTACTTGGTTGTAGCCCGAAAACCCATCAAGGAAGCTGTACACTTCCTTGCCTGCCACTCTTTCTAAGAGATGTTCTGTTATGGGAAGCGGATAGTTATCTCGAATTGTGGCTGCATTAACCTTTTTCAAGTTAATGCACACACGCAGTTTGCCATTCTTCTTGGGCACCACTACGATGGGGGATACCCATTCAGTGTGCTCAATTTCATAGATAAATCCAGCTTCAACCAGTCTATCTATCTCTTCTTTGATCTTAGCAGCATAATTATCGTTATATGTATAAGGCTTTTGCTTAGAGGGTTTAGCATCTGAGGTCATGGGAATAGTGTGTGAGCATATATCGGGGTCAACGCCTTTCAAATCCTTGTAACTCCAAGCGAATACATCTCTATATTCTCTTAGCAAGGCAATCAATTCGTGCTCTTCTTCCGCTGTTAGGTCATGACCTATGTACGTACATCTCTCCTCTCCTTCTTCTAGGGCCACTACAATTTTCTTGGTAGTTTCTTTGTTATCATAGGCCTCTCTTGCTTGTGCCTCTCGTTTAGGCATTCTTATCATGACTCTCCTATCATCTATCTCATACTTCTTAAAATTTTCTGGGACCTCAAACAAAGATTCTTCCTCCTCTGGTGAGACTTCTTTCTTCTTTCGTTTCTTTCCTTCTTCCTTCGGGGTTGCGTTGCTAATCTTACATCATTTGTAACCTCTCCATGCCTCTGGGGTTGAAATTCTACTTCATGGAAGTATTCTTCATCTGATGCAAATGGTGGGTCCATAATGATTGACTCTAGATCGGAGTCACTTGCATCCTCAAATGCATCAGGGCTAGGTTCGCATTCTTCTAGAACTGCCTCTCCCATGATTGGCTCTATGGAGAAGACTGAAATATCATAGCCATCCTCATCACAGTGAGGTGTCCATTGTTCTTCGTTGATGGCTACATCCATTGTTGCTAAGATTTCTGCCCAGCCATGGGGTTCGAATTCCTCATTAGGAAAAACTACAGGTGCATAGGCTGGGTCTTGAATGGGTCTATGGGTTTCATTTGCACCTATTTCTCTGGCTTTCTCTCTCTTCTCTTCTTCTACTGCAACCTTGCACATCCATAAGTGGGTGTCTTCATGCATCCATGAGGATCCAGACCCTATGGAATGCACCGATTCTGTATCATCTTTGGCTCTATGGATGGGATTCCATTGGATAGGAGGGACATCTCTATGAGAATAATCCTTGAGATTGACTTTGGTTGTAACTCCCAGGTGCTGCAGGTACAAAGAATTGGTTCCCCAATCCTGTACCACTTGCAACTGTCGCATGAATGGTCTTCCCAAAATCATCTCATAGGCATGATTTTTACTGAAGTCACATATGGCAAATGTATGCTCAAACTCGACACCACAAGTGGTGAGAGTTATCCCTTCTAGCAATCCTAAGGGTCTCTCTATGTGACCATCGGCCATCTGCAATTTCATCCTCGTTGGCCTGAGTGCTGGTTTGCCCCAACGCTTCCATAGGGAAGTGGTGGCAATTGCAACTCCTGCACCTGAGTCCAAAATTGCCTTGGTGGTGTACTCCTGGTAGGTGATGGGAAGATAGGTGTTCCCTTCTTCACCTTCACACATATCTCCTATCTTGTCCAAGGGAATTTCTGGCACTGTCCTATGGGATCCTACCTTGGAACGAGGTTTTGCAGCTTCAGTTACCTGACTGGCTACATATTTTCGCATGTTTGGTCTATCCTCAGTCAGTTCTTCCAAAGTGAGATCGCGTTGCACCTTGGTGTTCGTTACTACCTCCGTGTTCCTTGGTATGACTGAGTCGTCTTTCCTTACCATGACTGTGGGTGCTCTCATACATGTGGACTTTGCTTCCCATGGGCCTGTGAAGTGGGGTAGCTCTTGTATGGAATTAGACTCAAAGTCCAATCTCTCGTGAGACTGAGCACTCTCATGTTCCCCGTAAATGGATGGGATGTCTTGTGGGAATTGTTCGTGTGCATCGTCCAAAAGTTCAAATGGAGGGGCGACCTCACTTTCGTTATCCCATTTGTCTTCTTGAATCTCTCGTAGGAAGTCTGGTGCAAACCGATTCATAGAAGAAGAAGTGTCTGGCTCCGTAGAGTTAGGCACATAAGCAACCTGGGAAGGAGGGCTTATTCTCTCGTTGGCTCTTTCCTCGTTCTCATGGGTGGCTGGAGCACAAGCTTCTTGGAGAGGATTACTTATTCTATTACTCTTCCGAACAGGCTCATACGCTCTCTGAGAAGGAATGTGGGTCACCTGTGAAAAGGTACATAAGCTTTCAGGGGAGGCCCATCTGCCTTTTGGGGAGGAAGATAGGCATCTTGAGGAGGCGCGTGGGCTTCCTGAAGAGGCTGGCTTATCCGCTCTCTTGCCCTATCCTTTCTTTGAGGGGCAGTTTCCTTCTCTGATTGTGCAATCAGCTTCTCTATTCTTTCCAGCAGTCCATCAAAGTGTAACTGCGTCTTAGCTGAACTAGAAATGTTAAATAGGCGGCTGGCCTCAAACATGGTCTGAGCCAATTCCACCATTTTGGCACAAATCTTGGTTCGTTCAAGCTCTAGCTCGGCTCTAGGGTAGCATTTCTCATGATTAGTTACGGTTGGCCCTTCTTGGATTCTGGCCTGATATGCTTTCAGCATCATATTTAGGTCTTCAGGAGTGGGGTCAGCTAGGACTGATCCTACTCTAGGGGGTGGTGGGATTTGATGAGGCGGTGGGGAAAGTGGTGGGTTGGATGGAGGTGGGAGTGGTGGAGGCGGGGTAATGTGAGAGGGAGTTTGAGTTGTGAGTTCAGTTATCCTCGCTTTGGTTTCCCTTATGCTTTCCTCAAGCTCACTCATCTTTTTGGCCCATTGTCTTTTCATTCTTTCTCGACTATCTTTCCATGCTCTAGTCCTTTTCTTTGTCACGCTCTCGGTTTCACTAGCCTCTGGGCCCTTTTCCTGGCTTGCCTCTTGGTTTTGCTGCAATGCCTGAGCTCTAGTGACTACCTGCACTGGTGCAATGGAAGTGACACTTCCTGAGGAATCTACAACCAAACCAATCACATTGATAGGAGTGATTTTTGGCATATTATTGGGGTTCTTTGGGCAATCTCATAAAAGATGCTCTTTTCCACAATCTTGGCAAAAGCCTTGGATCGTCACGGACTGATTTTGTGTAGGTGGAGGTAAGGGACAATCACGAATGAAGTGATCCCCCTGACATCGGTAGCATGGTCCTCTAAGAAATGGTGGTCGTGCCTGCCTAGGTTGAGGCCTAGGGTTGGGGTTTGCATACATGACGTTCGTGTAATCTGACTCCCAACTAGGTTCACTTGGTTCTTCACTATAGTAGGACTCACCATGTTCTGGAGACTGCATGTAATAAGCCTGGGGACTATCAACATGTGTAGAATCAAAGCTATGGTCACTCGGGTCATTTTCTAAGATCAATGGGGTTACTGGTACTATGGCCCTATTCAGGTTTTCTTCTGCAACAGCATACTTTACTGGAATCACGTTAGCGGGGTTTGGAGGCTGTTGAGCTAGCACCGGTTGGGGTCTCTGTTGGGCCTGATATGGTTGCTGATAGGTTTGTTGGGGTCTAGCATATTGTGGTGGTGGAGGGTACTGGTTCTGGTATCTCCCTTGTTGGTAGGGCTGAGGGTAGGGTTGCCTAACTGCCTGTTTGTTGTATGGGCAATCTTGCGCAGTGTGGTTTGTGTACTTCCGTTCTATGGTGCAATATTGGCTATTTGGATTGACCTGGGGTTGAGCCATAATGGGGCACACGTTTGCCATGTGGTCGCCGCCGCATGTATAGCACCTCTTCGCTGGGGCAAACCTTGGGATTTGTTTGCTAGTTACACCTAATTTCTGAGCTACTTTTTCGGCAAGTTCCTCAATTGATGTGGACTGCGTGGAAGAGTGACTAGATGCACTATCTGAATCTTTGTAGATTTTGGAGAGCTCTAGTTCTTCCCCTAGGTTATCTTCAATGTCAATGCACATGCGTACACATTCTTCTATGGTCCTAGGGTCCTTCAGATACACATAGGATCTCAATTTCGTACTCAGCAATCCATCAAGGAATAAGGCTACTTGTTTAGCAGATGTGGGTAGCTCCGAAATAGGGCACCTTTCAAGATATTGTCTAAATCTCCTTCCGGCCAATCTGACAGTCTCTTGGGGGGTCTGTTTGAAGCTGTGAATCAATGAGGAGGTATTGTGTCTTATGCCGCTCTTAGAGAACTCTACAATAAATGCCTCTAGGAGTTGGTCTATGCTCCTGAACTGACGCTCATCTAATGGCTGAAACCATGTAAGTGCTGTGTTCCTAAGGGTTAGACCGAAGGCATTGTACTGCGTGAACAGATCTTCCACTTGTTCAGCTCTCAAGACTTGCTTGAACTCCGCCACATGATCATAGGGATCTCCTGTGCCGTCAAAGTAATTCTTCATGGACTTAACTAGCTGGGTGGGTCTCAAAGTTCTTGTGTGCTCTCTAGGCCTCGACAGAGGGAATCCATCTACATTTCTTTGGTTCCTGTGGGCTCTAAGCATCTCAGGTTCTACCCTATTCGTCTCCGTTCTCGTTCTTTCTCTGCCCACTGGGTTGGCAAAACTTACTTCTGGTCTATCTCTACTTCTGTCTCTTTGCGTACCATGAGCTTGGGAAGTTCCAGCCCCAGGGTGACCATAGGATACATTTGATCTTGGTTGAGGGAAAATAAATTCACCCTTCCAAGTGTAAGCATGCCTATCATTTTCTGTCACCACAAAGATCCGTTCTGAAGCATGATCTAAGTAAGTCACTCTGCCTGGGCTATCCGGATCCTTAAACTCATAGATCATGATATTTCCTATGTCTGTTGGCTGATTAGACTTATACCTCCAAAAGGCTTCATCAGTTTCTCGATTGAGGAGCAACTCTATGCTCTTGTTGTCTTGGGGGACCCATTCAGGCGTGATAATCCTAGTGAGAACTAATTTACCTCGAGGGGTTCTAGGTTCCGCACCCATGTTCCCTTGTTCCAGGTCACCTAAGTCCGCTTCTGAGATTACATTCCCAAAGTCATCTGTCCTATCAGGGTGACTAGTGACTACATATATAGTTCCTTCTTTGTCCAGGTATGCACCATTTTCAAACTTGACAGTTGGGTGTTCTAGTCCAATGGATTGATCAGGGTTTTTAATCTGGACCACAGATCTTCCTAAGCCGTCCTCATAGATGCTAGCACCTAATCGGTTGGTCCTAAGGTACTCCAGCTGCGTTTTGTAAGGGCCTTCTACCCTGTACAGGTAAGGCACTCCTGAACTTCCCGTAGGTCTGTCCAAGCCTTGAGACATCTCTGACTCACTGGTCTCAGAGCTAGGGTAGTTCGAGTGGTGGCTCAACTGCTGGGCCCAGGACCTAGCAGTATGATTGACACTAGCCTCTGAAGACCTAAGGCTTTGTCTCTCTCTTGCTAAATGTCGTCCTGATCTAAGGTTCATATGCCTATCTAAGTAGCCCAATTCTTTGTCCAGAGTACAACCTCGTTGCCGCTCAATTGGTATCAGTCACTTGATTCTTTTTAGTTATTTTATCACGTTTGAGTTCTTGTCTGATATCACGTCGTCGGAATACTTGAGTGTTCTTCGTACTTTCAAGTTGATCGTTCCACGTTAGGTTCTTTCCTTTATGTTACCGACAGTACAGAGATTAGATTTTTATCTTGAACTTGAGTTTTTAGGTAGTCTTCAACTTGATAACTGCCTATCGTCGCTCTGACTTACTCCTACCTCTCGTCGTTCTTAGCCTAAGCTATGAATTGACAGAGGGGGTTAAAAGTGTCCAACCTTTTGTTTCCTGCTCGGTTGCCCTTGAGTGCCCAGGAAATGTGTTCCCAAGCTCGCACTTACACTTGCTTAGAACGCCTCTCGATGCTCTGTAAGAGTTTCAAAGTTAGCTTTGAAATTTACATTCCAAAGACAGAACCAATTATTTTCATTCATGTAGCACAAACACAAACTTGCATAGTGATTTTCAAGAAAACAATCCTAAGGACCCCTGACTTTGATCCCCCTGGGTATGGTCAACTTCAAAATACCCTATCCTATCTTTATAAAAAACAGTTGAGGGCGTGTAGTATATGCTACGAGCTTTCCAACAAGCCCTAGAGCCCAAAAAATGGATCTCGTATGAAAAAGTTGTGACCGTTCAGGTTTCTAGGGTTACGACAAGGTTCAAACAGGATCACTGTGCAACAGGTTTTCCCCAAGTTGTTTTCCTAAGGCTTCCCCATGTGCTCAAGAGCATAATATTTGTGCCCAAAATTAGCCCAACTTTTCAATTAACAAACCCTAAAAAATTTGGCTAAAATTGGCTGTCAATCGCGATGGATAGGGCTGTCAATCGCGATGGACACTCAGTCAATCGCGATGGACAGAGAATTCAGTCGGTCGCGATGGACAGAGCTGTCAATCGCGATGGACAGAGACTTCAGTCAATCGCGATGGAGAGAGACTTCAGTCAATCGCGATGGACAGAGACTTCAGTCAATCGCGATGGACAGAGACTTCAGTCAATCGCGATGGACAGGGGGTTGAGTCAATCGCGATGGACAGGCAGTCGGTCGCGATGGATAGGGCTGTCAATCGCGATGGACACTCAGTCAATCGCGATGGACAGAGAATTCAGTCGGTCGCGATGGACACCCAATTCAATCAATCGCGATGGATAGGCAGTCAATCGCGATGGACAGAGACTTCAGTCAATCGCGATGGACAGGGGGTTGAGTCAATCACGATGGACAGGCAGTCAATCGCGATGGACAGAGACTTCAGTCAATCGCGATGGACAGGGATTCAGTCAATCGCGATGGACAGGTAGTCGATCGCGATGGACAGGGCTGTCAATCACGATGGACTGAAATTTTGCAAGATTTTCAAAAATTTTAGTGGGAATGTGGTGTGCAGGGTCTCTAGTCCACTGTGGTGCACTCAGATTTACCCACAAGTGAAAATTTCTGTCAATCGCGATGGACAGAAGGCGGCGACTGCGAGACAGTTTCGTCGAGTTCCGTACCTGCGTGCAGCGTGCTGGGGATGATGATGATGGCAGTACCTGCAAGAATCACAACAACATGCAAAAACAGTGCAAGCAATATCGCTCTCTCGCTCTCTCTCACAAGTGGAATGGAGGAAATGAGGTGGAGATGGTGATATGATCAAAACTGAAAATTTTCGCGATGATGGAGATGGAGGTGGGAGATGGTGATGATGATGATGGTGATGAAAATGGTGAAGAAAGTAAAAGAAAATTGATGAGAGTGAAGAAAATACCTACAACTCCAACGCGTCAACTCTACGTCTTACCATCACACGCTCGTCCTCAAAGCTCGATCCCCGGCAACGGCGCCAAAATTTGGTGTAGCTCGATGATGAGTAGCACCTCCTTTAATGTCAATCCGGGAAGACGTGAGGATGGTATGAAGACCTCGAGCAAGTGGCGGCACAAGTGCGTGAGTGAGAAGCACACAAGCATGCACACACATACACACACACGCGCACACACGGCAAGACAAAGAGAGAGAATCAATGGAGCTTTTAGATTACTCTCAAAATGCTCTTACAAGTTCGTTTCAATTACAATCTAACCTCAAAAATGAGCTCTCTAGCTCTTTTTATAGTTTTTGACTAGGTTTTGGCCCTGTCCAGACCTAGTGTCCGGCCTAGTTAAAAATTAGGTTCCAGGGCCAATTTGAGGGCTTAAACGGAGTCTAAAAAATATGAAAATTGATATGTAGGTACTTCTAAGGCTCCTCAAGCTCAAGGACTCCTTGGCTTGCACAAAATGGAGCTACAAAAATATGAAATGGTATTTACAATGATTGTTAGTGATAAAAATCACTGTTAAAAGATGTAGATTTGGAAAAATTGAAGGGCCTATCTGCCAGATTTGCGTCGACTGCTTTGTCTACTTACTCCTTCACCTTGTTCTGACTCTCTCCGTTGGCTTCCTTGTTTAGTCAATCCTTGGGTGCCCATACTGCTCTCAACAACATGCATCTTATCTTTTTTCAGAAATTAAGATCTGATGGAGGAGGTGAATACATGTCAAATGAGTTCAACAATTTTCTAAAAATTCATGGAATTCGATGCCAGTTTTCATGCAGGTACACACCACAACAGAATGGTGTTGCTAAACGCAAAAATAAACATATTGCAGAAATAGCAAGAGCCTTGATGGCTGAGAAGAATATGCCTCATTGTTATTGGGCAGAGTTGTTCATATTACTGTATACATCATGAACAGAACTCTGACTACTGATGTGCATCAAGTTACACATTAAGAGAAGTTTACAGGTAGAATGCCGAACTTATCACATCAAAAAGTTTTTGGTTGTATTGGATATGCAGATGAATTGAGGATGCTTGATCCAAAAAAAGAAAAGTGTGTCTTCATTGAATACTCCCTTGAGCAAAAGGAATATAAATGTTATAACCGACTCACACGACAAGTGAAGGTGAGCAGAGATGTGGTATTTGATGAAATGTCAAGCTTCTATGTAGATGCCAAAGAAGGACTAAATCTTGAACCAAATGACAAAGAAAATGTTGAAAAATCAAGTGCAAAATCTCAAACTTTGAGTGGACCGGATGCATCACCAAGCAATAGTTCCAACTCAAATCCATGGAGTGGAAGATTGCGTGGAAATTTTAGTCCAGCAAATTCATCAAATACATCCAAGAGAGGTAAATGAAAGCTTTCTGCTAGTCAGAAATGTGCAGACTTTGAAGATGTTGATGGAGATTCAAGTGGTTTAGAAAAGAGTCTTGATGAGGAACTTGGATTGCCCTGTGTGAAGACTCCAGGAGTTAGAAAGGCACATGGATATGATACAAGGAGAAGTGACCCGGGACCAAGAAGATCAAGGAGGATGCAAAATTTTGTACAACGATTAACATATGATAGTTACATAGCTTATCATTGTGCCTACATGAAAAAGGTAATACAAGATGCTGAATCTTCTTGTTTTGAAGATGCAATTGGAAATGCAGATTGGGAAAAAGCTATGGATGAGGAAATGGCTGCAATTTGTGGAAACAAAAAATGGAAGCTGGTTCCATTGCTGCAAGGAAAGAAACCCATAGGTTGCAAGTGGGTTTACAAGGTAAAGCACAATGCTGATGGTAGCGTAAGTAGGTACAAAGCACGATTGGTAGCAAAAGATATGCAAAAACATATGGCATTGACTATGAGGAAACATTCAACCTTGTAGCTAAAATGTCTACTGTCAGAACACTTGTGGCATTAGCTACAATAAAAGGATAGATTTTGCATCAAATGGATGTGAAGAATGCTTTCTTACATGGTAAGTTATAGGAAGAAGTATACATGGACCAGCCATAAGGATATGAAGATTCAAAGCATCCAAAATATGGTTGCAGGTTGCAAAAGGCTTTGTATGGTCTGAAGCAAGCTCCTCATGCATGGCATGCAAGGATTGCTGATTACTTAACCACCATTGGTTTTTCTATGTGTGATGCAGATCATTCACTATACGCAAGGAAGGGTGATGATGCAATCACAATTGTGGCTATTTATGTTGATCAATTGATTGTAGGTGGTGATAATGAAGAAAACAATAAAGAGGTAAAGCAACTTCTTATGCAGGAATTTGACATATAAGATCTTGGTGTGATGTCCTATTTCTTGGGCATTGATTTTATACATACAAAAAAAGGTATATGGATGTCACAAAGGCAATATGCCTTGAATATGCTACAAAAGTATGGTATGGTTGATTGTAAGCCAATTTCTATGCAATTAGATTAGAATTTAAAGTTGGATACTACATCAGGTGAGGCATTGGAAAATGCTACTATGTACAGGAAAATTGTGGGAAGTCTTATATATCTCACAATTACAAGGATTGATTTAAGCTATACGGTTGGACTTCAAGGTCAGTTTCTGCAGGCTCCCAAGAAGCCACATTTGGATGCTCTGAGCCGCACTCTACGTTATGTGAGTGCTACTTTGGATTATGCATTGTTTTATGAAGCTATTGTAGATTTGCAGGTTCATGGATACACTGATGCAGATTGGGCTGGTTGTACTCCAGATAGAAGACCTACTAGTGGCTTTCTATTCTCACTTGGAGGTGAAGCTATTACAAGTAGCACCAAGAAGCAACCCACTATTGCTTTGTCAAGTACAAAGGCTCAGTATAGTGGTGTTGCAATGGTAGCACGTGAGGCATCATGGCTGGAGATGCTACTTGCAGATTTAGGTGTGGAAGTGTAAAAGCCTATCAGTATCTATTGTGATAATCTTAGCAGCATATAGTTAGCACGGAACCCTGTTTTTCATGCCAGAACAAAGCATATCACGGTACATTATCAATTCATCAGAGAGAAGGTATAAGCATGATATTGATCTTGTTCATGTGAGAACAGATGAGCAGGTTGCTGATATTTTCACCAAAGCGCTTAAAGCTCAGAAGTTGAAGAAGTTTCGGGAGATGCTTGGATTATAGGATATGATGTTGAGTTTGAGGGGGAGTGTTCAGATATCAAACTCAACATGTGATGATCCAAGATGACATGTATCAGTTTTTTGTTTCTCTGACATGCATAGTGGCCACACCAATATATGTCAGGGATACTTCATTGAGCTTTATTAGATTTATCTATCGAGAGTGATGGCACATTTGTTTCTTGCCAGCTCACTCATTCGCGGACATTAGTTTTTTCCTTACGTACTGGACTTTATATATTGCACTTGTATTCTTGTTTTAGGTCATTCTTGTACATTCCTTTTTATGTAATAGAAGAAGAAGAAGAAGAAGATCATTCTTCCTTGCCGCAATCTGAGTGTGTGCTTCTCTTTGATTGTGAGAGTGTGTGTGTGAGCTCTCTTCCTTATCTCCTTCCTCATAACAAACTGGCATGGATTAGACACTTGAATCATTCAATTCGATGCAATATTCATTGAGTTATTATCATTTTAAGTTTTTTTGCTGTAACATCTCAAAATGTCGTGTTTGTTTTAACTTCATTTTTTGTTATATTTGATGTTCTCATGTAAATTTTTCTCTTATTGCAACATGTAATGAAGAGCCACTTTCTTTTGAAGATGCATGTGAAGATCCACAATGGATGAGTGCTATGCAATCACAAATGGATTCCATACATAGGAATGGTACTGGGGAGTTATGTGAATTGCCAAAAGGAAAGAATGTCATTGGTACAAAGTGGGTTTACAAATTAAAGAGAAAATCGGATGGTAGCATTGATTGCTACAAATCTAGATTGATTGCCAAAGGATATGCGCAAAAATATGGCATTGACTATGAGGAAAATTTTGCACCTACTTCACGCATGACTACCATTCATACCGTGGTTGCATTGGCTGCCCATTGAGGTTGGAAAGTGCATCAGTTGGACATAAAAACAACCTTCTTGAATGGTGATTTGCAAGAAGAGGTCTATGTGAAGCAACCTCCTAGATTTGCTATGAACGGGAAAGAGCATACAGTTTGTCGCTTGCATAAAGCCTTGCATGGTCTCAAGCAAGCTCCACATGCATGGTATGACAAAATCCATAAGCACTTGATGTATGCAAACATGGGGCTGATCTTACAGTGTTTGTTCTTTATGTCGATGACATACTTTTGACTAGGTCATGTGATGCAAAACTTGACATTCTTATGGCTAATTTGGAGCATATTTTTTATGTCACTTATCTTGATCTTTTGAGCTACTACCTTGGCATCTAGTTTGTATCTGTTGAGGGGGGAATTGTTATGCATCAAGCAAAGTACGTTGAAAAACTACTTCTGCATTTTGACTTTGAGGATTACAAGCCAGTTTCCACACCAGTTGAGATAGGATTTAGATTCTCAGTTGAGGATTCTAGTGATGCCTTTCACACTTCTCTTTATCAACAAGCTATGGGATGTCTTATATATGCATGCAACACAAGGCCGGATATATAGTATGCAGTTTCCCAGTTGAGTCAATTCATGCATAGTCGTGGAACTAAGCATTGGCAAGCGATAAAACCTGTGTTTAGATATCTTAGAGGCACTTTGATCTTATTTCTCATTTATGGAAGAGATATTTAGCCATGATTGCATGGTTTTAGAGATAGTGATTGGGCTGGTTGTTATGATATTCATGTGTCCACTAGTGGTAATTGCTTTTTCCTTGGAGACTCATGCATATATTGGTTAAGTAAGAAGCAACCCATAGTGGTGACATCGAGTTGTGAAGTTGAGTATAGAGCAGTTTTCACAACTACAATGGAGTGTATATGGTTGTAATGCCTATTGATGGATCTTTGCATGGAGATTGATGTTGTTACACATATTCTCACTAATAGTCAGAGTGCTTTGGTTGTTGCACAAAACCCAATGTTTCATGCACAGACCAAACATATTGAGGTGCATTATCACTATGTGAGAGAGCACCTTCATGCATGAGATATTGATTTGGTATATGTGCCTACACAAGATAATGCGGCATACATATTCACCAAAGCTCTTCCATGGGAAAACTTTGAAGCTTTTTTGCAAAGCTTTAGGCTTCTTACCTTGTGGGGGCTGATCTATCACTCTGTGTATGTGTTCACATCATTTGATCCATGGGGGTTTGTTACACTTACGTGTTCCTCAAGTATCTTTGATGTCAACCTTTTCCCTATACATGGGCACTTTTTACTCTAGTGCCGGCTAGAGGTTTTCTCCCCATGTTACCACATACTTGATACTCTCATATGTGGTGGTACTTGGTACTTAGAGATATTATTCAGCTCTTACTTCAGTTCAGTTCATCATCAATAGAGAGAGCTATTCTAGCCATCATCTTCTTCGTGTGTCTTGCTGCATTTGTGCTCCTTGTGTGTGCTTCTCATGTGTCTCTCACACTTCTACACACACCCAACACATCTGTCATCAACAAATTTCACAACCAAGCAAATCTTGGCTAATGCTAAAACTAATAACATATTTTTCTTGATCTATAGCACAAATAAAACATCCGACAATGCGAAAGAACTAGGAGTAATAGTAGTCAAAATGATCTTACCAACTCCCATAATAGGATAAGAGGATTTGTTGGCACATGTGATAGTATTGCCTATAGGGGCAAGCTCAAGTGAAGTGAAGAAACTACGCTGCATGGTAATATGGTTGGTTGCCCCACTATCAAAGTACCAAACATCTGAGTCTATTGCAAACATACTCTACTCATGAGAAGATGGGTCAAGACCATAAATAGTGGTAAATGCCCATTCTTCATTCTGCATAAGATTAGGAGAATCTATTTTGGGTGTAGAAGCCTTTGTAACAACCATTCCAACCTCTTTCTTCTTTGCCTCTTTTGCAACCAGTTTTGGACAACTCTTTATGACATGATCATTTCCTTTGTAATATTTGCAAAACAATTTCTATTTTTCTGTTTTCTTCTTGTCTCTATCATCTTTCTTTGATTGTGTAGAATTAGCATATTTTTGCTTACTATCATTTACCTTTGTCCTTCTGACTAGCCACGAAAGCTTGATGTACAAGATGCATGATGGAACTATTCTGCCTGGACTACTTTTCCTGCAATAGAATAGAGACTAACTCCTCAAATGTTAAGGCATTTGTATTGCCTTTCATCATCAATCAAAGAGTTGACGCAAAACTGTGATATGAATCTACATTACCATTCAGAAGACTCTACACAAGTGGTGTCAAGAAAGACTTCATGAGCAAAAATCATCTACTCTTTCAAACCTTTGATATTTGTCAAAAAAATGTCCATGGAATCCCCTTCATTCATGTGCTCACTCTCCAGTTTTTTTCAGAGGCAATCGACACAAGCCTCATTCCTTGCTTGATATAAAGTGGTAAGTGTATCCCAAGCATCCTTTGTTGTTCTGCAAGAGTGAATCTGAGGAATAATGGCATGTTTGATAGAAAATGTTATCGATGCATGTGCCTGAGCATCTCTACCATCCCAATGAAGTTTATGTACATTAGTTACATCACGAAACACAACAAGAACAGGAACCTGAAGAATATCACCATCTTCACATCTTTATCACCTTCAGTAACTATATTTGTAGGTGTAATAGGATGTTTTTCAACACCCTGTACAATATTCCACAATCCTTTTGCAACCAATATATGATGCATCATATAAGACTATAATGGGTAATTGGTACCATCCAACTTATCCTCAACAACCAACATATGGAATACATTACTGCTTTCAGCCATGGCCACTCATTAAAATACCTTGACGCAGAGAAATGATTGTATCTCAAAAAGTTGAACAAAACTATCTTGTTGAGTTCTAATAAACTTGTAGAAGACTTTGACCTGCTTATACTAGCAAACTAAAACCTATATATATCTTTGGCACAAAAAGACAAAATTGCCTACACAAGCACTACGATAGTGCATTCGGAGGGCAAAACAAGTTGAGATCACGATTTCAATATGACAAAGCGAAGTAGTTTTGAACTCCTAATTGAGTTGAGTATGCTCATCAATTTTCATGTGATTCTTAGACTGTAACCAGAGGGGTGTCGACGAAAAAAGCAATAGGCAAACTAATCAAACAATGGAAAAACAAAGATTTCAAGAGAGGAGAGATGATTTTGTGAATGGAAATGTTTCACCCATTAGAATAAATAGCAATCAATTAGGCAGAGGAAAATAAATGAGGAATAATATAGATAGTTGGGAAAACCTAAACATTCCAAGGAAAAATAATATAGAAATATTTTAAGGATAATATAGAGGACTTACACCATCTCAGGTTCTGAAAAGCATAAGAAATCATTATGATGGATCAAGTGATCCATATGATCATGTTGTAAAATGTAATAAAATTTTAAGAGTTGAGGAATTAGAGGATTACTTTACTTAGAATGAATCATTTGGACTAACATCAATAAGACAAATTCTACTTTTATAAAGAGAGAAGCAAAGTTGAAAAAGTTTTTGATGTTGTTTGTTTAGCTAAAGAACAAAGAAATCTCATACCAAAATATGTTAAAGCAGAAAGACAAGAAGGATAAATAGAAAATGAAGGATATAGAAGCAACAAAAAGCAAATATTTGTTGATATATTTAGGTAGTGATGTGTGTGAACACACTAGGACCACCGAGCACTTTTTTCCCTCTTTAGGAGGTTTTTTTCCCCTTGGCTTGTATATATGCCTATAACCCTAACATATCATTTATCTTTATACATTATAGTGGTAATACATTCTGTATCGTGTGTTGTGCTCCAAGATTCTTCTTCTTCCTTGTGTTATTGGCGTGTTTCCGTAGACCTCAAACTCCAACAATTGGTATTAGAGCAAGTTCGTACTTCATCTAGGGCATACATCTCCAATCACAATCTTACAATCACACAAAAATTGGTGAGCGTACTCAAAGTGATGAGGATATCAAAATGAGTTCGCTTTATGTGTCTAAATTGTGATCGAAGCTCATTTCAACCTCTGAATGCACTATCGTAGTGCTTGTGTAGGCAATTTCATCTTTTTATGCTAAACATATATATAGGTTTTGGTTTGCTAGTATAAGCATCTCAAAGTCTACTACAGGTTAGTAGAACTCGAGAGGGTAGTTTTTCTCAACTTTTTGAGATACAATCATTTTCCTACATCAAGCTATTTTAGTCAATGGCCATGGCTGAAAGCAGTGATGTATTCTGTATGTTGGTTGTTGAGGATAGAGTTGGATAGCACCAATTACCCATTATGGGCTTATATGATGCATCATGTATTGGTTGCTAAAGGACTATGGAATATTGTGCAAGGTGTTGAAAAACATCCTATTACACCTGCAAATATAGTTACTAAAGCTCATATAGATGGCATTGAAGATGGTGATATTCTTCATGTTCTTGTTTGTGTTGTGGTTCTTGCTCCACCTACTACTATAGAGCAAATTTGTTGGGATGGAAGAGATGCTCAGGCACATGCATTGATAGCCTTTTCAATCAAACATGCAATTATTCCTCACATTTTCTCTTGCAGAACAACTAAGGATGCTTGGAATACACTTGCCACTTTATACTAGGCAAGGAATGAGGCTTGTGTTGCTTATCTCCAAAAACAGTTGGAGAGTGAACACATGAATGAAGGAGATTCCATGGACAGTTTTTTGACAAAGATCAGGGATTTGAAGGAATAGTTGATTTCTACAAGAAATTAAGGATTATGACCACCATGAGCTAGAGAGATGACTCTCCTCCCAACCTTATGCGTGTATATATAGCTACTCAAATCAACAAGGACCACAAATGTAACTAGAGTCCACAAGTGCATGTGCAATCTCCTCCACTCCTTTCATGTCTTCCACTAGAGTCTACTAGTGGTTGGAGTGATTTCAACCACTGCTTTAGCACCTTCCACTAGAGTCCACTAGTGGTTGATGTACTCGCCTCTCGAGTTAAGTCTTGCTAGAATCATGTTAACTCATGTTAACTTGAGTTAGAAGGCCCTAGAGCTCTTTGGGCAAAACTCTCTCCCCATGCTCCCGATGGGGGTTGAACCCAAGACCTTCTCCTTCACAACCTTGAGACTTAACCACTAGGATAAGTAGTTTACTTGTTTAAGAGAGCATATAAACTTATCTGTAAGTCTATTCTCGAGATCTTTGGCCATACACATGAGTGACCAAACGGTGTCTGATTTCTAATCTATCTGAACCGATCGGACCCTTAGATCATAGACTTACTTTAATACATTCTTCCCACCTTGGAAAAGAGTTTTGTCCTAAAAATAAAGCTATATATAGTACCTATAGGCAACCCTGGAATCGGAAGGACATGGTCATGTTCTAAAACTAGAAGAACATGTCTCATCTCTGTGGTGGGATCCTTGCCCAAATGATTCAAAAAACCCTTTCAACTTTGTTCTTTGAGAAACTAGTCAAAGTACAAAGTAGTGAATGAATTCTAAGGGTGGATCTAAAAATATCCCTAGCCACTTCATTGTTTCTCGATGTGTGAGCTAGGCACAAACATATAAAATGGATGGATTCCAATTATTAGTCCATTTCTAGGCATAATTGGTGCATGGAATTTAGTAATTAAGACAGGATTCTTATCCCTATCAAGACTTTGAGAATTATTGATTCACTTGAATTTGATTTGGAAAACTTGAAGTTTGGTTGTCCGAAACATCTGACTTGGATGTTTGTACAATGGTTAACTCCCAACTAACAATTACTTGATTTTAAACCCGACTTGAGGACTACTTTGTCCTAAGGGCTTGAAAAATCCTATGTAAACTATAGGAGAAATTTTTCCATTTACTGTGGTTCAACCTTACTATATCTTGACCAAGTAAAATTCAAAAATTAAAAATATCCAACTGAGGACTTCACTCAAAATCTTGATCTTTCACTTCTTGGGAATTGTCAAGCTGATGAGTTATTCCTAACTTCTCTATTCTAGAGTATTCTGGACTCTAGAAAGTCATAAGAGTTATGCTAGTAACTAGAAGCAAACCCAAATGAATAAATCAATATTGGACTTGCTATCTTTTGAAGATTGAATAAGTTCTTGTATAGAACGTATATCTAGGATATTTACTTTAGTTATCTAGTTCCAATCGGCTAACCTTGAACTTTTGCGAAAGGAATTAGATACCATATCTGAGTCAATTCCAAAAGATTTGGAAAGCGGAAGGAAATAACAAAAAATCTATATAACTAATTCAAACTTCTAAGATATAAACTTGCTATGAGTCAAATACTTGATGACCCAAGACTTTAACTTCTTAATGATATGTTTCAACAAGGTATTGAAGCATTTATGTTTTCTACCTTTAAGAGAAAGAGATTGGATTCTCAAAACGATTTAGAGAAAATCTAAAACATCATCCAACCAAAAGATACTAGTGTGGTATCCAACATCAGTGTGTGGACCCCATGAGGTTTGATTGATAGTTTTTTTAATAAGCAAAATATGCTTTTGGAATGAACCAAACACTCAAGAGTGGTACCTCCTATTTTCCAGGGATGCATAGAGATAGACCCCGAGATAGAACAACTAAGTTTTCTCCCAATCTACTAAATCAAATGATTTTAAAAGTAATACACATAAAATAGATGCCAATACCTTTCCAATGAGTGCTCAAACATCCAATTCGAAGTTCTCTTGAGAGAGCAGCAATGTCTACAAGTTTACTGTTGTTGAAGAAGATGATGAAGAGAAATGAAGGAGCAAGACAATGATGGCCACAAGTGTATGTATATTGCTTCAATGTAATGTACAAGTGATTTGAAGTCTTTATATAGACTCTTGAAGTTCTCCATGATGTCCACAAATGGATTTCGAATTCAAATAAAGGCGATAAATATTGTTGAAGAGAATCAATTCACTTTACTATAAACTAGGAAAAGTGAAGATCTAGTTTGATCTACTTTTAGGTGATTAATTGATTCATTGATTGCAACGCAACCACCTCAAATTCATGGAATTTTAGCTCTCTTTTTCTCCTTTTACATGTGCAAAGCTCTAGGCTTTTACAATGGTAAATGATCCATAAAAATCTTTTAAAAACATGCAATAAATAAGCATAGGTAAAAGAACGCTTCAATGGATATTTTGGCATAATCCAAACCATAGCTTTTTTGATGTAGATCAAATACACCTCAAACATAGTGTAAACTTGATGTTCCAACACTCTTTGATTGGATGGTGGTACATCAATAGGGACATGTATGTATTCACCTAGCTTGGACATCAAATAGATGAAAATGGGGTCAAGCTATGGTAGAGGCTTCCATTTGAGGAAATGTAGTGCTTCCATGGTCCCTACTCCATTGAATGCATTTACAAAAAAAGCTTCAAAACCACCGCTTGCCAACTTTTGTTGTAGGATTTCTTTACTTTGTTGTTCTGTGACTCGATGACTTGTCCATATAGCTTGCATATTTTGTGACAATTTTTGAATGGCGATAGTATGAGCAACTCCATTTGATGTATCCTCTTCCTTGGTGCTTGTGTCTCCTTGGCCTTTAGTTTGTTTCTCATGCTATGCTTGTTGATCATCCTCTTGCGAGTCTTGACTTTGTGGACTTTCTTCTTTGTCATCATCTTCCTTAGTAACTGTTTTCTCTTCTTCATCAGAACTTGATACCGTTTGAGTGCCCTCATGTTCAAGTGGGGAGCTAGGGTAGCTCAGGCGTTCATACTCATGTGAAAAAAAATTGAGCCTCGAAGAACTGAAATTTGCTTGACAAAGCATCTTGCATCTCAAAGTCAAAGATATTATTGAGTGGTTTTGCCTCTAAGTTGGGTATCGGGAAGGTAAACGCCTGGGCATCAATAGTGGTTGGGACTTCTTTGGCATCTCTAGTACTGGTAGGGGTGGCTTCAGAGGTTATAGCTGTTGAAATGAAAAAGGACTACTCCTACTCTACTAACATGCACACATCAAACAAGCTAAGGAGGAAGGAACAAAAGATAACAAAACATTATGAATGAATTAAAAATGGAAATGGAATTGACTTACATAAGATGCTCTATGAGCATGGAGACTCCATGAGGAGTGGAAGCACACTCTTGACAATGAGCTAGAGTGGAATGACTTGTGTGGAGTGAAGGGACGCCTTGCTTATATGGAGTTTGGGAGAATTCCCTTGCATGTGGGACAAGTGAACTTGCATGAGAATGAAACTAGCTTTGGACAAAAGGGTGGAGCATGGAACTCTCAACACCCCCCCTCCATGTGATGACCCTTTTGTTTTTAATATGGGAGACTAGTGACATATGGGATCACTTAGTCCATTTTTGTTTTTAGGATCTACGGACATATGGGATCCTTAGACATAACTTGGACATATGGGGTCCAAGTATGGGACATATGGCATCCCTTGGGTTTTTGTTCCATGGACATATGGGATCCATGGTTTTTGGGATCTAGGGACATATGGGATCCATAGACATATAAAAGGGTTTACATCATGGGGTAGGTAGTGCTTATGGAACCATTTGTATATTCCTCTTGACTACTCCTTTTGCCTTGTTGTTGTGATCCATTGGTGGGATCCTTCAAGCTTTTCTTGGTCTTTGTTTGTTGATGTGCCTTTGTGATCTTCCTTCATATCTTCATATTTCTCTTGAAGGGGCATTTTTTTTGTATGCCATAGGATTCAGGGAGCAATTTAATAAGGTTTCTTTTGAGAGGAAACATCAATAGATAGTGATTTCAATGATCATAGGGAAGGTCCTACCTTCATTAATGAAGGTGGTGTCTAATCCCTTTACAAAGGAGCAAGGTGTTAGAGTATAGAAAAGAAGCTTTGACAAAAAGAAGTACATGGAGCATGAGCTTTCATACAAGAAAACGTGGCAATCATGTAGACTCTTGGAATAACTATCGCATTGAGATGATCCATATGCACTTAATATGTGTTGTATCTCCTCACATCATAAATGAGATAACAAATTTCTCTTTTATTCTTGAAATCATGGGTCCCGTCCAGTCCTTCCACAATCCTCTCTAAGGCAATAGGTGAGCGTTGGTTCAATTTATCTTGGTGGACCCTCGGAGTCTCGATTGTCTAATTGGTTGTCGAATAAGAATGTAGGAACCAACTTGAATTATATAAATCTGTGGTCCATTTGCGCTCCGTGGTTATCTCAATGGATCACTGCAGAATTGACCAATGAATTGATCAAGTTGAGGCCAGGCAGTCCCTCACGTAGAAACTGCAAGTTGCACCATAGTCCTCTTCCTCGGCAATATGTGCAAGGTCTGAAGTCGGAGAAGAATCCGAAAACCACGAGATGCAGGCTTTATGGACACATTGAGTTGTAGGATCTTGCTGAAGTGCTGCTTTCTGAGGTAGACGATGTAGGTGAGGGTAAGAAGCTACTGATGAGTGTCGCACATAAAGGCTGATTCTTCTTTACACAGGGAGGTATCTCAGTGTTCTCTCTCTCTCTCTCTCTCTCTCTCTCTCTCTCTCTCTCTCTCTCTCTCTCTCTCTCTCTCTCTCTCTCTCTCTCTCTCTCTCTCTCTCTCTCTCTCTCTCTCTCTCTCTCTCTCTCTCTCTCTCTCTCTCTCTCTCTCTCTCTCTCTCTCTCTCTCTCTCTCTCTCTCTCTCTCTCTCTCCCACGCACGTGTACCTTACTTCAGAGAGTGATACAATCTGAATGTAGTGTGTTATGCACAACTTTTGTGTGCTTAATCGTTCATAAAGCCATGGGATGATGGTAGTACAGCAAGAAACCTGTAGCACCATCACTTTTACCTGTGATGCCCATATGTGCATATTCTCACAGTTTTTGTTGTTCGATTTGAACAGGCAGCAGCAGCGCAATGAACAGTACCACCAGCGCAATAATAGACCACCAGACGAAAGCTTCAGAGCTCTTGAAAATCATCCATAGTGGTCAAGATGAGAATCTCTTGTGCACGCAATTGTTTGCTCTGAGATACTCACAGAGATATAATACTCTGCTTGGCTAATACTGTGCTTGGCTTTTCCATTAACATTGCTTATAAGCACCTTTGATGAACAAAACTCAAAAATTAAAGATTAGGAACTATGATGCTTACAACATCTTCATTAAAGATAACGATGAAACAAACATAATTATTATAAGAAAATCATGAGATTATTCATGCTAAATGATGAAATGGAATAGTGCTGAGAAGCACTTTATTAGAACGACATGCAAGGGTGGGAAGGAGGGATTAAAAATAGAATGGATCTAAACTAATGACGACGATCATGATGAAAACATCAACTGAAAAAAAAAGAACCTATGCTCTGATACCATGTTGAAATGAAAAAGGACTACTCCTACTCTACTCACATGCACACATCAAACAAGCTAAGGAGGAAGGAACAAAATATAACAAAACATTATGAATGAATTAAAATGGAAATGGAATTGACTTACATAAGATGCTCTATGAGCATGGAGACTCCATGAGGAGTGTAAGCACACTCTTGGCAATGAGCTAGAGTGGAATGACTTGTGTGGAGTGAAGGGAGGCCTTGCTTATATGGAGTTTGGGAGAATTCCCTTGCATGTGGGATAAGTGAACTTGCATGAGAATGAAACTAGGTTTAGACAAAAGGGTGGAGCATGGAACTCTCAACAATAGCTACACTAGTAGTGCCTACAATTATGATGGGGCATGATAGGCGAATTTGAATAAAGGTACTTCCACTAGAGGCTCTGCTAGAGACTATTGTGGGGAAGGCTGAGGTCATGGCAATGATGTTACTTGTAGGCATGGGTATTGTACCCATCATATGCTTCTAGTTCTTGAATTTGTTGACTTATGGGCTTTCTTGGAAGATCCTTTAAATTGATTTAATTCTTCACTAGTCATGGCATGCTCAAATGGTATATCATAAGCTAAACACATATACACAATCCTGGTGATTGCACAACATTCGTGAATAACTCTTTTTTGTGCCTATCTTTGTTGTGCCAAATACAGTTGGTCTTGGATCCAACTGGCAAGATCAATGGTTTGGGGTCCTATATTTCCCAAATATAATCCAAACCAAATGCATTTTTGAGGTAGCATAAAATGATCTTGTGTCGGGAAGGCAAAGTGTTGCATGGAAAGTCATAATGGCTTCGACAACTCATGTGTTATAGCTAAAATTTCTGCCCATTTGAGAACATCTACTTTCTTCATTGGCTTTGGTATGAGCCTTACCCATTCCATTGGTGTATGTGTATCATGGATTTTTAGTGCTATCCTAATGAGATTGTTGAGCCCATAAAAGTCATATTGGTCAAAGTCAGCCATAATCAAAGTCAACTACAATCAAAGTCAAAAGGTCAAAGTCAAACTGGTCAAAGTCAACATGCTTAAGGACAAAGCCAACATGGGTGAAGTCAAAGTGTTCAAAGTTGGAGGGTCAAAGTGCACAAGTAGTGCATAATTAATTTGTCCACAAAGGGTAAAATTGTAGAAAGTTGGTTGCAGGTTGCAGCGGTATTTTTGTAATTTCCCTAAGGTTCAAAAGTGTTTTTAAAGTGTTTTGGAAGGTTCAAGTGAACCCTTTCTTAGGTGCACAATTGAAGAATTAAAAGGAAAAATGTGAAGGTATGTGAAGCGGCAGCGTATGCAGAAGTGAAAGTATGACCTCCCAATTAAATTTTTTGTTTTAGTCTAAAGTCACTACAGGACAAAACATGGATTTGTTGGTTGCCCACTTGTGGAGACAATCTTGGGACATAAAAGTGAGCACCAAGATACTCTTGCAGTTAAGAGCATACGTGAATCGACACTCAAATCAAGGCAAGGACTATCCTTGGAGGACCAAGTAAGACGAAGAAAGAGAGCATAGTCTAAGCTAGGCAAGAGAGAGAAGTGCAAGAGACACACAGTGTGCAATGCAGAGAAGTGAAGCGCAAGGTGTGCATGGAGAGTGACTAAAGAAGTGTGCAGAGAAGGGCTAAGCTAGTCCCCCAAGGATCCCAAGGTCCCATTGAAGTTGTGCGCATGCCGACAGAATTTGTCCATCCCTCCCCCTTATTGGAAGCTTGGTGCAAGGTGTGCACAATTGTAGGCTTGGAGAAGGTGGAGGTCTAGTGCAGAGAAAGCCAGCATCAACAAGACCCTTGGGTATTTGGTATTTTGTGATTGAGCATTCTGTGGGATTTTGCATAGAAGCATTGGATTGTATTGTGCATCACCATTGTATTTGTCTTCTTATAATCAATCGACAGAGGCTTCCAGTGTGTATCTTTCTTATTTTCTTTCCCTTTTCTCCTACAAACACTCAAATCCCGTCTTGTCCAAGGGTCCCCCAACAGAGACCTATCAATAGGTAGAACTTCTTGAACGATGGATTTGCAACTAATAATGGCAAGATGAATGTGCTTGGTAACTCCCTCTTGACAGGGGGTTGTAGTGTGGTGACCAAACAAAAGCAATGATAAAAGTCAAGTTTGGGAAGGGGAGTGCTGAAATATTCCGTAAATCTCGCCCTTGCCCAAATTGTTCATAACTCTTTGGAATTATGGAGGGCTTCAAAATCTCGTGAGAAGAATTAGTATCTTCCCCATGTATCTTGGCTAAAGCATAGCATTGCATCATAAATATGTTCTTCATCGGCCAAGGGTCCTGCTAAGCCTTGGAGCCAATGTGACTTACTGTGTACTCTTTCTATCATTCCTATGGGAGGATCGTTGATAGGAATTGGTTCCATGAAGTCCTAAAATGTTGGAGGCCTTATTGAAGGGTGGGCCTTTGTCATGAGATTCTCAAAATCCACTATTGGTGTAGGGGTACTAGCACCCGAAGTTCCTTCGACTTGCATTGTCATTTTGAGTATTTTTGTATGAGATCTGCTTCAAAAGGATAACACATTAGTATGGAAATTAATTATGATCCCAATAAAGTGAGACCGCAATCCCCTTCCATAACTGATGTTTAGCCCATGTAGTCGTGTGTCGGGTGATTGTCAGTGTAATGATCTCTCAGTAACTAATGCAGGTCTCTAGACTTCCTACATGCTTTGAATAATGCATACATATCTTTTCATAAGAGATGTCATTACAATGATTAGTGAGTTAGTAGTGGTTATTTTTTACAAGGATCAAGGGTTAGGGAGTGTTTACAGGGATGAAGGTCAATATAGAGAGTTTTCATTTTGTACAATGAATTGTAAGGAGGGTTTTGGGAGCATTTTGGCACCCACTTTCTAAGGGTTGGTGAATGATGATGATTCCTTGGGTGAGATACAAGGGATGGATTCAGAGTAGATGAGGTTGGCGAGTGTGTTATTGGCAGATTTGTTATTACATGGTTTGGTTTCTAAGCTATGAGACATGCTTTGGGTATCCTGACTTGAGTGCGATTGGGCTTGGTTGTCAGATACTTCTTCGGTACCCAAACTTGTCGAATTCTTGATGATGGAGAATGTCTAGGTTGCACTAGAGCATTGAGGTTGAGCCGTCTTCATCTTAACTTTATGTCATGCACTACTAGAGATGGCAGGTTCTTGCTAAACCTTTGGCATCCATACTTGCTTTGTACTGGTTACTTTGGCATGCCTATGTTGCCTCCACCATGGGATAGTATGGGGAGGTCGTCATCGGTTGGGGTTTCCAAGTCATGGTTGAGTTTTTTATGGTGGTGATTGAGAGGTAGGGGTGACACTCTGCTTTGCAAAGGAAGGGAGGTCCAACACTTGCATGACCTACCCATCAAGAGGTGAGGTATGTTGCATAAAAGACCTCGACGGGCATGCAAGAAGTGTGGAGGGAGCACTCAAGGAGACTATCATGCCCATCTGTCCACCTATTGTTCCCATTTATGCACTTGTGGCGCCCATTTGAGCAAGGGTAGCTGTTGAAGGAGGGATTTGTTCAAAAATCTTCTGGTCCTTCTTCACATTTATGACGTATGGGTTGTGGTTACTTTCCTTTGATTGCACGTTGTCGGGAAGATTTCCATCTTCAAGTTGATATTCAGGGAAATAAGAAAAATTTGATTGGTGATATCTAAACCCCTCTATAACATTTTTGCTAAAGTGTTTTGAGTTAAACTATTTTCACTCGGAGCACCTCCAAGTTTAAATTATTGAAGCTTATATGTGGACATGTGTGTGTACCCTAGAATGTAGGGATATGGGTAGAAACTTATAGGATTAGCTAAATAAATGGGTATGAAAGTATAAATATGAGTATCTATGAGGATTTCAAAGGGTATATATGTATATGTAGGTGTTATATTGATGTGTCTGAACCTTTAATTTAATCATGATATGAATACATTTAATTCAAATTTCTTATATTTTATACATTAGTTAAATTATTTTAATATATGCTTTAATTAGTGATTTTAATGATGTGTTTATATATCAATTAAGGTATTAAACCCTTAGTATAAATTTAAATAAAAATAAGTAATGAATTATTAAATTAATAACCAATTAAATTAAAATGAATAATTAAAATAGGATAAATTATGTGTGGTGTATGTGAGTCAATGTTAAAGTATGGTACATAAAAGATGTGTAATTAAAGTGATCTAAAGTGTGGTATGAGTGAATGATGCACTTAAAGTGGATTAAAGTGAAATTTAAACGAGGAGTATGTGTGGAAAGTAGATGAAAGAGAGGAGTAGAAGAGTTATGCAATTAAAGCGATTAAAGTAAATTAAAAAGTGTAGTGAGAAAAAGATGTGTATTTAAAGTGTGAGAAAAGTAAATTTAAAGGAATGGTATGAGAGATGAAGATCAAAAGAGAGGAGTAGAAGAGTTATGCAATTAAAGTGATTAAAGTAAATTAAAAAGTGTGGTGAATGAAAGTAAGTTAAAGTGTGGATGAGGGAATAAAGCAAAAATTAAAGGAATGGTATGCCCATGACTCTCTCTATATATATATATGTGTGTGTTGTGCTCTATTCTCTCCTAATGTTTTTTTTCCCTCCTCTGTTTGTATGATTATGTTATTCTTTTCCCTTCTCTGTAAAGAGAAGTCATAGTTTTTTCTCCTTCTGATGGTTGCACATGCATCAGGAGTGAGAGCTTTATTTATCCGTATTATGTGTCATTTGTTTCTCATTGCCGTCTCTGACTTTTGTGACTGTATTATTGTGCTCATCTCTCCGACCTTCTGCCAATTCAATTGGAGGCCAAATGACGGGAGATGAGATGGTCTGTTGAACTAAGTATGCTTTGATGATGTGCATGAAGCGCTTCTAAATCTGATGTTGTGCATGAAGCGCTCTCGACTATGTGTGAGATATATAAGCTTATGTATATATGTGAAAACTATGTAAATTGATATACGCGTACACACGTCGACTGTGTTCTCTCTCTCTCTCTGCAACACACCAGATGTATAGGGGATGCTTGTTAAAGCTGGTTTTGATAGAGCTTGCTGTTGGTGCTGCTTGCGTATCTGGAGGTATTAGGCCAGGCAAATATGGTCATGGGCATCTTCCTGCTGTTACAGGTTATATTTTGTACTTGGAAGACGTGCTACATATTTTCTTGATAGGACCTTGGGAAAACACTATGTTTAGAAAGAAATGGCATAAGAAACTTGACCAAGCGATGTCAAGGCTACTTTGCCTGATAGTAGTTCTTACTGAGCACTCGTCCAGACATCCGTTGATCTTTTGCCCAGCCCTTTTTCCATTCCATCCACTACATCTAACTGGCATGGACTCTCGTTGGTTTGCTGTTCTAGCATGGTAATGATTAGGAGAGAGTAAACAATTCTCTGGTGCTTCAGCTCTTTTCGTGCTATGCGTTAGAAGTGAAAAGAGAGAGGCTATCAGCATCAGAAGTGAGAGAGAGGGATGTTGTACTGTAGTGAGAGATGGAGAGAGAAGGAGATGGACCTGGCAACGCATGGTAGATTTGAACCTTAGAGTGAGAGAGTGAATTAACTTACCTCTCCTTCTAACGGACCCAACGATTGTTTTGACAGAGGCGCACATCACCAAGAGAGAGAGAGAGAGAGAGAGAGAGAAACATTAGAGAATATCATCACAAATATCTAGTATCTTGATTTGATAACTTAATATTGATCTCTCTACTTTCAAGATTCAACATCTACTATAAGCTTTTGCCATACTATTAAGATCTACTTCGAATTATTCTCACGATTTCTACCTTTGAAGTATTATAACAGTCCACTTTTTGAGGTCTTCTGACCTCCATGTACTAGAAATTTATGTTATGTAAATGGATTTTATCAGCGGAGAACACTTAATACCATCATCCCTCAATGGTCTATGCCACGTATATCTACTTGATAGCAGTTGTGAGTTCGAGCATGGCTAGCAGCATATAATTGCTTTTTTCAATCATGATAGGATATATTTGCTTTGCACATGCATTGAGAAGATGAAATCGAGTTTATTTTGAGTGTTAGCCTCAAAGTGTAGACAATCCAAAGTTTGATCTATTGGCTAAAAGGAAAATTCGATGCAAAGATAGATGCATAGTCTCTAGAAAAAATATTTCAAATATATTTATGATAAGAATATGAAATATCTTTGGATTTTATGTGCATCATTTTTTAAGATTCATTGGTTGATTGATCAAAGAAAGATAGAATTTCAAACTCCTCTATACATTATTATTAGTTCAATTATGAATGAAATATATGTTAACATATGTGATAGAGTGTGTATTAGAATCTCTGTGAATGCATGAGGATGAATATACGTAGTATGTTTACATATGTATGTTAGCAACATGTATGCATGTTATTGGAAACTTGACCATATATGTATGTGCATATGAATAATAGATTCATGAGTAAGTATGTGTGCAAATGCATGTTCGTATGCATGAACCTAATGTTAACATGTGCATATGAAAGTGTGTGTGTGTGCGTTAGTATATTTGCATGTGCATGAGAGTGTGAACATGTGTGTTAACATGCATAGAGTGTGTGTTAGTATCCAAGTACGTGTATGTTAGCATGAACATATAGGCATGTGCAACATATGTATGAATATTTTTTAGCATGCATATTTGAATGTAAATGATTTTATAAGTTATACTTATGACTCCTAATGTTTTCTGTAGCCATTACAAAAAAGAGTATCAAAAGAGCATTGACAAAGAGTGAAGATTCTAGACGCAGTGTTTCAAGCAGTTACATGTTGAGAGATTGGGCTGCTTATGCATTGTTCCTTCTACCTTATCAAAACCAATTGAAGCTTACTTCTGATCTATCTATTTGCAACATTATCTTTGTATAGGTTTCATCAGAATTCTACATCACTTTAGCAACGTTTATCACTTAGAAAGGTTTAGCATTAGCAGTACTATTGTTGACACCTATTCTTAACATATTCATTAATCCATTTGATATTTTTCATTAGTCTATATTCCTGGTGTCCACAGAGCCTTTATTTGTGTCTGAAAATATTGAATCTAGGTTTGAGTCTGAAGAAGTAGAAGTAGAAGAAGTCATTAAGGACCAAATAACTAAAGAATCTTTAATCACCATATCGTACGATCATTTAACTAGATTTTTAACTTTATTTACCATTGTATCTCTCGAACCTCAGAGTAGTGAAAATTTATTCCCGTCACCTTTAAATAAATGTTCTCAACCTAAGCAAAGTGAAAACGAAGTAGACGAGATTGTTAAAGAACATATAACTGATGAATCATTAATTTTACCATCATTCTAGGTATAGAGCAGCCCAACCATATGGTCAGTAAATGCGTAGACTATTAAGCATTTCTCATTAGTTATTTTGAGATATTTATTACTTCTTTCGTAACTTAAGTAATTAGAGTTACTTGAAACTTCATTTACCCAAGTCACCAAGTATACTTACTTTACCCGAGTTTGCTCCAAACACCCAACGTGTGCCAACCGAATTGGCAGATGGCTTGATCCATCATCCGAGCAACCAATACTCTCGACATCTTTGAACCCGATGTGAAGACTCGGCGCGGCATCTCTGGTATACAGGTATACATTTTTTGTGCTCTGCATATTCATGTACATAAATTGGCAATTGTAGCGGTTGCATTGACATCCCCGAAAGCAGTAGATTACACTCAAACCTTGCAATCTCTTGGTTGTTGAGGGCTGGTTAGTGTGACCTGAGCACCTCCACGAATATTGACAAGTAGAAGGATCCTCTTCACACTACCCTTGTCCCTCAACTTTTGCAGAAGCTACGATTGCACATTCATGCACTAGAACTGATGTATTAGGATTGATTTGATCAATTCAAATGTAAAGAAATTTGCACAAGCACGATCACAAAGAACATCTTCAATGAGATTATTCAGGTATACTTCTTTATCTTCTGTTTACAAAGTATCTTTTACCTGGGTGTCTCAACAAGAACAAGAAATAGATGTATTACTATGAGAACTACATACATATATTTCGTTTCTTTCAGTAACTATAGATTTACACAATATGGCATGTGGAAAATAATTGATTCACTCAAAATGGATGGAGGTGAATTCAATGGAACAAATGCTACTGCATACATTAGGTATTATGAACAGTTTACTGAACAATATGGTCTATCTGAGGATCATAAAAAGGACACATTCATTTGTATTTTCCATGGGTTTACCAGAGAAAGAATTCAATGTAGAGTAGTCCAACCTAATATGACTTGGGAAAATTTAAAACCCAACTTCTTACTGAATTCTCACATGAGGATTATAGTAAGAATAATAGGGCTACATTTATGAGATGGGTAGGAACTAGTAAACTTGATCAACATATAACTCAAGGGTTAATTGAATTTGATGTTAAATTTAACCAAATGCCTAAAATTGACCAAACAGCCTTAGAGCCAGATAAATTACGTAGTTTTCTAAGCATGCTACATATGTCTCTTAGACGCAAGCTTGAACCCAT
The DNA here is from genome assembly GCA_020310875.1 of Ceratopteris richardii. Classification (NCBI taxonomy): domain Eukaryota; kingdom Viridiplantae; phylum Streptophyta; class Polypodiopsida; order Polypodiales; family Pteridaceae; genus Ceratopteris; species Ceratopteris richardii. The sequence goes on from CM035410.1 coordinate 6,790,544, forward strand.
GCTCGAGGACGGTACCACAACTAGTGATTAACTTGCAATTGCAAAAATGTACGAGAAGCTGTCCATAGGCTAGCTCAATGTCAAGAGTGCAATCAAATACAAAACCCTAGAATAAATGAAAGAGATAAGCTAGCTAAAGTCGAAAATGATCATACTTTAGGATGAATCAGAAATTTCTATTTTGAAAAATACAGTTGAATCAATAGCCAAACATATGGAGACTTTCGCGACTTGCATGGCAACCATGAAAAGTATGCAAGAAATTAGACTAAGAGAACAGGAGAGACCGAGAGAGCTAGATCAAAATCCTAGGACACAAATGCCAACTAGGAGAACATTTAATCAAGCCCTTAGATGCCTCTAGTGTGATGATGTTGGCCATCCACACTGGACATGTAATCTATTTAAAGAGGCCAAAGATAGAAATTGGGTCACTAAGGTTGATTGAAAGATCTGTGATTATGTGACCAAAAGACCTTTAGCAACAAACTATGGTAAAGGGGGTATGAAGAATTTCTTTGAAGCCCCTACAAGTCAAAATACATATGCATGTAGGCTTGAAAGTGATGACTCTAACTGTGAATTTTGGAATCAAGTATATGGTGTTGCTAGTAGGGGGAAATTAACAGTTGAGTAATGCTACGAGCTCTCATATCCGAGCAAAGACATGTTGGAATGAACCTGTTGACATGTTCTCTGTCTATGCTGATTAATATAGATGAAAAAAGGAAGCACGATGAAGAGGAGCAATCCAAACAAACTACTAGGGCTAGAAAGGAGAGTGAGATTAATGAATCAATTAATGAAACACCTAGAGCAGAGCCTAGTCAAGAAACAAAACAACGAGAGCAGGATAGGAAACCTCAGAACAAAGGGAAAGTAAAGAAAGTGGTAGAGAACCTAGAAAAGAAAGCAACAAATGAAGACAAAAATCAAGATAAAACAAATGAAACTCAACCCATACGTGAAGAAGGTGTTAAAGAAGAAAAATCCAAAAAGAAACGGCCTACTTTTTGATTGATCTCTCAAATAGAAAAACAGATAGACATTCGGAAGGTCATGGATGAGAAAATTATGAAAGCAGAAGTGACTATGATATTAGAACAATGGTTAGCATTTTCACGCATAAATGTCAAAGAAGATTTTATGAGTATAATAAAAAGACGGAGAGAACCTATAGAATATAAAACTGAGGGTATAGAAATGGAAGAGAGAAAAGAACATGATGAACCTAAAGTTAGTATCGTTCAAATTAATGAATCTGAATATCGTGAACCATTTGAGCATAAAAATTATTTGGGACCAATGATAGGACATGTAGAGAAAGGAAATGGAGTCCCAAATAGTCACTTTACTCAAAAACATTGGGCTAGGGGAACTATTGAAACCATGGTTAAAATTGGAAATAATAATAAACCACAAATAGCTTTAATAGATTCAGGATCTAAAATTAATATTGTGTCAAGGGAGTTGTACAATGAGGGAAAATGGCCTATAGATAGAGACCATGGGTGGAAGATGAAAGCAGCTAATAATGCTTCTCGATATTTACTTGGTGCATGTGCAAATGTTCCAATCACTATTGGAGATGTTAGAGAGGAGCATAACTTCTTTGTTCATGATGATTGCTCATACCCAATTATTTTGGGACAGCCATTCATATGTGAATAGAGAATGGAAACTAAAGTATTTGATGATGGTAGTGCTTTTGCTAGAATTCATTCTCGTGATGGCCTAAAATCTGTTCAATTTATGACACTTTGCATTAATCATCCTCGCAATCGTAGGTCCTTAAGGAAAACCCCTTTGACATATTTAGATTAGGATTTCGAGTAAATGTCATTGTTGAGCAAGATGATGGTGGACTTTGGTTTGATATCTCGCAAACTCTTGTACATAATTTAGATAAGATGTCTATTTATTTTCCATCTTCTGCTTTAAATATTTTGCATTTCAAACAAATTCCGTAAAAAGTTATAAAAACATATGAAAAACATTTATAAAACAAAGGGTATCTGTTATCTGATGAAATTGAAAATGTTATTGAAACGACTCATTGTTTCTCAACACTTGAAGAACTAGAAATATGTTGTCAAAATAATTCTAATACCCATATTATCTTATCTTTACTTGATGAGTATGCATTAATTCAAGAATACGTCTCTAATATTGAAAAAGAATATCAAGTTTTAGTGGACACAAAATACAAAACTGTAAGTAAGAAGGTTAAATCAGTAGCATAGCCACTGCCTAAATTTAGTGATGAGATTATAAAGAATGTAAGTCATTGAGCCAATCCTTAGAGATCTGACAAATATTGGACATGTATTTACTAAAGAATCATTAAACCAAATTAAGTTAGATGCTAGTGGTTTCCTTCTTCCAACAGAAAAAGAAAATTTTCTGAAAATTATTGAGCAACATGGAAGAGCATTTTCTCTTGAGCCTACAGAGATAGGATGTGCAGATTCTAGGATAGTTTCTTTGATGATTATTTTTACTATTCTGCATATTCCTTGGAATTTGCGCCCTATTCCCTGATTGTCTCTATGACTTATTAAGAAAGAGAAAAAAAATTGGACTGGAAAATACTCATGCGATGCATAAGTTAAAGAAGTTGTTGCAAGAAGCTCTGATTCGTAAGCGTGTAGATTATTATTGGTATAGGCTGGGTCATAAGTCAAGAAGATAGTGATGGAAATAGATATGCGACTAGATTTGGGGCAAAATTTCTACATGAAACTCAACGTAAGTAACCTCAAAATAAAAGGTAACTATGGGATATGGTAACGGCCCTAAAGACTAATAAAGATTACTTTATAGGTGCCAATGTTAAAGTTGAAACTGATTGCTTACCTCTCATAGGGCTCATAGCAAATTGTTCATCTCTAGATATAGTATGCATAGGTGGATTTCATATATAAAGTATATTAATCCGGAGTTAGTTCATATTTCAAGAAAATCCAATGTGGTAGCCGATATGCTATCTAGAGCTAGATATGAATATAATCTTGAAGATGAACTAACAAAAAATGTGAATTTGTGTGATAATAATCCATAAATTTATGTGTATGAGCAATTTCATGAGTTAGAATATGATAATGAATGGAAAAATATAGGCAGGTATCTGAGCGCATTGAAACCCTTACGAGATGGTTATCTTTGGAGACACGTGAAAGGTAAGGTCAAAACTCCACAAGGAGTTGTAGGAAGAAAAGATCTTCAATTACAAGTAATGAAGTCAATGCATGATTCATTATGGGCTAGACATAAAGGCTTTTATGGTACGTATGAGAAAATTAGATCTACCTATTTTTGGCCTAGAATGTAAGTTGGTATTAATAGTTATGTATCTACATGTTCTTTTTGTCAACTTCATTCTTCAGTTAAACATAGGGATCCCCTACATTCTACATATCCACCTTGTATACATTACAAGTGGGTAGTAGTCTAGTAGTAGATCTAGTAACCATGCCTAATGTACTTGATAAAATGCGTTATATGGTGCTTGCAAGGGAAGATTTAACCAATCATGTAGAAGGTCATGCACTATGCACTAAAACTACATACAATGTTTGTAAGTTTTTGTTTGAGGATGTTATAAGTCGATTCCGACATATAGAAAAAGTAGTTGTTGATCGTGGAGAATTAAACGCTAAAGAAGCTACAAAGTTTTTTGAACATCATGGTATACGTTTGTCCTTGACTACTGCATAGAATCCTGAAGCTAATGGTAAAATTGAGAGAGGACATCCATCTATCATAAAAGCTCTAGCTAAAGCATGCAATAGAGATATCAAATAGTGGCCTAGATACTTACCATTTTCACTTTGGGTGGATAGGATGACATGTACACGGACCACAGGGTACATGTCTATGGAGTTAATGTATTGCCAAAAGCCTATCTTTCCAATTCATTCTTAAATTTTGTTTTGGACATTACTTCCCTGGAATGCTAATATGATGAGAGAGGAATTATTAAGTATACGATTGCAACAATTAGAGCAAGAAACACAAAGATTAGATGAAGCGGTACAAAAATTAAAAGAATCAAGAATTAAAAGAAAAATTATTATGATAAAAGACATCGATTACATCCAATAAAGATACAAGAGGGAGACTAGGTGTAAGTTTATGACAGTTCATTTGATATTCAATATGAGGCAAGAAAAAAATTAATGAAATGTTGGTTTGGACCATACATAGTGTTTAAAGTAAATGATAATAACACTTATAAATATACTTTTTTAAATGGAGGTTCAGCCGAGGCCTACTCCTCCAGGCTTTAACTTTGAAATTGCAACTATACAAGGAAGGGCATAGTACCCATGGGACCCCCCTTATCCCTTATCCCTTATCCCACCTATATTTTGATGGAAATGGATAAAACTATTTTTAAAGTTCCTTTTGCAGGTAAAAGAGTTAAATTGTTCAAACAAAGGAATGAAGAACATTATGAGTATGTATGACGAAACATGAATGAATTTTGATTAATAGGAAGGATGTATGGATTTTTTTTTAATATGATTTTTCTTTTACAAATATGAAGATAAAAGTTTATTTATGAAAAATAATTTTCCTTGAGAGTCTAGATGCTATTGATTTTTAGCAGGATTTGAAGATGCTTTTGAGCAAATAAATTAAAGATTGTTTTATGATAAAGTTGAAGATGAGAAGATTGAAGAAGAAGTTAATTTCAGGTTGTATTTTTCTATATTCCACATTCTTTATGGTTTTATTTATGCATATCACTTGCATGCATAATAACATATATAATTATAAAATTTGGGATGAAAATTATCACATTATAAAGAAAATCTATTTAGCCACAGTAGGAAAACAAACATGATTTAGGTTTCTAAGTTTATGAATTGAGTGAGGATTTGCATTATGTGCAAAAGGATTTGTAGTTCATTTCAAATAATAGAAGTAATTGTATATATGTAGGAGCATATAGATGCATAATCCATGTCTATGAGATCCTAGGTTTTTCTTATACATACATCTAGAACCTTATCTCGGATTAAGGGGTTAAGCCTTTCCCCTTCAAAACAAAAAAGTTACGAATTTTAAAAAAAAAGGAAAAAATAGAAAAAAGCAAAGAAAAGAAAAGCATATATGATAAACGGAAGTTATACCTTCTTTCACCCAAAAAAGGTATCACCTATATGAAGATTTCACATCATACTTGCATGAAGTCAAAGATGAAGAAAAGCTAGATGTGACAAACACATTTAGTGAATAAAATTGGGCAAACAAGGTGGATGTCTGTATGAGTAGATTTAGTTGATTTCTTTGCCATGTTTGATTGCCTATATGTAAGTGCATGTATATGATGAAACCAGATTTTGAGTGGATGAAGAAGACTTTTGATTCGTAATGATCTTTACAAAGTTTATAAATGAATTTAGATTAATGTTTTGTTGACTGACACGGTTGATAGCTTAACTTTATAATTTGATATGTTTTCATTACCATATTGAACTTAAATAAACTTCATGAGCATGTTGCATAAAAGATTCATATATTTGATAAAATTGGCATTTATTTGTAAAAGAATTGATGTTGTTATATGGTTGACTTTCAGGATGATCATCACAAATATTGCTTCCCTCGATCTGTAGATTGGCCCATCGGGGCGATGTGCAGGTTTGGTGGGGGCGAATGTCAGAAAGATTTCCATCTTCAAGTTGATATTCAAGGCAATAAAAAAATTGATTGGTGATATCCAAACCCCTATATAACATTGTTGCTAAAGTGTTCTCAGTTAAACTATTTTCATTGGGAGTGCCTACAAGTTTAAATTACTAAAGCTTATATGTGGACATGTTAGGGTATTACCCTAAAAAGTCATTTCAATGTGTGAATGTACCCTAGAATGTAAGGGTATGAGTAGAAACTTATTGGTTTAGCTAAATAAATGGGTATGAAAGTATAAGTATGAGTATTTATAAGGATTTCAAAGGGTATATATGTATATGTAGGTGTTAAACTGATGTGTCTGAACCTTTAATTTAATCATGATATGAATACATTTAAGATTTCTTATATTTTATATAGCAGTTAAATAATTTTAACATATGTGTTAATTAGTGATTTTAATGATGTGTTTATATATCAATTAAAGTATTAAACCCTTAGTATAAATTTGAATCAAAAGTAGTAATGGATTATTAAATTAATAACCAATTAAATTAAAAAGAATAATTAAAAGAGGTTAAATTATGTGTGGTGTATGTGAGTCAATGTTAAAGTGCGGTACATATAAGATGTGTAATTAAAGTGATTTGAAGTGTGGTATGAGTGAATGATGCACTTAAATTAGATTAAAGTAAATTAAAAAGTGTGATGAATGAAATTAAGTTAAAGTGTGGATGAGGGAATTAAGCAAAAATTAAAGGAGTGCTATGCACAGGACTCTCTCTCTCTCTCTCTCTCTCTCTCTCTCTCTCTCTCTCTCTCTCTCTCTCTCTCTCTCTCTCTCTCTCTCTCTCTCTCTCTCTCTCTCTCTCTCTCTCTCTCTCTCTCTCTCTCTCTCTCTCTCTCTCTCTCTCTCTCTCTCTCTCTCTCTCTCTCTCTCTCTCTCTCTCTCTCTCTCTCTCTATATATATATATATATATATATATATATATATATCTGTTGTGCTCTATTCTCTCCTAATGTTTTTTGTAGGTATTTTTTCCCTCCTCTGTTTGTATGATTATGTTATTTTTTCCCCTTCTCTGTAAAGAGAAGTTGTAGTTTTTCTCCTTCTGATGGTTGCACATGCATCAGGAGTGAGAGTTTTATTTATCCATATTATGTGTCGTTTGTTGCTTATTGCCCTCTCTGACTTTTGTGACTGTATTATTGTGCTCGTCTCTCCAACCTTCTGCCAATTCAATTGGAGGCCAAAGGACGGGAGATGAGATGCTATGTTGCTCTATTGAACTGACTATGCTCTGGTGATGTGCATGAAGCGCTTCTGAATCTGATGATGTGCATGAAGCGCTCCCGACTATGTGTGAGATATATAAGCTTATGTATACATGTGAAAAGAGTATAAACTAATATACGTGTATGCACGCTGACTCTATTCTCTCTCTCTCTGCAACACACCAGACGTATAGAGGATGCTTGTTAAATCAGGTTTCGATACAGCTTGTTGCTTGTGTTGCTTGCATATCTAGAGGTATTAGGCCAGACAAATATGGTCATGGGCATCGTCCTGCTTTTACAAGTTATATTTTGTACTTGGAAGTTGTGCTACATAGTTTCTTGATAGGTCCTTGGGAAAACACTATGTTTAGAAAGCAATGGCATAAGTAACTTGAGTAGGCAATGTCCATTCATGATGTCAAGGCTGTTTTGCTTGATATAGGGGCAAACCTTTGAATAGCAGTTCTTATTGAGGATTGGTCCAGACATCCATTGATCTTTTGCCCAGCCCTTTGTCCATTCCATCCCTTTGACATTGACTCTCCCCAATTTGTTGTTCTGGCGCGCTAATGATTAGGAGGGAGTAAATAATTCTCTGGCACTTATGCTCTTTGTGCGCTACGTGTCAGAAGTGAAAAGAGAGAGCATGTCAGCGATAGAAGTGAGAGAGAGGGATGTTGTACTGTAGTGAGAGATGGAGAGAGAGAAGGAGATGGACTTGGCAGGGCATGGTAGATCTGAACCTTAGAGTGAGAGAGTGAATTAACTTGCCTCTCCTTCTAACAGACCCGACGGCTATTTTGATAGATATGCACATCACCAAAAGAGAGAGAAAGAGAGAGAGAGAGAGAGAGAGAGAAAGAGAAAGAAATGTTAGAGAATATCATCACAAATAGCTAGTATCTTGATTTGATACCTGTTGGTATTGATTCTGATACCTACCCTGCTCGTGAGGTTGCGGATAATTTTGCCTGAGAGCCTGCCTATTGTATGGACAATCTTGAGCCATATGATTTGTGTATTTTATATCAATGGTTCAATATGGATCATTAGGGTTTCCTTGGGGCTGAGCCATCATTGGGCAAACATTAGCCATGCATTCTCCTCCACAATTGTAGCATTGCTTCAATGAGGTGACCCTCGATGCTTGTCTATTTTGAACTCCTAGCTTCTTGGCAACTTGCTCAGCTATCTCATCTATCTCCCTGGAGGTTCTAGAAGTATGACTAGTAGAGCTGTTTGATTCTTTATAAAGTTTTGACAGTCCTAACTCCTCACCCAAATTGTCTTCTATGTCAATACATATCCACACACACTCTTCTATGGATCTAGGCTCTTTCAAGTACACATATGATCTCAACTTGGTGCTTAGCAAGCCATCTAAAAACAAAGCCACTTGTTTGGCTAGTGTGGGTAACTCTGGAATAGGGCATCGTTCTACGTACTGTGTGAAGCATCTTCCTGCAAGTTCCACAGTTTCTTGGGGTGTTTGCTTGAAGCTGTGGATCAAGGATGATGTGTTATGCCTGATGCCAGTCTTAGAAAATTCTACAATGAATTCTTCTAGCACTTGACCTATGTTTTGATAATTGGGGTTGTTCAGGGGGTTGAAACCAAGCTAAGGCAATACCCTTGAGAGTCAATTCAACTGCCTCGAACTAGGTGAACAAGTCCTCTACATGTTCAGCTCTTAACACTTGTTTGAACTCGGCCACATGATCATAGCATCTGTGAATCCACTAAAATAGTTCTTCATGGCCTTGACTGCTTGAGAGGGTCTAAGGGTTCTTGGGTGCTCTCGGGGTCTAGGCAATGGAAAATCATGTTCATCTCTTTGATGCCTATGTGCTCTATGTCTCTCCCTTTCAAGTCTTTCGTTTTCAAATCTTAGTCGGTCTCTACCCACGGTATGTGCAAAGCTTACCTTAGGTCTCTCTCTAGTTCTTTTCCTCTAGGTTTCATGAGCCTAGGATGATCCTGCTCCTTGGAGGCCCTAGGGAACATTAGATCTTGGTGGAGGGAAAATCAATTCACTCTGCCAGGTGTATGCATACCTATCATGTTCTATTACCAAGAACATTTTCTCCAATGTGTTATGTAGATAGACAACTTTGCTTGGTGTCTTGAACTCGTAGATGGTGACTATTAGGCTAGGTTGATCTGGCCTGAATATCCAAAAGGCTTCCTCTGTTTCTCTATTCACGAATAGTTCTATGCTTTTGTTGTCTTGAGGGATCCAATCTGGAGTGATTACTCTAGACAAGACTGAATTACCTCTAGGAGTCTTGGGTTCTCGTCCTAAGTCTCCTTGCCCTAGGTCTCCTATGTCGTTCTCAGGGATAATATTTCCAAATTCATCTTTCCTGTGTGCTACATTGGTCACCACATACATGCTTCCTTCCTTATCAATGTATGACCCCTCTTCAAACTTGACCACTAGTTGTTGAAGTCCAAAAGGTTGATCTGGGTTTTTGAGTTGGACCTTTTTTCCCTCTTTAGGAGGTTTTTTTCCCCTTGGCTTGTATATACGCCTATTGCCCTAATGGGCTACTTATGTTTGTACATTCTAGTGGTCATACATTCAGTATTGTGTGTTGTGACCCAAGCTTCTTCGTCTTCCTTGTGTTGTTCGCATGCTTCTGCAGACGTCTAACTCCGACACATTATACATGAGTGCCAGCTCCTTGTTCACTGCATCACTCCTAGGGGGAATTGTTGATATATTTAGGTAGTGATGTGTGTGAACACACTAGGACTGCCGAGGTAGTTTTTTCCCTCTTTAGGATGTTTTTTTCCCTCGCTTGTATATATGCCTATAACACTAATGGGTAATTTATCTTTGTACATTCTAGTGGTAATACATTCAATATTGTGTGTTGAGCTCCGAGCTTCTTCTTCTTCTTTGTTCTATTCAGATGCTTCCACAAACCTCAAACACAAACAATATTTCACAATATGAACAAAGGAAGTATCAGCAATCAACTCCACTACAGTTAGAACTTGGATCACCAAACTTGGCACCAGGAGGCTGAGTACTCATACAAAGCACAAACTAGTTGATGGTCATAACTCAGCCACCAAAAGGTGAAGAAGAAAATGTGGAAAAAGTCAATAGCTTAGAATAAATTATGGAAGACATACAATATAACCAACTATCACAAGATATAGAGATTTCTTTTCAAACATTTAGAAGATTTTGATATTAAGAAGATGAGGGAGCTAAGGAAGGATGTAGACATAAATGATTTTTTCAATGCATCTATGGTTTTTTCAAATACAACACATTAATGATACGGAAGAAGTAGCAACCATAGTGGTTTTAATCACTCAAATAGAAGAAAGTTAGAAAATAGCAGTAGAAGAAAAATACGTACCTGAGAATATAATGCTTATGGCCATAGAAGAGGAGATGTTATTTGAGGAAGAAGTAAAGACAAAAAAAGTAGAACCATTTATTGGTATTTTAAATTCAACTTTGCTCCATTCGAGTCATCAAAATCTAAGGAAGAAAAGGAAATCTGATGAAGACAAAGAGGTGGAAGAAACTGAGAAAGGGGAAGGAAAATTATCAACCAAGAAAGATATATTGGAAATTTTGAAAGTTGTTAGAGACATTCTCAAGTCCAATAGAGAGTGGGATGAAAAAGGGACTGAAAGGGCAAAAAATTGAAGGAGATATAGATGAAAAATCTACCGATAAGATAATTTTAGTGAAGGTAGAATAAGAAATAAAGAAGCAATAATTCATGAAAGAAATAGAAATGAACAATACCATTATTAAAATATCAAAAAATATTCATAGGGATCAAGAACAAGAGGTGGAAAAAATATGACATGAAGATTCGTACTAGTAGATGGAAGGGATAAAGGCTATCCTTAAAGCTGATTTTGATCTTTTTTTTTTGAAAATGCAAGAATGGTTGTAATATCAAGATTTTCAATGTAGGAAGAACATAGAAGTGGAATAATAGAAAAACAAGAAAATATAGAAAATATACAAAAGTTTCAAGTAGAAAATAAAACTCTCTTGGAGGATAACCCTTATAAAGATGAGATAATCAAAATAACTTAAGAAGTAGTAGTAGGATGGATTTGCAAGACAAGTTAAAAAACTTGAACAGACAAATAAAATCTTGGAAAATGAGTTGATTCAAGGGATAAAGGTGATAGAGAAGCAAAATGAAGAATTACAAAAGCAACCAGACTAGATGCAAAAACAAAGTGAGAAATAAAAAATAAGCACAAAGAGATAAAGAGTTAGAAAAGAAAATATGATGTCTTTTACTCATCACTAAAAAAGGTCAAAGAGCATAATGAAGAACTATTATCCATGCTTTAACCAAAAAATCATATTATAGTACAATGAGAATTTGAGAGGGAAGAACAGTTGAAGAGGGAAATTAAAGACTTCAGAGTAGAAAATTAGAGACTGAAAGAACAAGTGCAAAGCAAAGAAGACCAAATTCAGAGTCAAAAATAATTGGAACAACATTTAAAGAGCTCATCCATTGGATATAAACAATATCAAATCATCATGAGAGAAGAAATAGAAAGATTCAAGCAAGAAGTGAAAGACTTTGTTGATGAAGTGGAAATGGATTTAGAAAACTAAAAAAATAATCAAGGAGAACAAATTATAAAATTTCATAAATTAAAAAAAAAAAGATCAAGGAAAAAGAAGAGGGAATCACAAAAGAGCAGAAGGATGAAGGTTTGATAAGGAAGAGATGCTAGGGAAGGTCTTCATATAGGAGATGCTAGGGAAGAGTCACAACCTTTAACAAAAACAAGAGCAAAAATGAATGTTAGATTTGATGAAAAAGATCATGATTTAGAAAATTATATGAAGTCCCTAATGAGATAGAAATGTTGGATTAGAATACACAAGAGATCTTTACAATAGATATAAGGTTAAACTAGTAAGATTCTTGGTCCAAAAAAGCAAGAAATTGATTCATTCATTCAAAAGTTTTGATTCTAGATTTACCATTAACATATCTTCAAGAATATATTAGAGAAGATCAAATAGGAATTTTGGGAAAAGAGCCTTATTCATTTCTGGAATACTCTAATAGTCATTTTATACTAACAAAAGAACTATTCCATAAAGTAAACCTAGCTCGAGGAAGAAAATTTTTATCGACACATAACGAATGAAAGATAGTCTTGATAGAGGAATCAGTGATTTAATGTTAAACCCAGCATATTCTCCATGTGCTCGAAGAAGAAAATGGTTAGATTTATGGGAAAAGAGAAGAATTGGGGACATACTTAAAACATGGTTAAAATTTCTAAAATTAACAGGACCCCCAAGAGTAGGCTAGCTGACTAAGTCATATATGTTGAACATATGTGATCGTTTTATAACAGATAGGGGTACAAGATTATACTTGTATAATACGCATTAAATTTTTTGAAATGATTACATACTGTCTAGAAACCTCCTCAAAGTACATATTAGATCAATAAATGTTTTTTGATTTCATTCTCCAACATAATCACTCCTTTTCTATATGAGAAAAGCTCTAGATCAACAATGATTAATGGGCTATTTCACCAAGGTCTTTTTTATGAGTGTATCCTTTGAAAAGGAATCAAAGATTTTTGGAAGAGTTTCTATCAGACTCGAGGTGAGATTCATAGCATAACAAACCATATATTTGGAATATCGATTTGAAAGTAGAAATATAGTTCAAGCACCAAAAGAATTTGTCAACAAGGGAAAAGCCATGATTGAATTGGTAAATGATATCAATTCAGAGGAGAGACAAAGATATGTGAGAATTCGATAGGTGTAGAGTAGAAGGAAAAGAATTCGAAGAATCAGTAGAAAGAAAAAGCAAGAATGATGAGGACATAAAATGGTCTATGAGGGAGAGGATGTTGAATGAAGATCTTATAAAGAAACCCCATTGGTACTTTGTATTTTTAGCATGAAGAAGGATCCATGTTTCTTTGTAAATAGCCTTGAAAGTAGAATTAAAAAGATTTACATTTTGTAAAACTTTGGAATAATCTTCTTTACATTACCTAACAGCTATCTACACAATTTGAGAGTCATCACATGACTAGAGATAGTAGTTTATAAGGTTTGAAGTTGAGTAGTCTAGGAGACAATAGTTCATTGTTGGAAAATTATATAAATCATTAATGAGATGTTTTGGAAGACTTCAAGTCATTTGTATTCATTCACTATTGAGAATAGGCCTCTCCTCTTGGCTGTTATCTTTGCTCTTGTGTTGACTTGTTTGCAAGATTTTTTGTGTCAATTTTTGTGTGTTGTTTGGTTGAATTTCACAAGTAGAATGAGTTTAGACTTGTATGTGAGTTAGTTGGGTCTTGCTAGTATATTTCTTATCTACACAAGACAAATTTCTCAACACGAGAACTTTTAAGAATCACAATGTGATAGACGATATGTTCAATAATGTAAATATATTTTGGTAGTTATCAGCATGAACACTACTTAGTCTTCTGGAAAACCCTTTTCCCACTCTAAGAGGTTTACTTTCCTTGGCTTGTACATATGGCCCAAACCTAGGAGGCTACTTTTCGTTGTGAACTATGCTTAGTAATACAATTTATGTTGTTCTCCTAATACAATGTATGTTGTTCTCCTAAGATTCATCTTCTTCCTTGTGTCGTTTCTATGCATTCTTGATCTGAAAACTCCAACAATCTGTATCAGAGTAGCTTCTTGCTTCTTGAGACACATTACGACACACCCCTATCCACTATTTGAGATTTCTACAAAGATTGGGTAGAATACTCACGATTGTGTATAAATATATATGAGCTCATTTTGGCCTAATAATTGTGCAAGCATTTTCATTGCTTTGTTACTATCACGCACACACACAGAGAAACATACATATGTACATGCACACACACACACATATATATATATATCTATATATATATATATATATATATATATATATATATATATATATATATATATATATATATATATATATATATATATATATATATACACACACACACACACATACATACATAGTTTTATAACCATCAATACAAGTGATCAAAATTTTCTACAAGTCTAGTAGAGGTTCATTGGGTTGTTCATTCCAATGTTCTCGAGAAACAATCCATTTTCTACATGAAGATACAGTTACTGCCATGGTTGAATTAAAACAATGATGTATTTTGCATGTTGGTTATTGAGGACAAGTTGGATTGTTCCAACTTCCCACAATCCAACTTCCCATTATGGATATACATGATGCAACATGTTTCATCGCATATTGTGTAGGGTGTTTCAGTGCGTCATGTTACAACTACAAATGTTTCAAATGTAGTTAATGGAGGTGGTTCTAAGGATATTACAATTTGTAAACCTGGAACCCTTTTTTTTTATTTCACTTACAAATCCAATTTCTCCTCTATGTGTTAAGCTAGAGCAACGTTGATGGGATGACAAAGGCGCAAAAGCACATGGCCCTCATTGCTTTATTAGTCAAGTGTGCCATTATCTCTAGTATTTTCTCATGGAAGACAATAAAGAATGCTTGGATACTCTTACCTCACTATGTCAAGGAAGAAATACGGCTGGTGTTGCTTATGTCTGAAAACAATCGAAGATTGAGCATATGGATGAAGATGATCCTACGGACAATTTTCTCATAAAGATAAAATATTTGAAGGATCATATGATTAGTCTAGATGAAGGTTTTCTAGACAATTCAATTATATAGAGTTCCTTATGGTTTACCCAATTCATACATGAATTCCACTTCTCCTCTTTGATTGATGATAAAAGACATTCCAAATGCCTTGAATTTCAAATAGTTATATCTATTTTACTATAGGAACACCTATCTAAGGTAGAATAGGCCATTTATGCATGGTGTGGCAGGAGCTTTTGTTGCTAGGCAAAAGGCAAAGTGTACAGGTTACTATAGCTCTAGCAAGCGAAGTTTATAATAGTTTCAAAATCAAACTAAGGAATACAAAGAAGAGAAGAATACAATAAGAAAAAATAGTTTTGCAAATATTCTAAGGCAAATGATCATATGGCCAAGAACTCTCCTAAGATTATTGCTGAAGAGGCAAAGAAGAAAAAGGCAAAATGGTTTTTGCAGATACTTTTGCTTTCAAGAATGAGTATGAGAAATCTTTTATCTATGTCAAATTCATCATTGGCTTTGATTTTTTTACGCAAACAAGAAAGAATATTGGCTTTAGTTTTTTTAAGCAAATAAGAAAGGATAAACTGAGCTAATGATACATATATTTATATATATACACATGCATTATGCACATTTCTTTTAGTGGGCCTTCAAATGATAGCTAAATTGATCGTTAACTGTAGATTTTTTGACCAAACAAGAAAGGAGAAATTGAATTAATGATCGAAAGATATATGATGCAGCAAATCTGAATTAATGATCTATGGGATGGATTTGGGCATGAAGTGTTAGGACGTCTGGATTAATCGAGCTACAAAAGATTACCCCAAAATTAGACCAATCTGTGCAAATTTAATGATGGACATTGGACATTGCAAATTTTGTGGAGCATATGAAGAACTTCATCAACCGAGCATGATGTTTGTATTATCGTTGGCTTTATTTTTTCTTGCGCAAACAAGAAAAGATATTGGCTCTAGTTTTCCTAAGCAAGCAAGAAAGGATAAACTGAGTTAATGATAGATATATACACATACACATTTGTTTTAGCGGGGCTTCAAATGATAGCTAAATTGATCGTTGGCTATAGATTTTTTGACCAAACAAGAAAGGAGATCTATGAGACGGATTTGGGCATGAAGTGTTAGGACGTTTGGGCACCTCTGGATTAATCCACCTCTGGGTTAATCTAGCTACAAAAGACTCTCCCAGATTAGTGTTAAAGACTCCCCCAAATTTACACCAATCTGTGCAAATTTAATGATGGACAGTGCAAATTCTATGGAGCATATGAAGAACTTCAACAAGCGATTATGAAAGTCCATTCGAGATATTGAATTTGATATGATTGGCTTACTCCATGTGTAGGATAAACTTTTATATATATATATATAAATGAAGGTTCAGTTGAGGCCTACTCCCTGAGCTTTAACTTTGAAATTGCAACTATACAAGGGCATAGTACGCATGCGTCCTGTCTTATCCCACGAGAAGAGGTGTTTTTAAGGCTGGGTTAAACGACGATCACAACTACCACGGGGCTAAACAAACGGTGGCACATCAATCACATGCTACATCTTTCCAAGATACACATGTCCCTTACATATTATTGGTGGGAGTTGAACCGTCGCATTGTTCCCCACCTTTACTATGATGGGTTCCTTTAGAGGCTATAAGGGAATTGTAAATGTCTTTTCTACTCGTCATGTGATGAGATGCACCACTGTCCAACACCCATGAGTCATCTATTCTTGAATCTTTAGCTGAGGAGCACACCTCCTCTATCATAAAAAATAAGGCAAGCTCTATTTCTGCTGTGTTGGTAGACTCCTTGCCCTTGCCACCTTTTGAAGAGCTACTCTTCTCTTCTGCCTTCTTGATGCAACAGTCTTGGATTCTGTGTCCCTTCTTCTTGCAGTGGAAACACTCTCCCTTGAACTTCTTTTTGTAATATGCCTTTGTAGTATGTTGAATGAGAGTCACAACACTATCAGAAGTACTTGTAACTAGAGCACAGAGTGCATCTGCATTTCTACATTTCAAGCATGTAGAAGATTAGCATCAGGAGGAATCATTCAACCAGGATTATTTGGATTAGGTCTTTCTTGGGGCTCGTGATCAGTCCCAAGAACTGTCTCCAAAAGCTCATATGAATCAAGGATATAAGTGATTTTAAACTTCCACAGGGTGTAGTTTGTACCATCAAGCTTACCTTCTATGAAGGTTGGTGGCGGTATCTGCAATGTTGGGATTGACCAGCATCATTGCTGCTCTTGCCTGTGCACCACCTACTCTTGTTGATGAGCCACCTTGACTCCCAATCGTAGATGATGATGCACTTCTTAACATCTGCTCTCTTTTGTCGTTCAAATCTCTACAACTTCTACGTTTCTTCTTTTGCGCCACCACTCAGAGCCTCCTTAGCTTTGATACCATGTAAGAAAATAACAGCGGAGCAGAATAGACCTGTAGACAGAGTTAAGAGAAATACACACACAAAGATAGATGCAAACTAAGAGATAGAGAACTCAAATTCTCATATTGCCAAGCATAATGCAGTTACAATGACGGTGTTGTCCACTTGTGCGCTCCCAATGTGGATCTTAGATGGCAATTTAGACATACTCTAGATGAAGGGCCTAGCAGTGCAAAATGCTATGTAAAGCTCAACATGGGTGTGCTTATATAGCTTTTACAAGATGGTTCGGTATAGATAAACGTAGTCGACAGATACAGAATAGTCGGTAAAATATACGATCCAACAATATCTCCATGACCAGAAGTCCCCAGACCCCGTAGAAGGGCCATTAAGGTTCTATGGCGAAACCACGCGATGACATAGGGCCTTTATTTTCACATTAAATGGAAACCCAATGGCGTGGAAGTTTATGCCCTACCTAACCTAATGGCTAGGCTCACAAAGATCATCTACAACCATCAACGGTCACACATAGACCTCATCTAACTTGGAAGTTAGGGTTCCACAAATGTCTAGGCTCTCATAATGGCTTCTTCTCATAATGGGGGCCTTACAATCTAGAGTACCATGGATCATTTGTGGTCACATGAGGGTGGAGTATTGAACATATCTAACAATATACACATGCATATTTCTTTTAGTGGGCCTTCAAATGATAGCTAAATTCATCGTTGGCTTTTGACGAAACAAGAAAGGAGAAATTGAATTAATGATCAACAGATATAAGATGCAGCAAAGCTGAATTAATGATCTATGGGATGGATTTGGGCATGAAGTGCTAGGACGTCTGGATTAATCTAGCTACAAAAGATTACCCCAAAATTAGACCAATCTGTGCAAATTTAATGATGGACAGCGCAAATTCTGCGGAGCATATGAAGAACTTCAACAAGCGAGCATGATGTTTGTATTATCGTTGGCTTTTTTTTTTTGCGCAAACAAGAAAAGATATTCGCTTTAGTTTTTCTAAGCAAGCAAGCAAGGATAAACTGAGTTAATGATCGATATATACACATGCACATTTTTTTTTAGCGGGGCTTCAAATGATAGCTAAATTGATCGTTGGCTATAGATTTTTTGACCAAACAAGAAAGGAGATCTATGAGACGGATTTGGGCATGAAGTGTTAGGACGTTTGGGCACCTCTGGATTAATCCACCTCTGGGATAATCTAGCTACAAAAGACTCCCCCAGATTAGTGTTAAAGACTCCCCCAAATTTATATCAATCTCTGCAAATTTAATGATGGACAGAGCAAATTCTATGGAGCATATCAAGAACTTCAACAAGCGATCATGAAAGTTCATTCGAGATATTGAATTTGATACGATTGGCTTACTCCATGTGTAGGATAAACTTTTTTTTTATAAATGGAGGTTCGGCCGAGGCCTACTCTCCCGGGCTTTAACTTTGAAATTGCAACTGTACAAGGAAAGGCATAGTACCCATGGTACCCGTCTTATCTCACAAGAAGAGGGGTTTACAAGGCTGGGTTAAACGGCGGTCACAACTACCGCGGGGTTAGACAAACAGCGGCACATCAGCCATATGCTAGATCTTTCCAAGGTACACATGTCCCTTATATGTTGCTTGCGGGGATTGAACCCTCATCCCCACCTCAAGAGGCGAGAGGCCCAACCACCCAGACAACGGCCTCGGATATGTAGGATAAACTTTCTAAAAACTCAACTTGGCAGCCTTCAAATCTCATCTCTCAACGCATAGGAACATCTAGCATTTGACACGATCCTGTCAGTTGAGGCCTACTCCCCCGAGCTTTAACTTTGAAATTGCAACTATACAAGGAAAGGCATAGTACGCATGGGTCCCGTCTTATCCCACGAGAAGAGGTGTTTTTAAGGCTGGGTTAAACGACGATCACAACTACCACGGGGCTAAACAAACGGTGGCACATCAATCACATGTTACATCTTTCCAAGATACACATGTCCCTTACATATTATTGGTGGGAGTTGAACCGTCGCCCCCACCTCAAGAGGCGAGAGGTCCAACCACCCAGACAGCAGCCACGGATGTGATGGATAAACTTTCTAAAAACTCAACTTTGCAGCCTCCAAATCTCATCTCCGAACTGATAGGAATGTCTAGCATTTGACACGATCCTGTCAAGCTCCTCCATAGCCAGTTCAGCTCCCCTGTCATCGCATCTACTACCGCTCAGATTTACGACCCTCACTAATGACCAATCCAGCTTTGGAAGATCAACCCACTGGCGTACTTTCTCTGCCGCCTCTATATCTGCCTCCACGAAGTATTGATTCTGCGGCTCTGTTTGGGTGATCGTGATCGCCTTGTCTACCCATTCCTTCAGCCCACTCGCGGCTCTATACTCACGACTCTCGTCGCCATGCATTAGCAACAGCATCAGGGCTCTGGCAGCGTAGATCTTGGTGACGATGCGAGCCCTGCTTCGTGGGCAAATTATCTCAGCAAGTTTAACGCACAGCTGTGCCAATGTGCCGTTGCTGAATACGTCCTGGTGCTCCTGGTTCCCCTTCTTATGTGTGTCCTGTTCATCATGGTTTCCTACTATTGTAACTAGAAGCTCATTTAAGCGGCTCCTGGTTTTTTGTCTGGTCATTGGTAATTGACAATGCCGTGCGCATTGCTGGTAAAGGTGCTCCCGGACTCGAGTATCACGGCAGCATGCCTCGAAAGCTCTTACTCTGAACAGCACTGAGGATCGTGTTGGCATCAACACCAGCTTGACGAGGTTATCAAACATGCTCCCTCCATTTTCGAATGGCTTGCTGACAAGGAACGCGTGAGGTTGGCCTTTGTTGTAGTTTGTCGACCAGAATCTTGCCAGACTCTCCAAACTGTTGAGGGCCGCAACGGCGTCTATCTCTCCTCCATATATGAGGTCCTGCAAACTCCAGAAAAGATCCTGCTGTGTTTCTATTTTCTGCTCTTCTGTCCAGAATCCTGCCAAGTTCGCCGCCGCCGTCCGCTTCCATAGGTTATCACTATTCAGATGATTGCGTGCCATTGCAACCCCCCCATTTTCGTACAGATAGCTTATTATGTCTCTGTTGAGAGCTCTCACCAGAAGAGGCCTTATGTTCCGCTTGAGGTCGCTAGCAAGCTTGATGAAACCGAAATCGAGGAGCTCTAACTTCGCTGCGGTGCCCATGCCATCTTCTATAGACATCCTGTAGACTGTGTCGTAGTAAGCAGCCAGGCTGTTTGAAAGTTTATTTGCTTGAAAGGTATCGTGCGACTTTTGGATCGATCGGAAGAGCACATGAAGCAGCGTTGAAAGACAAGCTATGACGGAGGTTAAAATGACGAGTATGTAGAAGATCGAAAGAGAGGGAGCAAAGTTTCTAAGGTCGTTCTCAGAGAGGAAGATAGGCCAGCCTCCGACGAAAATTCGCAGACTTATGAAACATAGACTGGTGAAGGCAATGAGCCCACTGAATCCGTGGCCCAGTATGTTCAGGTGGTTAATCAGCTCGGGCTGCTTGTCTCTGAACTCGAATTCATAGGGAGTCTTCTTCTCGCGATAAAGAGTGAAAGAAAGTAATTTGATGATCGTGTGGACGACGAAGAGGCGGAAGGATTCCAACAGTAGCAAGCAACTGATGAGGTAGAACTCCCAAGTTGCGATGTGCTTGGCAAAACCTCCAAGAAGCGCCATAGCGCAAATCAGACCCATTATGTCGACCACCAGGGAGAGCTTTTCCAGACCTGCTACTGTAAGTGCCTGCATTTTGGCATTCTGCGCCAGTTGTTCGAATGCTTTCGGATGGCACCGGACTGTCTTACCGTTCCGTCCACTACTACGGTCGATCATTTTCGATGTTGTCAAAAGAGATGGCCCCATGGAAGTTTACGCAATCGCATCTGCACAGAGAAATTCATATCGTGTAAGTAGACAAAAGGTAGGAATCTTCATGTCTTCTTCAAACCGAGAGAAAGGCCTGGAGCTCATAGCGCTACTCACCAATAAGGATGGAGATGAGAAAGGAACTGATGCAAAGCAGTAAGATGTCTATGACGGAGGATCTTCTTCCAATGATGACTGAAGAACGTCTGCAAAAGTTCAGGGCCAAGAAAGGGTAAGATCTATAGGCGCTATGTAGATAAATGCAAGGATATGAGGTGTTTTGCCATATGCATGTATTCCTGGAATGCATGGTTTATATGTACAAGACCGACACTCAGGGAAGTAGCTTCCTGGAAAGCTGCGAGAATAGCAAGAAGTAGTACGTGCTTGAGTGATGTACCTAAATCTGCACATGGACACCATGCAGTAGCTTCTTAGATGTTGCAAGAATTCAAACAAGTCCTCCTTCCTGGAACCTTCACTGTAAAGCTCTGGCTCACCATCAATATTGTGTTTTATGTATAATATTGTCTCTAACTCTCTGTAGATAAAAACCATGTTTTATGTATAATATCTCTTAAAGACGACATTTAGCGAGTAGCTTCCTAGAAGTTGCGAAGATTCGAAGTTGTACCCATTCTCAGGCTCTCTCTGTATGAAAACTATGTTTCTTTGTATAATATTATGTTATTATCTGAATGATCTCTCTCAATGACGAGATCTACAAGGAGTTGTGAGAATTCAAGGTACCACTTCCTCGAGCCTACAATCTGTCCCAGGCCGCTGAGGTGGGTGGTTGGGCCTCTCACTTCTTGAGGCGGATGCGAGGGTTCAACCCTGCCAGCAACTTATAAAGGATATGTAGCATGTGGCTGAGGTGCCACCGTTTGTCCAGCTCTGTGGTAGTTGTGACTCACATTTAAGCCAGTCATGCCCTTCCTTGTACATTTGCAATTTCAAAGTGTCATGCCCTTCCTTGTACATCAGCAATTTCAAAGTTAAAGCCCAGGGGAGTAGGCCTCAGCCGAACCTTCATTTTAAAAAAGACGTGAAAATCTAGTGCCCACTCATGGTCTCTCTCTCTCTCTTTAAATATTCATGAAGTATTCGTGTTTTTCAATTTCATGTAACTTGAATATATATATCGTTACATCTGTATCTATATGCATATCTATATATCGTTACATCTATAACTATATCTATATATCGTTGTATCTATATCTATATCTATATATCGTTATATCTATATACCGCTATATCTATATGTGTGTGTGTATAAAAGCTACACCAATTGTAACCAAATGTAAAGGTTTACACAAACACATTTCTATGTTCATGTATATATATATAAACACAAGTGTTTCTTTTAGCATAAGCACATACATAAATAGATTAATTTATCACCATAGGGATCTTCATATAATCTAAAGCTTTTCTAAATATTAACTCCTACGTCTATGCATAGAGCTCATCTGCTTTTAAAGATTGTATAGATTCTTTTGAATATGCACACAAAATTGACGAGTCACAAGCGGATGTTTCTCCCATTGTTCATGCATAATTTTCAGATATGGAGTACCGTGATGTTTGTTGGAATATACGTAGTAGCCACTCGGATCATGCAAAGTGTGGCACTCACATTTCCATCACTTATTGGCATTGAATCTCCTACTTCTGCTCATTTAATACATGAGTGGAGATTTAATACTGTTCTACTATTTTCACAAAGGCTCTAAGAACTCTAAGCCCATGTTACTTGACATTGGATAACATTTCTAGATCTTATTGCCGACCAGAAAAAAACAAAAGGACCAAAAAAAGTAACTACTTCTTCTTTGGGTAAGATAAGAATCTGTTCGGAAAACCTCTTTAGCTAATATGCATTACATGAATTTGATCCAAGACTTGGTCTATAAAATCCAAAACCAATTTATTGCTTTGCCTTATATGTTCTTGTTTGATGCATCACATTATTTGGAAAACACCATTAATAGCTTATAAAAAAATTATCATGGTTTATGATTGAATTATATTTAAACATGCTTCCATAACTATAAAGTATTTTAGCAGGATACTCATAGATAAATCACTAAGCCATTTTTTTTCTTTGGTTATGTTTTAGCGCAAGGAGCATTACTATATGATTTTCCATGCCGCCTACATTCTTACGTGTGTAACCACAAAGTTTCTTGTCTGTGACTTAAGTCAAATGGTACCTTAATGAGAGTCTTGAGGTCTCTAATGTTAACCTATTTTCATGGTACCTTATGTATGAATAGTATTCAGTTTGACTAAGTATCGCCAGGCTTTAAGTCAAATGTGATAACTTAATCTAGAAAAATTACGTAGAAGAATTTTAAAAGCTTTTAGTCTGATGTGATCTTCCATGGAGGAACTGTCTTTTATTTGGTCGAAGAGAGTTATGTTGGTTTATTGCTCTCATTAAAAGATTCTATGATTAGAGTGCGTAGGGTTCTAAGACCATAAGAGCGTTGTGATATTGAAACTTGGCTTTAGACTTTTTTGCTCTTAGCTCTAACAACGGTTTTCTCATTTTTTCTCAACCTTTTGTACTTCATCATTTTATGATGCAAATCATGTTTGAATAAACATGAAATAATTTATCTTGTGTAATATTTATTACCAAGTTTTAAACACTGGAAAAAAATAGGAGATAAATATTTACTTAGCATTGGAGAGGATGGCCAAAGGAGAAAAAATAGGTAGATTGTTCACTTTTGAACTCCAAGATATTAGGAGCATAGCATTGTTCAATTATGGTACTTAAACCCTATCAAAGTTGGAGGTTTGGCATGAGAGATTGGCTCACATCAGAGAGATTGCCCTAAAGAAAGTCAATAGAGATCAAAGTGTTCTTGGATTATCTAACATTTCAAAGCAACATATGATCTACAATTTCAATGCATGTCAATTTGGAAAATCTCACAAGAAACCATTCAGTAAGAAGGGTACATACATGGAGACATTGGGGACCTTGCCCACATAGATATTGAGCAGTCAAGAAAAGATCCATCCATCTCAAGGTTAAGGTATTATGGTCATTCATAGATAATTGTAGGAGATGGATCATTGTCTATTTCATGAAGCATTAATATGAAGTGTTCTCATGTTTTAAGAACTAACTCTTGTAAAGCATATGTACCTGTAGAAAAACTAGAAACAAAAACGTAAGGATCAAAACATCATTTAGCTAATTTTCATCGTGCACCATATTGGGTTTCAAAGGTATTATCATAAATGAGTACCCAGTCCCCAGACTCTATCGATCATGGCCTAACTCGATGTCTCTTATCAAAATAAATCTTATTTCTTAGATATGATTCTTTTAATTTTTTAATGGCTTCTTTTATATTCTCATTCCCTTGCTCTAATTGTTTAATTCTTAAAGTTAATAACTTTTTTCGTGACCAACTATCTTCCCAATCTAAGCTCACCCAATTTATTATTTGAGTGTGAATAGGAAAAATGGGCTTTTGACAATACATGAGCTCAACTAGCATAAATGCAATTGATCTCCTATATGTCATCTGATTGGCTACCCATGAAGCAAATGGTAGATATCTTAGCCATTGCTCGATATCTCCGTTGCATGCCTTCAAGATAGCCTTCATTATGGAAGGATGACCTCACTCAATGTTCCCATTCACTTTTGGATTATAAGCTATTGTGAGCCAAATCTGGATATCACTTCAGGAATAGGCATACATTATAAGTCGTGTTAGATCAAAGTGTAGGACAACCTTCCATGTGATTTGTTAAGTATGTGCAAGTACTATATATATCATGCCATTACTGCTTTTAGGCATAGTCACAAGGTCGACTACCCACTTCTAATGAATACAAG
The DNA here is from genome assembly GCA_020310875.1 of Ceratopteris richardii. Taxonomy (NCBI): domain Eukaryota; kingdom Viridiplantae; phylum Streptophyta; class Polypodiopsida; order Polypodiales; family Pteridaceae; genus Ceratopteris; species Ceratopteris richardii. The sequence goes on from CM035410.1 coordinate 6,815,309, forward strand.
ATGGGTGAGCCGAGTGTAAGGGATCTCTATGTTTGACCGCATAATATAATTGACATGTGGCACATGTGCTCACAAAATCCTTTAGAGTTACATACATCCTTGACCACCAATAACTTTATTGAATCTTTTCATATGTTGCTACAAAACCCTTATCACCTTCCCATAAGCTTTCATGCATGCCTTTCATAACTTGCACTTGTAGACTTCTAAATCCTAATATTCTTTGTGGGGTTTTCACCTTCACTTTAGCATGTCACCAAAGATATCCATCTTTCAAAAAGAAGTAAAAAGACTACTTTCTAATGTTCCAGAATCAATTGATCAACTAGCTTGGGATAGGCTGAAATGTAGTCAGATAATAGCCTATACTTTTCCATTCTCCCTCATATTCTTAATCTCTAAATCGCTCGTACATAAAAGTAGATGGATCATAACTACTCAAGTTTATTTCTTGATCTTTTGCTTCTTCATCATCATCAAATTCTGCTCACGAGAGCATACCAGGAACAATATTATGTTTCCTAGCAATATGTACAAAGGTTGGATTAATAAGCTTAATAAATGTGATCCACCTTAACATTGCAATGCCAGGAGATGAGCAGTTAGTAATCATTTTTATTAATGGAAGACAATCAAGTTCAACGATCACATTAGCTCCAAAAAAATATTATTTATCTGTTTTCAAGGCAATGACTAATCCCATAACTCTGTTTTAATATGAGGATAATTTCTTTGTGCTTCATGCAAAATTTTTGCACCAAAGCGAACTGCATATCTTTGCCTTGCCTCGTGGTCCTGACCAATGACCCAACCTATACCGGTAGGATTAGTATCAACAATTAGGATTACAGGTTTATTTTCTGAATAGTCGATTCTTTTCAAGATTGGAGCATTGATAAGTAATTGCTTTGGTTTTCTCATAGTTTTACTATGTTCCTCTATTGAGAAGAATTTCCTTTTATAATAGATCATATAATGGGTTCGCAACATGAGCAAAGTGAGGAATCCAGATTACATAGAATACAAAAGTTCCTAAGAACCTTCTCACTTCACTAACATTGCAACACACCTATGAAATCCTACTAATGGCATCGATGTTCTGTGGATATGGCCTATGGCCACAATGTCCACATAGACGTCGAACAATCAAAACTTTGTTGATACCAAAAGTGGATTTCTCTAAAGAAAAGTCAGTCCAACCTCCTCGAATCTTTGAAAGATTCTTTCACAATCAGAAATGTTGTGGAAAACAAACTTTATACATCTAGATGAGTCTAAAGCTTTATCTTTTTTCCTTTCCACACACCCTTTTATCAGAATATCATCGATAAAAGGCATAATCACTTTGGGAATGAAGATGTAAGACCAGGTTCATAGTGTTCATCATCTGTGCCATAGAATTTGTTACCCCTTGTGGTAAAGTATACATATGTACTAGACCAAGAGGAGTTTTCATTGTGGTTATATCTCTACTTTCGATGGCTAATTGAAATTGTCATGTCGTGAGTACAGGTCACCCATTGAATATTATATCGAAGACTCAATGCACTCTCAAGGTAACAATTGGTGCTCCGTTTTCCTATATTTCCATACAATTTTACGTGCATGGACTTAATAATGAGAAGAAGAAGCTTGGAGCACAACACACAATGTTGAATGTATTACCAACTGAATGCTCAAAGATAAGTAACCCGTTAGGGTTATATTCATATATACAAGCTCGGGAAAAAACCTCCTAAAGAGGGGGAAAAATGCCTCGAGAGTCCTACTGTGCACACATCACTATCGAAATATATCAACATCAATCATATTGTACCATTTGCATCACATACAAATAATAAGCATGTATGTTTTGTGGATATCTATCTATGAACAAGTGGCTTTTTGACACATCAGTTACAATTTGCATAAAGCCGTTTTTCAAGTTGAATAAGATCCTAATGAGGTTTTCCTACCTCTTAAACATTTACATATCGGGCTCTCTTTGATGATGCATGCAAAAGACATATCCTAGCCTCTCCATAAGAGATGCATGATAGTGAATCTATAGGTGCATGCTAGCCAAGTTGGCTTTCTTGAGATTTGGGTACATGCAATCACACGATGTTGCACAGGGGCCACACACACATCAAAGGAGGGGTAACACATAAAAGAAGTCATGTCAAAGAAGAAGAACAATTTTTGAAACAAACAGTGATTTTGATCACTACCACTATAATATAAATGTCTAATTTTGTATCCAAACATTGCATTTGGTGCAAGTCAAGGAGTCCTCAAGCTTGAAGAGCTTAGATAGAACTCATGACCAAAAATTCATAATTTTTGGACCTCGTTTGATACCTCAAATTAGATATAGAACCTAAATATTAACTATGTTAGACATAGACTTTCTCTACACGATGTATTATCCACACGATCTCTCAAGCTCAATGTGTATAGGTGCGTTTACTATCCATAAAAATTATACAATATACACCATGAACCATTTAGGAGTATTTCTGAGTTCGATTCCCCATTAGCATGACTTTGACAACCATATGAAATCTATGAGTAAAACAAGGGGGTGTTTTTTAAATTCATGTAACTATTAAATCTCTATCCTAACCGACTGTATTTGGTAAGGATAACAGTGATAGGATAAGCTATAGGGTTCTTCGGATGGAAAGGTGTCTGTAAACAGAGGCCCTATGATATTTTCCCACTCCACAAGTTACTCAATCACTACCACAACTTAGTGAAATAATGTTTTATCATTCACATCTTTATACTTCAGACTTCCATTAATTATATTCATAATTGTAATCATTGATCAATACACCTCTTTGATTGTTATTTTACTCATAATTATCTATTCCACACCTATTGTTCGTGCAAAAAACATACTACCAGGTTCACTGATGTTGAACGTTATACAACAATCACCGAATACTTTATTATCACGAGATCACTAAACTACGTCACATTAACCTTCAATAAAAACTTATTTATGCTTAATCACCACATCCAAGATGAATCACTTATCTATCACTTAATGACACCGTACAGAAGTTTACAGAACCACAGAATTGATGAACAAGGTCTGCACATGATCACTCCATCACGCACTGTCTGACGGACTCAATGTGCATCTCTGCTACACCATGGAATGACACGATTACAGCCCTTTTTGTATTAATGTAGGAAAAGGTTACAATGGTTAGGCCATTATGGTGCTTCACCGAAATATTCATAGAACTACAAAATAAGAATCTGGGAGCCTAACACTGGCACGCACGATGGAATCGAACCCAAAATATAGACTAATCTTCATCTATAATGCCTTGTATGTACATAGTGCGCACATCTTCAAAGCTTAATTTTATTTTCTTTTGCAAAGCCCTAAGTAACTTCCATACATGCTCTCGATCTAATAATTGGGAATTTGGAGTAGAGGAACTGGACGCAACAACTTGATGAAGCAACTATTGACTCTATTCTTGCAAAAAGTCTTCTTGAAGCTAAAAGTCATTCTTTAAGGCTATTCGGCACCAAATTTTACTGTCTTTGATTTCAGCGTCGATTTATTGGATTTTCTTAGTCTAAATACCTAACTATTTCTTGAGTTTTTCCATCTATTGAGACTAGAATTGGATGGTCTTGAAATATGCTCGCCTTTCTTTCTAAGTAGCTTCCAAATCTTTCTTCAATTTAATTGGCAGTCCCACTTGTGCTCTGCTTTCTGGAACAACTCTTCTTTCATAGCGGCCAAATTCGTCTCCTATTGTACAACTTTTTCATGCATGGTAGCGCAGGTTTGTTCCAAGTGAGAGACTTTGGTAGTCGTGGCCTCTAGGATAGTGCCCATGCGATCCAATGTTGCCTCTTTGTCAGCAAGGGCTTGTCATAATTGAATCAACTAACTTTCTTGAGTGCGGACTTGCTACTGTAGCTGAACTTCACTGGTGCAAAGACTGGGAACTTCTTCTTGTAGCAGGGCAATATCTACTTCCAGTAGGTCTAGCTTATGTTGAAGTTCTTGGCAGATTGTCTGCTTTTTAGTGAGCATCTAGGATTGGAGGGCTTTGAATACCTGGATCAAATATTGACCAATGGTAGCTAAATTATGAAATGTGGGTGGAAAGGTAAGAGGTAATTTCGTAGATTGGGGAGGCACTGCAGAAGAAATACGGGCCATGGCAACCTGAGAGTGGGGTGGGGAGTAATGAGGGGAAGTCGGAGGTGTGTTGGTAGAAGAGGCACCAGAAGAGGAAGCAGTATTAGGTGAAACAATAGGGGCCGAAGGCACAATGGGAGCAACACGTTGTTGATGGCCAGACAGAGAAGCAGGAGCATCGACCATAGCTACAACTGCGGCTTCCTTCGCATTCTTTGGTGAGGTAAGAAGGCGGTTGGGAAGGTCTTGGATGAGGGTGGTGAGGATCTTGGGGTATCGAAGAAATCAGAGGCGAGGAAGAGGTCGCTAGTGCCTTGAGCGGGGAGCTAGGAGGGGTGGTAAAGACTTTGTCCACTTCCTATGGTGTTTTCCATAGTAGAGATGTCGACTTCCTTGATGGTGGCTTCCTCAACAACTTCTTTGTTCACAATTACAATGGCAGAGGCTTATTTTTGGGTGTGATGCCCGCATTGAGGGGAAGTTTTTACTTTTGCTTTTAATTTGCGTTTGATTTTCCTTGATGCCAAAATTGAAAAAAAAAATCTTAAATATTGGTCCTAAAAAAAGACAGAATTGAAGCAAGAAATATGCAATGAAAGATCATAGGTTGAGAGAGAAAAGGGAAAGATTTAAAAAAGAAGGTGTGAAGAAATTAAAGTTCGAAACTTTATGGAAAAATTCACAACTTTCTCATAGTCAAAACTCTCAGCAAATTATGAGTTTTATCTTAATTTGCTAAGGAAATAATTTTTGAAAAAATAGCTGATTTCTTGATTAAAATAATAAAAAGGAAATTAAATATAATGGAGAGAAATATTGTGGGGGAAAAAAAATGAAAAGATTAACTTTTCACCTAATTTATGAAGTTAGACTCTATCGATCATGGCCTAACTCGATGTCTCTTATCAAAATAAATCTTATTTCTTAGATATGATTCTTTTAATTTTTTAATGGCTTCTTTTATATTCTCATTCCCTTGCTCTAATTGTTTAATTCTTAAAGTTAATAACTCTTTTCGTGACCAACTATCTTCCCAATCTAAGCTCACCCAATTTATTATTTGAGTGTGAATAGGAAAAATGGGCTTTTGACAATACATGAGCTCAACTAGCATAAATGCAATTGATCTCCTATATGTCATCTGATTGGCTACCCATGAAGCAAATGGTAGATATCTTAGCCATTGCTCGATATCTCCATTGCATGCCTTCAAGATAACCTTCATTATGGAAGGATGACCTTGCTCAATGTTCCCATTCACTTTTGGATTATAAGCTGTTGTGAGAGATAAGCGAATTTCATAGTGATCAAAAAATTCTCTCGCCTCTCTAACATCTAGCTCACCTCATTCTACTAGTAGCTTTTCAACATATCCAAATCTCGATATCACTTTAGGAATAGGCATACATTATAAGTAGTGTTAGATTGAAGCACACAATAACATTCTACGTGATTTATTATGTTGGAGTTAGACGTCTGCGGAAGCACGCGAACAACACAAGGAGGAAGAAGAAGCTTGAAGCACCAACACACAATACTGAATGTATTACTAGAGAATGTACAAAGATAAGTAGACCATTAGGGCAATAGGTGTATATACAAGCCGGGGGAAAAAAACCTTCTAAAGAGGGAAAAAAGTGCCCCAACGGTCCTAGTGTGTTCACACAAATCACTACCTAAATATATCAACAAATCCCCCCTGGGAGTGATGCGGTGAACAAGGAGCTCGCACTCATGTATAAGGAAGTGCCAAGCTATATGGAAATCACTCCACAAAAGGAAGTAAGCCCAAAGCTTTGCGGAAAGCTTCAAACTTCTCCCTAGGCAGAGCCTTCGTGAAAAGGTCTGCAATGTTCTCCTACGTGGGCACATATGCCAAGCTTATCTCCCCAGCAGAGAACCTCTCCCTGACATAATGATAATGCACCTCAATGTGCTTAGTGTGAGCATGGAACACAGGGTTCCTCGCAACTGCCAATGCGCTCTGACTGACAGTGAAGATGGTGGTGGCAGAAGACTGACCAACACCCAAATCAGCCATAAGGCGTCTGAGCCACACACACTCAGCAGTAGCTGTGAAAGCTTCCCTATACTCAGCCTCACAACTGGAAGTGGCCACAGTAGGCTGCTTCTTGCTCAACCAAGATATACATGAGCTACCAAGCATGAAGCAAAAGCCACTAGTGGACACACGAGTGTCATAGCAACCAGCCCAATGAGAGTCAGAAAAAGCATGCAAATTTGGCGGTAGTGATCCCCCCTTGGGATAAAACAACCCAAGTAGCTGAGTACCACTCAAGTAGCGAAAGATATGCTTAACCACCTTCCAATGCGTGACTCCTGGGCAATGCATAAACCTGCTCATCTGTGAGACAGCAAACTGAATATCTGTCTGAGTAATGCATAAATAAATCAAGCATCCAACAGCCTGCTGATAGAGAATAGCATCAAATGCATCTCCAGCATCATGAAGACTCAAACGTAAACCGGTCTCCATAGGAGTGGCAATAGGCTTACAGTCTTCAAGGCCAAAATGCTGCAATAATGTGTCAATATATTTCATTTGACACAAATCCATTCCACCATCAACTTGCATAAACTGAATGCCCAAATAGTGATGCAAATGCCCCAAATCAGACATCTCAAATGAGGCATGCAAATCAGCCTTGAAATCAGCAATATGCTTCTCAATAGGACCAGTGAGCAGCATGTCATCAACATAGACAACAATGATCAGAAGCACATCATTAGCACGCTTAACATATAAGGTGCTTTCAGTTGGACAGTTCACAAAACCATGTGCAACCAGATAGGCATGTATTTTCTCATACCAAGCACGTGGTGCTTGCTTTAAACCATATAATGCCTTCTTTAACCTGCACACCTAGTTTTCATGCCCTTTCTGCACAAAGCCATGGGGTAGAAAAACATTCACTTCTTCATGCAAGTCACCATTCAGAAATGCTGTTTTAATGTGCAACTGATGTACATTCCAACCATGATGGGCTGCAAGTGCACAAATGCTCCGAACAGTAGTCATATGACATGTAGGTGCAAAGATCTCATCAAAATCATTGCCTCTTTCTTGCGCATAACCCTTTGCAACAAGCCTAGCCTTATACCTGTCAACTATACCATCAGGTTTACGCTTCAGCTTGTATACCCACTTAGTGCCAATGGCCTTCTTGCTAGGAGGCAAGTCACATAAAGACCATGTACCATTCTTCATTATAGCATCATATTCAGATTGCATAACAGCCTTCCAATTTTGTGAATTCTGTGCTTCTCCTCACAGAGACTAGACGGAGCCATAGCATAGCAATCTGATGCAAAGGAGGCACTATGAGAGCCTGAACGAGTACGATGTGACAAAGGTGCATCTAATTTGCTGTCACGCAAAGTCTGCATCAGCCATTTTGGCATTGTTTTTGCCTGCTCAATATAAGCTCTCTCATCAACAAGTGCATCATGTAAATCTGCATCAAAAATGGAATGATCTGCATCAGAAATAGAATGATCTGCATCATCATATGAAACCTGCAAAGGCTGAGAAGTTGCCTCATTAGGACAAGCACTAGACTGTCTACCTGTAAAAAGCGGCATCAAAGTATCATACATGTCTTTGGAGCTAACAGATGTCTCCTTAGTACATGAAAGCAATGGCTAAATATCATCTTCCACAAAGACAACATCACGGCTAACCAGAATGTGTTTAGCCTGTGGATGATACAGACGATAGCCTTTACTTTCAGAACTGTACCCAACAAGAATACATTTTACTGCCTTATCATCTAATTTTTTGCGATGTTGTTCAGGCACTAGTGCATATGCCAAACAACCAAAAACACGCAGATGAGCAACAGATGGCTTGCGGTCATGCCAAGCCTCATATGGAGTGATAGACTGCAGTGCTTTAGTGGACACCTGTTCAATACATATGCTGCACACATGAGAACCTCAAGCCAGAAACTATGTGGTAATGCCTGACTCTTGACCATACACCTCACCATCTCCATGAGAGACCTGTTCTTCCGTTCAGCAACTCCATTCTGTTGAGGTGTATACGACACTATACACTGGTGTTTTATCCCACATACAGCCAGAAATGCATTAAAATCAGAAGACATATATTCCCCCCCTCGATCAGAATGGAGGGTGCCCATTTTACATGCTGACAGATTTTCAGCCAAAACCAAAAACTGTTTAAAGCACATGAACACTTCAGACTTCTCTTTGAGTGGATATACCCATGCATGCCTGGAAAAATCATGAATGAAAGTCACGAAGTAAAGGTAATTTCCAAAAGAGGGTGTCTGCATAGGACCACAAACATCACTATGTACAAGCTTCAATTTCTGTGTAGCCCGAACTAAACCATCTTTTGGAAAGGAGGAATGCTGCATTTTGCCCAAAATAGAGCCTTCACAAACATGTTTTCCAGGTGTCTCAAGTTTGGGCAAAGAGGACGCCATTTCAGATTTCTGCAGGCATAGCAAACTAGCAAAATTCAGATGACCAAAGCGTGCATGCCAAAGCTTTGCATCTGACATAGCCTGAGAATCATTTACTGCACATGCCAAATCATTTTTAGATCTTTCATAGTCTATGAGCTTATACAGCCCACGACATAAAATGCCAGAAGCAATAATTACATCGCCATTTGACAGATCATGAACTGTACATCTGTCATCAACAAATTTCACAACCAAGCCAATCTTGGCTAATGCAGAAACTGATAACAGATTCTTCTTGATCCCTGGCACAAATAAAGCATCTGATAAAGTGAAAGAACTACCATCAGTAGTAGTCAAAATGATCTTACCAACTCCCATAACAGGATAAGAGGAGTTGTTGGTGCATGTAACAGTATTCCCTGCAGAGTGAAGAGAAGAAACTGCGCTGCGAGGTAATATGTTTGGTTGCCCCACTGTCAAAATACCAAACATCTGAGTCTATTGCAGACATGCACTACTCATGAGAAGATGGGTCAAAACTGCAGACAGTAGTAAACGCCCATTCTTCTTCCTGCACAAGATTTGCAGACTCTGTTTTTGGTATAGAGGCCTTTGCAACAACCATTCCAGCCTCTTTCTTCTTTGCCTCTTTAGCAGCCAATTTTGGACAATTCTTTATGATATGATCATTCCCTTTACAGTACTTACAAAACAATTTTTGCTTTTTTTATTTCTTCTCATCTTTATCTTCCTTCTTCGAATATGCAGAATTAGCAGATTTCTGCTTACTAGTTGAAGAGCTCCATTTTCCTTTGCCCTTCTGACTAGCCAGGAAATATTGATTTGCAACTCGCATAATGGACCTGTTTTGCCTGGACTGATCTTCCTGCAATAGAATAGAGACTAACTCCTCAAGTGATAAGGCATTTGGATTGCCTTTCACCATCAACCGAAGAGTAGAAGCAAAACTCTGATATGAATCAGGAAGACCATTCATAACGGTTTGCACAGTGAGCTATCTGGTATAAGCTCATCAGCAGAAATCAACTCTTCTTTCAAGTCTTTGATCTTCGTTAGGAAACTGTCTATAGAATCACCTTCATTCATGTGCTCACTCTCCAACTATTCTCGGAGGTAAGCAACACGAGCCTCATTCCTAGCTTAGTAAAATGTGGTAAGTGTATCCCAAGCATCCTTAGCTCTTCTGCAAGAGCGAATGTGAAGAATAATGGCACGTTTGATAGACAAAGCTATCAATGCATGTGCCTCGGCATCTCTGCCACCCCAACGAATCTGCTCTGCAGTAGGTGCAGCAGAAACAATAGCACGAACATGAATCTCCGGAATATCATCTTCGACACCATCTTCATTAGCTCCAGCACCTGTATTTGCAGTACCTATAGTCAGAGGTGTAATAGGACGTCTTTCAACACCTTGCACAATGTTCCACAATCCTTTTGCAACCAATACATGTCGCATCATATAAGCCCATAATGGGTAGTTGGTACCATCCAACTTATCCTCAACAGCCAACATACGGAATACATCACTTCTTTCAGCCATGGCCGGTGACCAAAATACCTTGATGTAGAAAATTGATTGTATCTCAAAAAGTTGAACATAACTGCCCAGATGAATTCAGCTAGACCTGTAGTAGACTTCGAGACGCTTATACTGGCCAACAGAAACTGGTATAGACCTTTGGCCTAAAAAGACAAAATAGCCTGCACAAGCGCTGCAATAGTGCGTTCGGAGGTCGAAACGATCTCAGATTTCGTGAAATTTAGTGCAAATCTGAGACTGCAAACGGAGGAGTGTCGACGGCGCCCTAGATGAAGTGACAACCTGCTCTGATACCAATTGTTGGAGTTAGACGTCTGTGGAAGCACGCGAACAACACAAGGAGGAAGAAGAAGCTTGGAGCACCAACACACAATACTGAATGTATTACTAGAGAATGTACATATATAAGTAGCCCATTAGGGCAATAGGCATATATACAAGCTGGGGGAAAAAAACCTTCTAAAGAGGGAAAAAAGTGCCCCGGTGGTCCTAGTGTGTTCACACATATCACTACCTAAATATATCAACATATTAAGTATGTGCAAGTACTATATATCTCATGCCTTATTGCTTTTAGGCATAGTCACAAGATCGAGCACGCACTTGTAATGAATACAAGATGGGTGAGTCCGATGTAAGGGATCTCTATGTTTGATCGAGGAAGGTAATTGACATGTGGCACATGTGCTCACGAAATCCTTTACAGTTATATATATCCTTGGCCACCAATAAGTTATCGAATCTTTTCATACGTTGCTACAAAACCCTTATGACCTGCCCATAAGCTTTCATGCATGTCTCTCATAACTTGCATTGTAGACTTCTTAATCCTAATACTCTTTGTGTGTTTTTCACCTTCCCTTTAGCATGTCGCCAAAGATATCCGTCTTTCAAAAAGAAGTCAAACGACTACTTTCTGATGTTCTAGAATCGATTGGCCAACTAGCTTGGGATAGGCTGAAATATAGTCAGATAATAGCCTATATCTTTCCATTCTCCCTCATATTCTTCATCTCTAAATCGCTCATACATAAAAGTAGATGGATCATAACTAGTCAAGTTTATTTCTTGATCTATTGCTTCTTCATCATCGTCAAATTTTGCTCGCGAGAGCATACCAGCAACAGTATTATGTTTCCTGGCAATATGTACAAAGGTTGGATTAATAAACTTAATAAATGTGATCCACCTTAACATTGCAATGTCAGGTGATGAGCAGTTAGTAATCATTTTTATTAATGGAACACAATCAGGTTCAACGATCACATTAGCTCCAATAAAATATTCTTTATCTGTTTTCAAGGCAATGACTAATCCCCATAACTCTCTTTTAATATGAGGATAATTTCTTTGTGTTTCATGCAAAATTTTTGCACCAAAGCGAATTGCATTCGTTGCCCCGCCTCGTGGTCTTGACCAATGACCCAACTTATACCGATAGGACTAGTATCAATAGTTAGGATTACATGTTTATTTTCTAAATAATCGATCCTTTTCAAGATTCGAGCATTGATACGTAATTGCTTTGGTTTTCTCATAGTTTTAGTATGTTCCTCTATTGAGAAGATTTTTTTTCATAATAGATCATATAATGGCTTCCCAACATGAGCAAAGTGAGGAATCTAGATTACATAGAAGAGACAAGTTTCTAAGAACCTTCTCACTTCACAAATGTTGCGACACACCTATAAAATCCTACTAATGGCATCAACGTTTTGTGGATATGGCCTATGGCCATAATGTCCACATAGATGTCGAACAATCAAAACTTTGTTGACACCAAAAGTGGATTTCTCTAAAGAAAGGTCAATCCGACCTCCTCGAATCTTTGAAAGATTCTTTCACAACCAGAAATATGGTCGAAAACAAACTTTCTACATCTAGATGAGTCTAAAGTTTTATCTTTTTTTCTTTTCACACACCCTTTTATCAGAATATCATTGATAAAATCACTTTGGGAGTGAAGTTATATAGGACCAAGTTCATAGTGTTCATCATGTGTGCCATGGAATTTGTTATCCCTTGTGGTAAAGCACACATATGTACTAGACTGAGAGGAGTTTTCAATGTGGTTATATCTCTAATTTCCATGGCTAATTGAAACTGGTCATGTCCTGAGTAGAGGTTATCCATTGAATAGATGGAGTGTTTGGAAAATGCTTCTACAAACTCATCTACAATGGGTTTTGCTCCTATATTTCTGATAGTGACTTTGTTAATAGGTTGAAGATCCTATATGATGCGTAGCTTCCCATTATTTTTAGGTACCATGAACCATCGATTTGAATATGGTGTTGATGATGGTTCTAGGATTCTCATGACAATTTCCTCCTTTAAAAATCTCATGAGTTCAGGTAAGCAAGCCTTTGGGACTGATATTGGCTGAAGATTCCATGAAATATATGGTACACTAAATATAATCATAGGAGCTACAAGCTTTGGATCAGTGCATCCTATTTCATGCGAGAATAGGGAGAATACTTTTCTATGATGCATGATCATCTTTCTAAATTGATCCTTTTGAAAACTTAAAATAAATTATTCTCCAAACTTTATATATTTCATAGTTTGCTTATTAAATGTATGTCCTATCTTAGATTGATCTCTAAGAATAGGATCCACAAAAACTCATCTAATTATTTCATAACTCTCTTTAGGCAACACGTGAGCTATGCGTTTAATCTTCTTTTCTATTGTGTTATATTTAGAATTAATCTTGACTTCATGTTCTACCAAGAAATTAGCAATTAATTGATATTCCTCAATCGAGCCAAGAATGATAAATTTTGATTCTAATTCTTCTTGAAGAGTATTTTCCAATTCTTCCATTAAAGATGAACTTTTTATAAGCTCAATTACACTCTCAATGTTTTCTTCAGGTGAAATTAATCCTAAGTTCTTGAAATATTTTTCATTTCTTTTTCTAAATTTAAATGTAAGTTTCTCTTTTTTAATAAAATATAAACTAGCTATAGGGGTACAAACAAAAAATTTTTCAAAGCTATATACATCATTAGGCCAGACATTGATCCATTCTCCACTATTATCTCGGTCAATAGTGGAATCTAACAGAAATTTTGGTCATAATAGGCCCCAACTTCTCTTATAGGTGGTAGATCTTCACACACATGATTGCAAGAGTCAATGGGATTTCTTCGTAGGTTCTCCCTATTTCTTGAATGATTGGGACAGAATGTCATTACTTGCAAGGAATCAATTCTAGATTTAGAATGAATTCTTGCATATGCGGACCCATCATTCATAACTTTCGTTTCCATTCTCATTTATGTTATAAATGGTTGTTCAAGAATCACTTGATATGAGCAGTTATCTTGCACAAAGAAATGAAATTCATGTATGATACCTACTATCATAATAGGTATATGTGTAGATGCACCTAGCAAAATTCCTGACCCATTATCGATTGTTCTCATTCTCTAGCCATGGTCTTTATCAATGGACCATCTAAATTTATCGAAGAATTTCTTTGATATTACATTTATCTCTGAGCTTGAACCAATCAGGGGAAGAGTTAAACATGAATCTTTTTCATCGCCAATCCAAATTTTGACTCCTGGAGTTCCTCGCGCCCAGAAAGTCGTATCCAATTGACTTTCACAATTATTGATCTCATTTTTAGAAAGAAATGGACCAAGAAAATTTCTGTTTACACTTCTTGTCACAATATCTTCCTCCTCATCATTATCATTTTCACTCAACATGACGACTTCATTCATCATGAGGGTTTCCTCAGCAACATCTTGTATGTCCTCATCTTGAGGTAGTTAACCATCTTCTTCTTATAAGTCTTATAAAACTGTCCTTGAACTTGGGTTTTGCAATAGAAAATGCCTACCCAAGGGAGATAGTAACTTGTATTTTGAATAATATATCATTTCAAATCTCTCTAGCATCATTTTTCTTCTCAAGCTCCGAGATCATAATTGCTCTTGGATTCTTTCTTACTTTCTTCTTTCTCTTTCCTCCCCTTGTTTCTTTTCATCTTTTTTATCATTTTGGATTGTTTGATTGTTCTCATTTAGAGGTTTCTTTCCCTCTTTGATGGATTTTTTCTTTTCTTCCTTAATTGGGGTGTTTTGATTTTCTTGTACTTGAGTACTCGCATTTAATGGTTTTGCTAGTTGGGAGACATTTACATATTGGGCTCTCTTTGATGATGCATGCAAAAGACATATCCTAGCCTCTCCATAAGAGATGCATGATAGTAAATCTATAGGTACATGCTAGCGAAGTTGACTTTCTAAAGCTTTGGGTACATACAGTCACGTAATGTTGCACAGGGGCCACACATACATCAAAGGAGGGATAACACATAAAAGAAGTCTACATCATGTCAAAGAAGAAGAACAATTTTTGAAACAAATTGTGATTTTGATCACTACCACTATAATGTAAATGTCTAGTTTTGTATCCATATGCTCCATTTGGTACAAGTTGAAGAGTCCTCAAGCTTGAGGAGCTTAGATAGAACTCATGAACAAAACTTCATAATTTTTGGACCTCGCTTGATGCCTCAAAATAGACATGGAACCTAAATTTTAACCATGCTGGACATAGAATTTCTCTACACAATGTATTATCCACACGATGTCTCAACCTCAATTTGTATAGCAACCTTTACTATCCACAATTATATGGCCTACACCTTGAACCGGTTAGGAGGTAGTTCCGAGTTGGATTTTCCCTTAGTATGACTTTGACAGTCATATGAAATCTATGAGTAAAACAAGGTGGTGTTTCTCAAATTCATGTAACTTTAAAAAAAAAAAAAAAACACACACACACACACACACATATATATATATATATATATATATATATATATATATATATATATATATATATATATATATATATATATATATATATATATATATATATATATATATATGTATGTATATATATAGTTAGTTAGTTAGTTTTCAATATTTTTATTAATTTAATTATTGCGTACGTTCAAAATTGGCAATCGGTAAGCAAAACATGCTTTCATATATATATATATATATATATATATATATATATATATATATATATATATATATATATATATATATATATATATATATATATGTATGTATGTATGTATGTATGTATGTATGTATGTATGTATGTATGCTTTCATATGAAATTATATATATATATATATATATATATATATATATATATATATATATATATATATATATATATATATATATATGTATGTATGTATGTATGTATGTATGTATGTATGTATACTTGTTAATAATTATTTGTCTATATACTTAAATATATAAATGCATGCCGGTTTATATATATATATATATATATATATATATATATATATGTATATATATATATATATGTATATATATATATATATATATATATATATATATATATATATATATATATATATATATATATATATATTACCTACACCGATCGTATAGAAAAAGGTTTACACACACATTTCTATGTTCATGTATATATAAACACAAATGTTTCTTTTAGCATAAGTACATACATAAATAGATTAATTTTTCACCATAGGAATCTTCATATAATCTAAATCTTTTCTAAATATTAACTCCTATGGTTATGCATAGAGCTCATCTGCTTTTAAAGATTGTATAGATTCTTTTGACTATGCACACAAAATTTACGAGTTACAAGCGGATGTTTCTCCCATTGTTCATGCATAATTTTCAGATTTGGAGTACGTAGTAGCCACTCGGATTATGCAAAGTGTGGCACTCACATTTCCATCACTTATTGGAACTGAATCTCCTAATCCTTTGATTTAATACATGAGTGGAGCTCTAATACTGTTATAATATTTTCACAAAAGCTCGAAGAACTCGGAGCCCATCCGGCTAACAATTATATCTCTTACTAAATGGCTCATTATAATCTCTTTCGAATGCGCCAGCCAATTATATCGGAGACTCAATGCGCTCTCAACGTAACAATTTGTGCTCCGTTTTCCTATCTTTCCATAAAATTTTACGTGCATGAATTTAATAATGAGATTATATGTTTTCTCATACATATAAACATTTGAGTTTGAGGTCTAAGAAAGCATGCAAACAACACAAGGAAGAAGAAGAAGCTTACAACACAAGGAAGAAGAAGAAGCTTGGAGCACAACACACAATATTGAATGTATTACCAACTAAATGTTCAAAGATAAGTAACCCGTTAGGGTTATATTCATATATACAAGCTCGGGAAAAAACCTCGTAAAGAGGGGGAAAAATGCCTCGAGAGTCCTACTATGCACACATCACTATCGAAATATATCAACATCAATCATATTGTACCATTTGCATCATATACAAATAATAAGCATGTATGTTTTGTGGATATTATCTATCTATGAACAAGTGGCTTTTTGACACATCAATTACAATTTGCATAAAGCCTTTTTACAAGTTAAATAACATCCTAATGAGGTTTTCCTAGTTGTGAAACATTTACATATCGGGCTCTCTTTGATGATGCATGCAAAAGACATATCCTAGCCTCTCCATACGAGATGCATGATAGTGAATCTATAGGTGCATGCTAGCCAAGTTGTCTTTCTTGAGCTTTGGGTACATGCAATCACACGATGTTGCACAAGGGCCACACACACATCAAAGGAGGGGTAACACATAAAAGAAGTCATGTCAAAGAAGAAAAACAATTTTTGAAATAAACAGTGATTTTGATCACTACCAATGTAATATAAATGTCTAATTTTGTATCCAAATCCTCCATTTGGTGCAAGTCGAGGAGTCCTCAAGCTTGAGGAGCTTAGATAGAACTCATGACCAAAACTTCATAATGTTTGGACCTCTGTTGATGCCTCAAATTAGACATAGAACCTAAATATTAACTATGTCGGACATAGACTTTCTCTACATGATGTATTATCCACACGGTCTCTCAACCTCAATGTGTATAGGAGCATTTACTATCCACAATTATACGATCTACACCATGAACCATTTAGGAGTAGTCCCAAGTTCGATTCCCCATTAGTATGACTTTGACAACCATATGAAATCTACGAGTAAAACAAGGGGGTGTTTCTCAAATTCATGTAACTGTTAAATCTCTATCCTAATCGATTGTATTTGGTAAGGATAATAGTGACATAATCTACACGGTTCTTGGGATGGAAAGGGGTCTGTAAACAGAGGCTCTATGATATTTTCCCACTCCACAAGTTACTCAATCACTATTGCAACATACTGAAATAATGTTTTATCATTCACATCTTTATACTTCAGACTTCCATTAATTATATTCACAACTTTAATCGCTGATCAATACACCTCTTTAATTGTTACTTTAATCATAATTTTCTATTCCACACTTACTATTTGGGCGAATAACGTACTACCAGGTTCACTGATGTTGAGTGTTATACAACAATCACTGAATACTTTATTATCATGAGATTGCAGAACGATGTCACATGAACCTTCAATGAGAATTTATTTATGCTTAATCACCACATCCAAGATGAAGCACTTATCTATCACTTAATGACACCATAGAGAACTTTGCAAAACCACAAAATTGATGAACGAGGTCAGCACATGATCAATCAGTCACGCACAGTCCAACAGAATCGTTGTGCATCTCTACTACATCGTGGAATGACACGATTATAGCCCTTTCTGTATCAATGTAGGAAAAGGTTACAATGGTTAGGCCATTATGGCGCTTCACCGAAATATTCACAGAACTACAAAATAAGAATTCGATGGCCTAACATTGGCACGCACGGTGGAATCAAACCCAAAATACAGACTAATCTTCATCTATAATGCCTTGTATGTACATAGTGCACACATCTTCAAAGCTTCATTTTATTTTCTTTTGCAAAGCCTTGAGTAACTTTCGTACATGCTCTGGATCTAATAATTGGGCATCTGGACTAGAGAACTAGATGCAATAGCTTGATGAAGCAGTTGTTGACTTTGTTCTTGCAAAAAGTCCTCTTGATGATAAAATTCATTCTTTAAGGATATTTGGCACCAAACTTTACTATCTTTGATTTCAACATCAATTTATTGCAATTTCTTAGTCTGAATGCCTAACTATTTCTTGAGTCTTTCCATCTATTGAGACTAGAATTGGATGGTCTTGAAATATGCATGCCTTTCTCTCTGAGTACCTTCCAAATCTTTCTTCATTTTAATTTTCACTCCCACTTCTGTTGTCATTGCTTGCACTTTCTAGAGCAACTCTTCTTTCATAGCGACCAAATCTGCCTCCTACTATACAACTTTTTTATGCATAGTAGCGCAGGTTTGTTCCAAGTGAGAGACTTTGGTAGTCGTGGCCTCTAGGATAGCGCCCATGTGATCCAATGCTGCCTCTTTGTCAGCAAGGGCTTGTCATAATTGAATCAATTCACTTTCTTGAGTGTGAATTACTTATAGTTGAACTTCACTGGCGCGAAGACCGGGAACTTCTTCTTGTAGCGGGGCAATATTTGATTCCAATAGGTCTAGCTTATGCTGAAGTTCTTGGAAGATTGTCTGCTTTTTAGTGAGCATCTAGGATTGGAGTGCTTCGAATACCTAGATTAGATATTAACCAATGGTAGCTAAATTTTGAATGGAGGGTGGAAAGGCAAGAGGTAATTTGGTAGATTGGGGAGGCACTACAGAACAAATACGAGCCATGGCAACCTGAGCGTTGGGTGGGGAGTAATCAGAGGAATTCCGAGGTGTGTTGGTAGAAGAGGCATCAGAACAGGAAGCAGTATCAAGTGAAAAAATAGGGGAAGAAGGCACAATGGGAGCAACACGTTGTTGATGGCCAGGCGGAGAAGCAGGAGCATCAACCACAGCTACGACTGCAGCTTCCTTCGCATTCTTTAGTGAGGTAACAAGGCAATCGGGAAGGTCTTCGATGAGGGTGGTGATGATCTCCTAGGCTATCAAAGAAATCGGAAGCAAGGAAGAGGTGGCTAGTGAATTGATCGGGGAGCTAGGATGGGTGGTAAAGACTTCACCCACTTCCTTGATGGTGTCTTCCATAGTAGAGACACAGGCTTCCTTGATGGTGGATTCCTCAACAACTTCTTTATGACGGTCATGGTGGTAGAGGCTTCTTTTTGGGTGAGTATGATGCCTCCATTGAGGGGTGTCAAGGAAGTACTCGAAGCGGGTGAACAAATTGTCACCACATGATGGCGCTTCTTTGGGAAACTGAGTAAGACTTCATCATCTTCATCATTGACATCCATATGAGAGGATGTGACCACTATGAGAAGAGGCGGAAACTGTATAGCAGACACACCTGGTGGTGCAGATGGTAAAGCTAAGGAAAAGACTGAGGGAGATGAGTGCAAGGAAATTCTCCCTTGGCCAACTGCCTTACAACCGCCTCATCAAAGATGCTAGGGAGGAGTCACAACCTTTAACAAAAACAAGAGCAAAAATGGATGTTAGATTTGATGAAATAGATAATGAGTTAGAAACTTATATGAAGCCCCTAATGAGATAGAAATGTTGGATTAGAATACACAAGAGATCTTTACAATAGATATGAGGCTAAACTAGTAAGATTCTTGGTCCAAAAAAGCAAGAAACGGATTCATTCATTCAAAAGTTTTGATATTCTAGATTTACCATTAACATATCTTCAAGAATATATTAGAGAAGATCAGATAGGAATTTTGGGAAAAGAGCCTTATTCATTTTTTGAATACTCTAATAGTCATTTTATACTAACAAAAGAATTGTTCCATAAAGTAAACCCAGCCCGAGGAAAAAAAAATTATCCACACATAAAGAATGCAGGGTAGTCTTGATAGAGGCATCAATGATTTTAAGGTTAAACCCAACATATTCTCCATGTGCTTGAAGAAGAAAATGGTTCGATTTTCAGGAAAAGAGAAGAATTTGGACATACCTAAAACATGGTTAAAATTTCCAAAATTAATAGGACCCCCCAGAGGAGGTTAGCTGACAGTCATATATGTTGAGCATATGTGATCGTTTTATAAAAGATATGAAAGGGGTACAAGATTATACTTGTATAGTACACATTAAATTAAAATGATTAAATATTGTCTAGAAAGCTTCTCAAAGTACATATTAGATCAATAAATGTTTTCAGATTTCATTCTCCAACATAATCACTCCTTTTCTATATGAGAAAAGCTCTAGATCAACAATGATTAATGGGCTATTTCACCAAGGTCATTTTTATGGTGAGTGTATCCTTCGAAAAGGAATCAAAGATTTTTGGAAGAGTTTCTATTAGTCTCGAGGTGAGATTTGTCGCATAACAAACCATATATTTGGAATATCGATTTGAAAATAGAAATATAGTTGAAGCACCAAAAGAATCAGTCAACTAGAGAAAAGCCATGATTGAATTGGTAAATGATATCAATTCAGAGGAGAGACAAAGATATGCCAATTCAGTAGGTGTAGAGTAGAAGGCAAAGAATTTGAAGAAATAGTAAAAAGAAAAAGCAAGAATGATGAGGACATCACATGGTCTACAAGGGAGAGGATGTTGAATGAAGATCTTAGAAAGAA
Organism: Ceratopteris richardii; assembly: GCA_020310875.1. NCBI lineage: Eukaryota > Viridiplantae > Streptophyta > Polypodiopsida > Polypodiales > Pteridaceae > Ceratopteris > Ceratopteris richardii. The sequence continues at coordinate 6,836,035 of CM035410.1, forward strand.
ACCCTATTGGTACTTTGTATTTTTACATTGAAGAAGTATCCATGTTTCTTTGTAAATAGCCTTGAAAGTAGAATTAAAAAGTTTTTTGTGTGTTGTTTGGTTGAATTTCACAAGTAGAATGAGTTTGGACTTGGATGTGAGTCTAACTTCATAAATTAGGTGAAAAGTTAATCTTTTCATTTATTTTCCCCCATAATATTTCTCTCCATTATATTTAATTTCCTTTTTATTATTTTAATCAAGAAATCAGCTATTTTTTCGAAAATTATTTCCTTAGCAAATTAAGATAAAACTCATAATTTGCTGAGAGTTTTGACTATGAGAAAGTTGTGAATTTTTCCATAAAGTTTCGAACTTTAATTTCTTCACACCTTCTTTTTTAAATCTTCCCCTTTTCTCTCTCAACCTATGATCTTTCATTGCATATTTCTTGCTTCAATTCTGTCTTTTTTTAGGACCAATATTTAAGATTTTTTTTTTCAATTTTGGCATCAAGGAAAATCAAACGCAAATTAAAAGCAAAAGTAAAAAATTCCCCTCAATGCGGGCATCACACCCAAAAATAAGCCTCTGCCATTGTAATTGTGAACAAAGAAGTTGTTGATGAAGCCACCATCAAGGAAGTCGACATCTCTACTATGGAAAACACCATAGGAAGTGGACGAAGTCTTTACCACCCCTCCTAGCTCCCCGCTCAAGGCACTAGCGACCTCTTCCTCGCCTCTGATTTCTTCGATAGCCCAAGAGATCCTCACCACCCTCATCCAAGACCTTCCCAACCGCCTTCTTATCTCACCAAAGAATGCGAAGGAAGCCGCAGTTGTAGCTATGGTCGATGCTCCTGCTTCTCTGTCTGGCCATCAACAACGTGTTGCTCCCATTGTGCCTTCGGCCCCTATTGTTTCACCTAATACTGCTTCCTCTTCTGGTGCCTCTTCTACCAACACACCTCCGACTTCCCCTCATTACTCCCCACCCCACTCTCAGGTTGCCATGGCCCGTATTTCTTCTGCAGTGCCTCCCCAATCTACGAAATTACCTCTTACCTTTCCACCCACAATTCATAATTTAGCTACCATTGGTCAATATCTGATCCAGGTATTCAAAGCACTCCAATCCTAGATGCTCACTAAAAAGCAGACAATCCGCCAAGAACTTCAACATAAGCTAGACCTACTGGAAGTAGATATTGCCCTGCTACAAGAAGAAGTTCCCGGTCTTTGCACCAGTGAAGTTCAGCTACAGTAGCAAGTCCGCACTCAAGAAAGTTAGTTGATTCAATTATGACAAGCCCTTGCTGACAAAGAGGCAACATTGGATCGCATGGGCACTATCCTAGAGGCCACGACTACCAAAGTCTCTCACTTGGAACAAACCTGCGCTACCATGCATGAAAAAGTTGTACAATAGGAGACGAATTTGGCCGCTATGAAAGAAGAGTTGTTCCAGAAAGCAGAGCACAAGTGGGACTGCCAATTAAATTGAAGAAAGATTTGGAAGCTACTTAGAAAGAAAGGCGAGCATATTTCAAGACCATCCAATTCTAGTCTCAATAGATGGAAAAACTCAAGAAATAGTTAGGTATTTAGACTAAGAAAATCCAATAAATCGACGCTGAAATCAAAGACAGTAAAATTTGGTGCCGAATAGCCTTAAAGAATGACTTTTAGCTTCAAGAAGACTTTTTGCAAGAATAGAGTCAATAGTTGCTTCATCAAGTTGTTGCGTCCAGTTCCTCTACTCCAAATTCCCAATTATTAGATCGAGAGCATGTATGGAAGTTACTTAGGGCTTTGCAAAAGAAAATAAAATTAAGCTTTGAAGATGTGCGCACTATGTACATACAAGGCATTATAGATGAAGATTAGTCTGTATTTTGGGTTCGATTCCATCGTGCGTGCCAGTGTTAGGCTCCCAGATTCTTATTTTGTAGTTCTATGAATATTTCGGTGAAGCACCATAATGGCCTAACCATTGTAACCTTTTCCTACATTAATACAAAAAGGGCTGTAATCGTGTCATTCCATGGTGTAGCAGAGATGCACATTGAGTCCGTCAGACAGTGCGTGATGGAGTGATCATGTGCAGACCTTGTTCATCAATTCTGTGGTTCTGTAAACTTCTGTACGGTGTCATTAAGTGATAGATAAGTGATTCATCTTGGATGTGGTGATTAAGCATAAATAAGTTTTTATTGAAGGTTAATGTGACGTAGTTTAGTGATCTCGTGATAATAAAGTATTCGGTGATTGTTGTATAACGTTCAACATCAGTGAACCTGGTAGTATGTTTTTTGCACGAACAATAGGTGTGGAATAGATAATTATGAGTAAAATAACAATCAAAGAGGTGTATTGATCAATGATTACAATTATGAATATAATTAATGGAAGTCTGAAGTATAAAGATGTGAATGATAAAACATTATTTCACTAAGTTGTGGTAGTGATTGAGTAACTTGTGGAGTGGGAAAATATCATAGGGCCTCTGTTTACAGACACCTTTCCATCCGAAGAACCCTATAGCTTATCCTATCACTGTTATCCTTACCAAATACAGTCGGTTAGGATAGAGATTTAATAGTTACATGAATTTAAAAAACACCCCCTTGTTTTACTCATAGATTTCATATGGTTGTCAAAGTCATGCTAATGGGGAATCGAACTCAGAAATACTCCTAAATGGTTCATGGTGTATATTGTATAATTATGGATAGTAAACGCACCTATACACATTGAGCTTGAGAGATCGTGTGGATAATACATCGTGTAGAGAAAGTCTATGTCTAACATAGTTAATATTTAGGTTCTATGTCTAATTTGAGGTATCAAACGAGGTCCAAAAATTATGAATTTTTGGTCATGAGTTCTATCTAAGCTCTTCAAGCTTGAGGACTCCTTGACTTGCACCAAATGCAATGTTTGGATACAAAATTAGACATTTATATTATAGTGGTAGTGATCAAAATCACTGTTTGTTTCAAAAATTGTTCTTCTTCTTTGACATGACTTCTTTTATGTGTTACCCCTCCTTTGATGTGTGTGTGGCCCCTGTGCAACATCGTGTGATTGCATGTACCCAAATCTCAAGAAAGCCAACTTGGCTAGCATGCACCTATAGATTCACTATCATGCATCTCTTATGGAGAGGCTAGGATATGTCTTTTGCATGCATCATCAAAGAGAGCCCGATATGTAAATGTTTAAGAGGTAGGAAAACCTCATTAGGATCTTATTCAACTTGAAAAACGGCTTTATGCAAATTGTAACTGATGTGTCAAAAAGCCACTTGTTCATAGATAGATATCCACAAAACATACATGCTTATTATTTGTATGTGATGCAAATGGTACAATATGATTGATGTTGATATATTTCGATAGTGATGTGTGCACAGTAGGACTCTCGAGGCATTTTTCCCCCTCTTTAGGAGGTTTTTTCCCGAGCTTGTATATATGAATATAACCCTAACGGGTTACTTATCTTTGAGCATTCAGTTGGTAATACATTCAACATTGTGTGTTGTGCTCCAAGCTTCTTCTTCTCATTATTAAGTCCATGCACGTAAAATTGTATGGAAATATAGGAAAACGGAGCACCAATTGTTACCTTGAGAGTGCATTGAGTCTTCGATATAATATTCAATGGGTGACCTGTACTCACGACATGACAATTTCAATTAGCCATCGAAAGTAGAGATATAACCACAATGAAAACTCCTCTTGGTCTAGTACATATGTATACTTTACCACAAGGGGTAACAAATTCTATGGCACAGATGATGAACACTATGAACCTGGTCTTACATCTTCATTCCCAAAGTGATTATGCCTTTTATCGATGATATTCTGATAAAAGGGTGTGTGGAAAGGAAAAAAGATAAAGCTTTAGACTCATCTAGATGTATAAAGTTTGTTTTCCACAACATTTCTGATTGTGAAAGAATCTTTCAAAGATTCGAGGAGGTTGGACTGACTTTTCTTTAGAGAAATCCACTTTTGGTATCAACAAAGTTTTGATTGTTCGACGTCTATGTGGACATTGTGGCCATAGGCCATATCCACAGAACATCGATGCCATTAGTAGGATTTCATAGGTGTGTTGCAATGTTAGTGAAGTGAGAAGGTTCTTAGGAACTTTTGTATTCTATGTAATCTGGATTCCTCACTTTGCTCATGTTGCGAACCCATTATATGATCTATTATGAAAAGAAAATTCTTCTCAATAGAGGAACATAGTAAAACTATGAGAAAACCAAAGCAATTACTTATCAATGCTCCAATCTTGAAAAGAATCGACTATTCAGAAAATAAACATGTAATCCTAATTGTTGATACTAATCCTACCGGTATAGGTTGGGTCATTGGTCAGGACCACGAGGCAAGGCAAAGATATGCAGTTCGCTTTGGTGCAAAAATTTTGCATGAAGCACAAAGAAATTATCCTCATATTAAAACAGAGTTATGGGATTAGTCATTGCCTTGAAAACAGATAAATAATATTTTTTTGGAGCTAATGTGATCGTTGAACTTGATTGTCTTCCATTAATAAAAATGATTACTAACTGCTCATCTCCTGGCATTGCAATGTTAAGGTGGATCACATTTATTAAGCTTATTAATCCAACCTTTGTACATATTGCTAGGAAACATAATATTGTTCCTGGTATGCTCTCGTGAGCAGAATTTGATGATGATGAAGAAGCAAAAGATCAAGAAATAAACTTGAGTAGTTATGATCCATCTACTTTTATGTACGAGCGATTTAGAGATTAAGAATATGAGGGAGAATGGAAAAGTATAGGCTATTATCTGACTACATTTCAGCCTATCCCAAGCTAGTTGATCAATTGATTCTGGAACATTAGAAAGTAGTCTTTTTACTTCTTTTTGAAAGATGGATATCTTTGGTGACATGCTAAAGTGAAGGTGAAAACCCCACAAAGAATATTAGGATTTAGAAGTCTACAAGTGCAAGTTATGAAAGGCATGCATGAAAGCTTATGGGAAGGTGATAAGGGTTTTGTAGCAACATATGAAAAGATTCAATAAAGTTATTGGTGGTCAAGGATGTATGTAACTCTAAAGGATTTTGTGAGCACATGTGCCACATGTCAATTATATTATGCGGTCAAACATAGAGATCCCTTACACTCGGCTCACCCATCTTGTATTCATTAGAAGTGGGTAGTCGACCTTGTGACTATGCCTAAAAGCAGTAATGGCATGATATATATAGTACTTGCACATACTTAACAAATCACATGGAAGGTTGTCCTACACTTTGATCTAACACGACTTATAATGTATGCCTATTCCTGAAGTGATATCCAGATTTGGCTCACAATAGCTTATAATCCAAAAGTGAATGGGAACATTGAGTGAGGTCATCCTTCCATAATGAAGGCTATCTTGAAGGCATGCAACGGAGATATCGAGCAATGGCTAAGATATCTACCATTTGCTTCATGGGTAGCCAATCAGATGACATATAGGAGATCAATTGCATTTATGCTAGTTGAGCTCATGTATTGTCAAAAGCCCATTTTTCCTATTCACACTCAAATAATAAATTGGGTGAGCTTAGATTGGGAAGATAGTTGGTCACGAAAAAAGTTATTAACTTTAAGAATTAAACAATTAGAGCAAGGGAATGAGAATATAAAAGAAGCCATTAAAAAATTAAAAGAATCATATCTAAGAAATAAGATTTATTTTGATAAGAGACATCGAGTTAGGCCATGATCGATAGAGTCTGGGGACTGGGTACTCATTTATGATAATACCTTTGAAACCCAATATGGTGCACGATGAAAATTAGCTAAATGATGTTTTGATCCTTACGTTTTTGTTTCTAGTTTTTCTACAGGTACATATGCTTTACAAGAGTTAGTTCTTAAAACATGAGAACACTTCATATTAATGCTTCATGAAATAGACAATGATCCATCTCCTACAATTATCTATGAATGACCATAATACCTTAACCTTGAGATGGATGGATCTTTTCTTGACTGCTCAATATCTATGTGGGCAAGGTCCCCAATGTCTCCATGTATGTACCCTTCTTACTGAATGGTTTCTTGTGAGATTTTCCAAATTGACATGCATTGAAATTGTAGATCATATGTTGCTTTGAAATGTTAGATAATCCAAGAACACTTTGATCTCTATTGACTTTCTTTAGGGCAATCTCTCTGATGTGAGCCAATCTCTCATGCCAAACCTCCAACTTTGATAGGGTTTAAGTACCATAATTGAACAATGCTATGCTCCTAATATCTTGGAGTTCAAAAGTGAACAATCTACCTATTTTTTCTCCTTTGGCCATCCTCTCCAATGCTAAGTAAATATTTATCTCCTATTTTTTTCCAGTGTTTAAAACTTGGTAATAAATATTACACAAGATAAATTATTTCATGTTTATTCAAACATGATTTGCATCATAAAATGATGAAGTACAAAAGGTTGAGAAAAAATGAGAAAACCGTTGTTAGAGCTAAGAGCAAAAAAGTCTAAAGCCAAGTTTCAATATCACAACGCTCTTATGGTCTTAGAACCCTACGCACTCTAATCATAGAATCTTTTAATGAGAGCAATAAACCAACATAACTCTCTTCGACCAAATAAAAGACAGTTCCTCCATGGAAGATCACATCAGACTAAAAGCTTTTAAAATTCTTCTACGTAATTTTTCTAGATTAAGTTATCACATTTGACTTAAAGCCTGGCGATACTTAGTCAAACTGAATACTATTCATACATAAGGTACCATGAAAATAGGTTAACATTAGAGACCTCAAGACTCTCATTAAGGTACCATTTGACTTAAGTCACAGACAAGAAACTTTGTGGTTACACACGTAAGAATGTAGGCGGCATGGAAAATCATATAGTAATGCTCCTTGCGCTAAAACATAACCAAAGAAAAAAAATGGCTTAGTGATTTATCTATGAGTATCCTGCTAAAATACTTTATAGTTATGGAAGCATGTTTAAATATAATTCAATCATAAACCATGATAATTTTTTTATAAGCTATTAATGGTGTTTTCCAAATAATGTGATGCATCAAACAAGAACATATAAGGCAAAGCAATAAATTGGTTTTGGATTTTATAGACCAAGTCTTGGATCAAATTCATGTAATGCATATTAGCTAAAGAGGTTTTCCGAACAGATTCTTATCTTACCCAAAGAAGAAGTAGTTACTTTTTTTGGTCCTTTTGTTTTTTTCTGGTCGGCAATAAGATCTAGAAATGTTATCCAATGTCAAGTAACATGGGCTTAGAGTTCTTAGAGCCTTTGTGAAAATAGTAGAACAGTATTAAATCTCCACTCATGTATTAAATGAGCAGAAGTAGGAGATTCAATGCCAATAAGTGATGGAAATGTGAGTGCCACACTTTGCATGATCCGAGTGGCTACTACGTATATTCCAACAAACATCACGGTACTCCATATCTGAAAATTATGCATGAACAATGGGAGAAACATCCGCTTGTGACTCGTCAATTTTGTGTGCATATTCAAAAGAATCTATACAATCTTTAAAAGCAGATGAGCTCTATGCATAGACGTAGGAGTTAATATTTAGAAAAGCTTTAGATTATATGAAGATCCCTATGGTGATAAATTAATCTATTTATGTATGTGCTTATGCTAAAAGAAACACTTGTGTTTATATATATATACATGAACATAGAAATGTGTTTGTGTAAACCTTTACATTTGGTTACAATTGGTGTAGCTTTTATACACACACACATATAGATATAGCGGTATATAGATATAACGATATATAGATATAGATATAGATACAACGATATATAGATATAGTTATAGATGTAACGATATATAGATATGCATATAGATACAGATGTAACGATATATATATTCAAGTTACATGAAATTGAAAAACACGAATACTTCATGAATATTTAAAGAGAGAGAGAGAGACCATGAGTGGGCACTAGATTTTCACGTCTTTTTTAAAATGAAGGTTCGGCTGAGGCCTACTCCCCTGGGCTTTAACTTTGAAATTGCTGATGTACAAGGAAGGGCATGACACTTTGAAATTGCAAATGTACAAGGAAGGGCATGACTGGCTTAAATGTGAGTCACAACTACCACAGAGCTGGACAAACGGTGGCACCTCAGCCACATGCTACATATCCTTTATAAGTTGCTGGCAGGGTTGAACCCTCGCATCCGCCTCAAGAAGTGAGAGGCCCAACCACCCACCTCAGCGGCCTGGGACAGATTGTAGGCTCGAGGAAGTGGTACCTTGAATTCTCACAACTCCTTGTAGATCTCGTCATTGAGAGAGATCATTCAGATAATAACATAATATTATACAAAGAAACATAGTTTTCATACAGAGAGAGCCTGAGAATGGGTACAACTTCGAATCTTCGCAACTTCTAGGAAGCTACTCGCTAAATGTCGTCTTTAAGAGATATTATACATAAAACATGGTTTTTATCTACAGAGAGTTAGAGACAATATTATACATAAAACACAATATTGATGGTGAGCCAGAGCTTTACAGTGAAGGTTCCAGGAAGGAGGACTTGTTTGAATTCTTGCAACATCTAAGAAGCTACTGCATGGTGTCCATGTGCAGATTTAGGTACATCACTCAAGCACGTACTACTTCTTGCTATTCTCGCAGCTTTCCAGGAAGCTACTTCCCTGAGTGTCGGTCTTGTACATATAAACCATGCATTCCAGGAATACATGCATATGGCAAAACACCTCATATCCTTGCATTTATCTACATAGCGCCTATAGATCTTACCCTTTCTTGGCCCTGAACTTTTGCAGACGTTCTTCAGTCATCATTGGAAGAAGATCCTCCGTCATAGACATCTTACTGCTTTGCATCAGTTCCTTTCTCATCTCCATCCTTATTGGTGAGTAGCGCTATGAGCTCCAGGCCTTTCTCTCGGTTTGAAGAAGACATGAAGATTCCTACCTTTTGTCTACTTACACGATATGAATTTCTCTGTGCAGATGCGATTGCGTAAACTTCCATGGGGCCATCTCTTTTGACAACATCGAAAATGATCGACCGTAGTAGTGGACGGAACGGTAAGACAGTCCGGTGCCATCCGAAAGCATTCGAACAACTGGCGCAGAATGCCAAAATGCAGGCACTTACAGTAGCAGGTCTGGAAAAGCTCTCCCTGGTGGTCGACATAATGGGTCTGATTTGCGCTATGGCGCTTCTTGGAGGTTTTGCCAAGCACATCGCAACTTGGGAGTTCTACCTCATCAGTTGCTTGCTACTGTTGGAATCCTTCCGCCTCTTCGTCGTCCACACGATCATCAAATTACTTTCTTTCACTCTTTATCGCGAGAAGAAGACTCCCTATGAATTCGAGTTCAGAGACAAGCAGCCCGAGCTGATTAACCACCTGAACATACTGGGCCACGGATTCAGTGGGCTCATTGCCTTCACCAGTCTATGTTTCATAAGTCTGCGAATTTTCGTCGGAGGCTGGCCTATCTTCCTCTCTGAGAACGACCTTAGAAACTTTGCTCCCTCTCTTTCGATCTTCTACATACTCGTCATTTTAACCTCCGTCATAGCTTGTCTTTCAACGCTGCTTCATGTGCTCTTCCGATCGATCCAAAAGTCGCACGATACCTTTCAAGCAAATAAACTTTCAAACAGCCTGGCTGCTTACTACGACACAGTCTACAGGATGTCTATAGAAGATGGCATGGGCACCGCAGCGAAGTTAGAGCTCCTCGATTTCGGTTTCATCAAGCTTGCTAGCGACCTCAAGCGGAACATAAGGCCTCTTCTGGTGAGAGCTCTCAACAGAGACATAATAAGCTATCTGTACGAAAATGGGGGGGTTGCAATGGCACGCAATCATCTGAATAGTGATAACCTATGGAAGCGGACGGCGGCGGCGAACTTGGCAGGATTCTGGACAGAAGAGCAGAAAATAGAAACACAGCAGGATCTTTTCTGGAGTTTGCGGGACCTCATATTTGGAGGAGGGATAGACGCCGTTGCGGCCCTCAATGGTTTGGAGAGTCTGGCAAGATTTTGGTCGACAAACTACAACAAAGGCCAACCTCACGCGTTCCTTGTCAGCAAGCCATTCGAAAATGGAGGGAGCATGTTCGATAACCTCGTCAAGCTGGTGTTGGTGCCAACACGATCCTCAGCTGTTCAGAATAAGAGCTTTCGAGGCATGCTACCGTGATACTCGAGTGCGGGAGCACCTTCACCAGCAAAGCGCACGGCATTGTCAATTACCAATGACCAGACAAAAAACCAGGAGCCGCTTAAATGAGCTTCTAGTTACAATAGTAGGAAACCATGATGAACAGGACACACATAAGAAGGGGAACCAGAGCACCAGGACGTATTCAGCAACGGCACATTGGCACAGCTGTGCGTTAAGCTTGCTGAGATAATTTGCCCACGAAGCAGGGCTCGCATCGTCACCAAGATCTACGCTGCCAGAGCCCTGCTGCTGTTGCTAATGCATGGCGACGAGAGTCGTGAGTATAGAGCAGTGAGTGGGCTGAAGGAATGGGTAGACAAGGCGATCACGATCACCGAAACAGAGCCGCAGAATCAATACTTCGTGGAGGCAGATATAGAGGCGGCAGAGAAAGTACGCCAGTGGGTTGATCTTCCAAAGTTGGATTGGTCATTAGTGAGGGTCGTAAGTCTGAGCGGTAGTAGATGCGATGACAGGGGTCTATGTTCACTTCGGTCTTCGATCTTATACTTTGCTTCACTTCGGTCTTCGATCTTCGATCTTCAAACTTTAAGCTTCTCTGCAAATCATGGGAATTTCTTCACTTTACTTTGACTCGTACTCTTCAAATCATGAGAACTAGCACCTGGAGAGAAGATTCACAAAGACGATCCATAGGGGGTGAAGGGATTCGATGGTGATGCACCACGGTGCACTCTCCTTATCGAGAACTCCACGATGATATCCTTGTTGTGTGTGTGTAGAAGTGTGAGAGACACACAAGAAGCACACACAAGGAGCACAAATGCAACAAGACACACAAAGAAGACAATGGCTGGAATAGCTCTCTCTATTGACGATGAACTGAACTGAAGTAAGAGCTGAATAATATCCCTAAGTACAAAGTACCACCACATATGAGAGTATCAAGTATGTGGTAACATGGGGAAACAACTTCTAGCCAGCACTAGAGTAAAAAGTGCCCATGTATAGGGAAAGGGTTCGCATCAAAGATACTCAAGGAACACATAAGTGTAACAAAACCCCCTAGAGTGAATGATGTGAACACATACAGCGAGTGATAGATCAGCCCCCACAAGGTAATAAGCCTAAAGCTTTGCAAAAAGCTTCAAACTTTTCTCGTGGAAGAGCTTTGGTGAATATGTCTACCACATTATTATGTGTTGGCACATATACCAAATCAATATCTCTTGCATGAAGGCGCTCTCTCACATAGTGATAATGCACGTCAATATGTTTGGTCCATGCATGAAACTCTGGGTTTCGTGCAACAACCAAAGCACTCTGACTATTAGTGAGAATATGCGTAGCAGCATCAATCTCCATTCAAAGATCCATCAATAGGCGTCTCAGCCATATACACTCCACTGTAGCTGTGAAAAGTGCCTTGTACTCAGCTTCACAACTCGATGTCTCCACTGTAGGTTGCTTCTTACTCAACCAAGATATGCATGAGTCTCCAAGGAAAAAGCCATTACCACTAGTGGACACGCGAGTATCATAACAACCAACCTAATCACTATCTGTAAAAGCATGCAAGCATGGCTGAATATCTCTGCCATAAAAGAGACCTAAGCTGAAAGTGCCTCGGAGATATCTAAACACACGTTTCACCACTTGCCAATGCTTAGTGCCAGGGCTATGCATGAATCAACTCAATTGGGAAACTGCATATTTTATATCCGGCCTTGTGTTGCATGCATATATAAGACATCCCACAACTTCCTGATAAAGAGAAGTGTCAAATGCATCACTAGAGTCCTCAACTGAGAACCTGAATCACAAAAACAATATCACAACTAACCAAAATGTGTTTAGTCTATGGATGATACAGACGATAGCCTTTGCTTTCAGAACTGTACCCAACAAAAGTACATTTCACTACTTTATCATCCAATTTCCACCATTGTTGTTCAGGAACTAATGCATATGCAAGACAACCAAAGACACATAGGTGAGCAATAAATACAAAAACTATGTGCTAAAGCATGACTCTTGACCATACACCTCACCAATTCTACCTTTCAGCAACTCCATTTTGTTGAGGTGTATATGGCACTGTACACTGATGTTTTATCCCACATCTAAGTCAGAAGACATATATTCCCCCCCTCGATTAGAATGGAGGGTGGTGCCCATTGTACATGCTAATAGATTTTTAGCCAAAACCAAAAATTATTTGAAGTGCATAAACACTTCAGACTTTGTTTTATGTGGATACACCCATGCATGCTGGAAAAATCATCAATGAAATTCATGAAGTAAAGGTAGTTCCCAAAAGAGGATCTCTGCATAGGACCACAGACATCACTATGAAAAAGCTGCAATTTTAGAGTGGCTCGAACTGAACCATCTTTGGAAAGGAGGAATGCTGCATTTTTTCCAAAGTACAGCCTTCGCAGACATGTTTACAAGGTGCCTCAAGTTTGGGTAGAGAGGAAACCATTTCAGATTTCTACATGCATAATAAACTAGCAAAATTCAGATGACTAAAGCATGCATGCCAAAGCTTTGCATCTGACATAGCTTGAGAATCTTGAGCTGCACATGCTAAATCATTCACAAATATTGCATAATCTATGAGCTTATATAGCCCATGACATAAATTGCAAAAAGCAATAATGACATCGCCATTTGACAGATCATGAACTGTTCATCTGTCATCAATAGATTTCACAACCAAGAAAATCTTGGCTAATGTTGAAATTGATAACATATTTTTCTTGATTCGTAGCACAATAAAGCATTTGACAATGTAAAAGAACTACTAGTAGTAGTAGTCATAATGATCTTATCAACTCCCATAATAGGATAAGAGGAGTTGTTGGCACATGTGACAGTATTCATTGTAGGGGCAGGCTCAAGTGAAGTGAAGAAACTGCACTGCAAGGTAATATGTTTGGTTGCCCCACTATCAAAGTACCAAACATCTAAGTCTACTACAAACATACACTATTCATGAGAATATGGGTCAAGACTGCAAAAAGTGGTAAATTCCCATCTTCATTAGGAGACTTTGTTTTGGGTGTAGAACCCTTTGCAACAACCATTCTAGCCTCTTTCTTCTTTGCCTCTTTTGCAGCCAGTTTTGGCCAACTCTTTATGACATGATCATTTCCTTTGCAAGATCTGCAAAACAATTTTTGCTTTTCTTTATTCTTCTTGTCTTTGTCATCTTTCTTTGATTGTGTAGAATTAGAAATTTTTTTCTTACTAGTAGATGAGCTTCATTTACCTTTGTCCTTCTGACTAGCCAGGAAAGCTTGATCTGCAACATGTGTAATGGACCTATTCTGCTTGGATTGGTTTCCCTGCAATAGAATAGAGACTAACTCCTCAAATGTTAAGGCATTTGGATTTCCTTCCATCATCAATCAAAGAGTCGAAGCAAAACTCTGATATGAATCTAGAAGCCCATTCGGAACACTGTACACAAGTGGTGTCAGGCAAGACTTCATGAGCAGAAAGCATCAGCTCTTTCAAATCTTTGATCTTTGTCAAAAAATTATCCATGGAATCCCCTTCATTCATGTGCGCACTCTCCAATTGCTTTTAGAGGCAAGCAACACAAGCCTCATTCCTTGCCTAGTATGAAGTGGTAAGTGTCTTTGATGATGCCTTTTATTGATGAAAGTCTCATAAAAGGTTGTGAGGAAAGAGTAAAATTAGAATCTTTAACTTATTTTGGTTGGAGGAAATTTGTTAGTGACCATATCTTTGATTGTGAAAGGATTTTGGAGAGATTTGAAGAGGTTTGTAATTTGATTTTGGAGTCAACAAAGTTCTCACTGTAGAACACATATGTGGGCATTATGGCCGAAAGCCATACCCACAAAAAGTTGAGGCCATTAGCAGAATTTCTTAGGTGTGTCATAATGTTAGTGAAGTGAGGAGATTTTTAGGAGCTTGTTTCTTCTATGTTATCTAAATTCCTCACTTGTCTCATGTTGGAAACTTGTTATGATCTATTAAGAAAGAAGAGAAAGGTTCTCTAGAAAAAGAAACATTCAAAAGCTATGATCAAACTGAACTATTTATTAATCGAAGCTCCAATTCTTAAATGTGTTGTCTATTGAGGAAAAAGACCCTATTATTTTCACTTTTGATACTAGTCCTATTGGTATAGGCTAGGTCATAAGTCAACATGATGACAAGGGACACAAATTTGCAGTTTTCTTTGGTGCAAAAATTTTACATGAAACTCAGAGAAAGTACCCCCATATTAAAAGAGGGTTATGGGGTCTAGTGACAACTTTAAAATCTGATAAAGAGTTTTTCATAAGAGCAAATGTAATTGTTGCCCAGATCTTGCAGATGCACATATGCCAAGGATAGTACAGAAATGAAATCTCACAAAAGCATAAATAGAATAGAAAGAGACCAGAGACTGAACACAAGATTGGGTACAATCTCCCCCACATACTCTGATGGACGATTCTATCAGAGTATGTGTATTTATAGGTATTTCTCATTATCCTAAACAGAAAATATGTGAGGGTGGTGCTTTGAAAAGACATGTATGACACTTTGCTATCTCTTTTTATAGGTGGATAGTCTAGTGCTCATCGTAATGAGGCAACTTCTCAACCTTTATAGGTTTCATGTGATGATGCATCGGTTAGCTCCAAAGACATGTATGACACTTTGCTATCTCTTTTTACAAGTGGACAATCTAGTGCTCATCCTAATGAGGTAACTTCTCAACCTTTAAAGGTTTCATGTGATGATGCAGATCATTCTATTTCTGATGCAGATTTACATGATGCACTTGTTGATGAGAGACCTGATATTGAGGAGGTAAAAAATAAGTTGAAATGGCTAGTGCAGAATTTGTGTGACAACAAATTAGATGCACCTCTATCATATCATACTCGTTCTGGCTCTCATAGTGCATCTTTTGCATCAGATTGCTATGTTATGGTTGTCTCTGGTCTTTGTGATGACAATGAGCCTGTTTCATTTGATGAAGCATTAAATTCTAAAAATTGGATGGTTTCTATGCAATCAAAATATGATGCTATTATAAAAAATGGTATGTGTTCTTTATGTGACTTGCCTCCTAACAAGAAGGCCATTGGCACTAAGTGGGTACACAAACTAAATCATAAGCCTCACAGAGTAGTTGATAGGTATAAGGGTAAGCTTGTTGCAAAGGGTTATGCTCCGGAAAGAGGCATTGATTTTCATGAGATCTTTGCTCCTACATGCCGAATGACTAATGTTCATAGCATATGTGCACTTGCAGCTCATTGTGGTTGGAATGTACGTCAGTTGGACATTAAAAGTGCATTTCTAAATGGGGACTTGCATGAAGAAGTGTATGTTTTTCAGCCACATGGCTTTGTGTAGAAAGGGCATGAAGACCAGCTATGTAGGTTAAAAAAGGCATTATATGGTTTGAAACAAGCACCACATGCTTGGTATGAAAAGATACATGCCTATCTGATTACACATGGTTTTGAGAACAATCCAACTGAGAGCACCTTATATGTTAAGCATGCAAATGATGTGCTTCTGATCATTGTTGTGTATGTTGATGACATGGTGCTCATTGGTCCTCATGAGAAGCATATTGCTGATTTTAAGGGTGATCTGCATGCCTCATTTGAGATGTTCGATTTGAAGCATTTGCATCATTATTTGGGAATTGATTTTATGCAAGTTGGTGGCGAAATAGCTTTGTGTCAAACAAAATATGTTGACACATTATTGCAGCATTTAGGCTTTGAAGATGGCAAACCTATTGCCAATCCTATGGAGATAGGTTTATGATTGAGTCTTCATGATGTTGGAGATGCATTTGATGTTGTTCTCTATCAACATGCTATTGGATGCTTGATTTACTTATGCATTACTCGAGCCAGATGTTTAGTTTGCTTTCTCAAAGATGAGCATGTTTATGCATTGCCCAGCTGTCAAGCATTGGCAAGTAGTTAAGCGCATCTTTCGCTACTTGAGTGGTACCTGGCCACTTGGATTGGTTTATCCCAAGGGGGAATCACTATCGCTAGATTTACATGCTTTTTTTTACTCTTACTTGGCTAGTTGCTATGACACTCATGTGTCCACCAGTGGTTTTTGCTTCATGCTTGGTAGCTCATGCATATCTTGGTTGAGTAGGAAGCAGCCTACTATGGCCACTTCTAGTTGTGAGGCTGAGTATAGGGTAGCTTTCATAGAGACTGTTGAGTGTGTATGGCTCAAATGCCTAATAGCCAATTTGGGTGTTGGTTAGTCTTCTGCCACCACCATCTTCGTTGATAATTAGTGCATTGGTAGTTGCAACGAACCCTATGTTCCATGCTTGCACTAAGCATATTGAGGTGGATTATCATTGTTTCAGGGAGAGGTTCTCTGCTAGAGAGATCAATTTGGCATATGTGACCACATAGGAGAACATTGCAAAGCTTTTCATAAAGGCTCTGCCTAGGGAGAAGTTTGAAGCTTTCTGGAAAGCTTTGGCTTACTTCCTTTTGTGGATTGATTCCACATAGCTTGGCACTTCCTTATACATGAGTGTCAGGTCCTTGTTCACTACATCACTCCTAGGGGGAATTTGTTGATACATGATAAGTGTGAACACACTAGGACCGTCAGGCCGCTTTTTTCCATCTTTAGGAGGTTTTTTCCCCTGCCTTGTATATAAACCCATAACCCTAATGGATCACTTATCTTTGTACATTCTAGTGGTAATACATTTGGTATTGTGTGTTGTGCTCCAAGCTTCTTCTTCTCCCTTGTGCTTATCATGTTCTTTCGCAGACCTAAAACTCCAATAGGTTCTGTTCAACTTTTTGAGAGAGTCATTTTTCTACATGAGGGTATTCAGTCAGTGGACATGGCTAAAGGCATTGATGTATTCCATCTATTGTTGAGGACAAGTTGGATGGTACTAAATACCCATTATGGGCATATATAATGGTGATGTATTGGTAGGAAAAGGATTGTGGAATATTGTGCATGGTATTGAGAAATGCCCTACTACACCTATGAATATAGCTATTGAAGGTGATACAAATGGCGTTGAAGATGATGATCTTCACATTCCTGTTTGTGTTGCAGTTCCCACTACACCTACTATAGAGCAACTTCGATGGGATGGCAGAGATGCTCAAGTACATGCATTGATAGCTTTGTTTGTCAAACGTCTCATTATCCCTCACATTTTCTCTTAGAAAACAATAAAGGATGCTTTGGATACACGTACCACTTTATACCAGGCAAGAAATAAGGTTGTTATGTGTGCAACATATGTACTTAACAAGTATCCCACCAAAGCATTGCAATTTATCACTCCATATGAGCCTTGGCATGGTTGCAAGACATCTGTTGCTCATCAATGTGTCTTTGGTTGTATGGCATATGCATTAGCACCTGAACAACAACATAAGAAATTGAATAATAAATCAGTGAAATGTATTTTTGTTGGGTACAATTCTGAAAAAAAAGGCTATCATCTGTATCATCTATAGACTAAATGCATTTTTATTAGCCATGGTGTTGTTTTTGTGGAAGATGCTATTCAGCCATTACTTTCATGTACTAAGGAGACACCAGTTAGCTCCAAAGATGTGTATGACACTTTGCTTCCTCTTTTTATAGGTGGATAGTCAAGTGTTGGTTCAAATGAGGCAATTCCTTAGCCTTTACAAGTTTCACATGATGATGTAGATCGTTCCATTTTTTATGCACATTTGCATGATGCACTTGATTATGAGAGGGATGATATAGATGAGGCAAAAACTATGCCAAAATGGTTGGTACATACTTTGAGAGATAGCAAATTAGATGCACCACTATCATATCATACTTGTTCATGCTCTCATAGTGGTTCTTTTGCATGACATTACTATGCAATGACTACCTCTAGCCTTTGTGATGAGAATGAGCCTCTTTCTTTTGATGAAGCACAAAGTTCAAAAAAAATGGATGGCTATGCAATCAAAATCTGATGCTATTATGAAGAATGGTACCTATTCTTGGCACTAAATAACAATACAAGCTAAAATGTAAGTGTGATGGAACAGTTAATAGGTATAAGGCTAGGCTTGTTGCAAACGATTATGCTCAAGAGAGAGGCATCGATTTTGATGAGACATTTGCATCCGCATGCCAAATGACCATCATTCGTAGCATCTGAGCACTTGTAGCTCATCATTGTTGGAATGTGCATTAGTTGGACATTAAAACTTCATTTTTGAATGGTGACTTACATGAAGAATGGTATCTATTTCAGCCCAATAGTTTTGCATAGAAACGGCATGAAAACAAAGTTTGTATGTTAAGGCATTATATGGTTTGAAGCAAGCACCACATGCTTGGTATGAAAAGATACATGCCTACTTGATTGCACATAGTTTTGAGAACAATCCAACTGAGAACACCTTATATGTTAAGCATGCAAATGATTTACTTCTTATCATTGTCATGTATGTTGATGACATGCTATTTAATCGTCCTAATGAGAAGCAAATTGATGAATTTAAGGCTGATTTGCATGCCTCTTTGAGATGTCAGATTTGGGGCATTTGCATCATTATTTGGGCATTCAATTTATGCAAAATGATGGGGGAATATCTTTGTGTCAAACAAAATATATTGGCACATTATTGCAGGTTTTTGCCTTGAAAATTGCAAACCTATTGCCACTCATATGGAAACATGTTTATGGCTGAGTTTTCATGATGTTGGAGATGCACTTGATGTTGTTTTCTATTAGCATATTGTTGGATGCTTGATTTACTTGTGCATAATGCAGCTTGATATTCAGTTTGATGTCTCATAGATGAGTAGGTTTATGCATTGCCTAGGTGTCAAGCATGTTAGAATTTTAGCAATCTCAAGTGTGGGAACTCATGATAAGTCGAAGTGCCACATCACTCACAATTTTTGGTAGGATATACAACCGCTTTTCCACGAGTTTTCTTAGCTCTTTACTCACCTAATTGATGGAGAAAAGTCGGGATCATTTGGAGGGCATTTTTGAATTCAAATTTACAACTACCTTTTTGAGCATTATATAAGCAAACACATGGAGCAAAGTCATGACCATCTTCATCTACCATTTGAGAATGGTTTCTTTAGCAAATTGTTTCACATATCATGCAAAATCTCCATCTAAAACAGTTTCACCAAACTCCCACGCATTAGAGAGTTATGCCTATTTAAACAGAAGCTTCTGAGCATTTTTAGGCGACAGACAGAGGATTGGAGTTGAGAGACAGTCGACTCATTTCTTGTAGTTGTGGAGTGCATCCTAGGGACTGAAGTGGAGTGGTGTATACCACACACTCTTGACCATTATACATTGGCTTCATTTGTATCATTGAGCTCATTTGATAGTGTTATTAGCTTTGTTCTTTTCAAGTACTTTGAGCTTGAGTTAGCTTCTACTACTGAACTTTGTACTCTTGTTGGTTTAAGGATTGCTCACTTATTTGTCTCTCATATCTCATCTCATATATTATTTGAGAGTGTGTTTAAGCTCAGCTCCTCATTTTTCACATGGTATCAAAGCATCTAGGTTAGAAGTGCCTAGTGTGAGCATATTTGAGTAAAGGGAAGAGTCTCGATTCAACTTGTTGCAGCTGGAGATGGCACCAAGTCTCCATAACCTACACTTAGAAGGAGTTGAGAAGCTCAATGGCAACAACTATGCTACATGGAAGGTAAAGGTGGAGTCCTTACTTTTCTTTCAAGATTGTTGGGATTTACTTTCGATGGACAGACCAACTGGAAGTGAAGAAGAATCGTCCAAATGGGATAAGAAGGCCATGTTTGCAGTTCATATGATAAGGTTGAGTGTCAAAGATGACATTCTCAGCCATCTCCTTGATGTGAAGACTCCCAAGAAGGCATGGGAGACATTGAAGAATATCTACGAGTCCAAGAGCACCTCGAGGCAAGTGGCATTGAGGGCTAAACTTACCAATTGTACAAGGAAGCAAGGAGAGGATGCTTCAATCTTCATCAAGAGAGTCAAGGATCTACATCAACAACTAGTGGCTGTTGGAGATAAGATATCTGACAGCGAGCTCTCTACAATCATCATCCATGGATTGCGAGATGGATATGAAGGCTTAGTTCAAGGCTTCATCATCTTGAGGGAGAAGTCATCTCTTGAGGAGATGGAACAAATTTTCAGAGATGAAGATCAAAGGCATGCTGCAATGAAGTCAATACATGATGGAGGAAAGGCATCAACATCGAATGATAAAGCACTCTTCTCATCAAGGGGAAGAGGAAGATTCAACACACAAAGAGGAAGAGGGCGGCATCAGCCCACTCACAACCAAGATCGACAAGATCATGAAGGTAATCAATCTTTCCAAGAAAGAGGACATCCTTCCTCAAGAGGTAGAGGAAGAGGAGAAGATAGAGGTAGATATTACTGTATCCAATGTTACAATTGCTCTAGGTATGGCCATTTTGCTAAAGATTGCAGGAGTAATCAAGACAATGGGAGAGGAAGATCAGCCCACTACATGGATGGAGAAGGTGGAAATGAGTCCACTCATTTTGAAGAAGATTCTTCACTTGTATCATTAGAAGAGATAGCAGCCCATACACATGATCCCAAAGAGGAACCATGGTGGATCGATAGCGGAGCAAGTTCTCATATGACTTCTCATGCTTAGTACTTTTCTAATATTGATGATTCTCATAATGGTACTATCTTTACAGTAGATAGTACTCCAAATTCTATTGCAGGGAAAGGTGACATACCCATTCGATTGGGAACGGGAGAGAAAAAGACACTCGGCAATGTTCTCTTGGTACCATCGCTTACCAAGAATCTACTTTCAGTTCGAGCTATGACTGAGAAGGGACTCAAAATAGAGTTTGAAGGCTAGCAATGCCTCATTAAAGATCCAAAGAATTCCTACAAAGTGGTTGCTAGAGGAAGAGCATGAAGTGTTGATTGCTTCAACCCAAAAGATGTTGCTCAGACCTTTATCTTTGAGCATGCATCTTGCTGCTTCAAAATAATGTCCTATTCTTCCTCTCTGCCACTCCATTTTGTCGTGGAGTGTAGCTGCAAGTAAGTTGCCTTCGTATGCCATTCTCAAGTAGATAATGGCTGAAATCCTTCGACAAGAATTCTCCTCCATTGTCAGGCCATAGAGTCTTTAGTCTTCGTCCTGTCATCTTTTCCACCATAGCATGAAAGTGTTCAAAAATATGAAATACATCAGCCTTGGACTTCATAAAATAAACCCAAGTATATGTAGAGAAATCATCTGTGAAGGTAACAAAATAAATATTCCCTCCAAGTGAGGGAGTGTGGGTTGAATCACATACATCAGCATGCACCACATCAAGTATATCACATGCCCTTGAGCTGCTCTTTGAGAACTTACTCCTAGCATGCTTTCTAAGGTAGCATGCTTCACACACTTTTCCAATACTTTGTAAGGTTGGAATTCCAATGACCATGCCTTTCTCCTTCAGCATACACATACTATTTCAAGTGACCATACCTCTTGTGCCATAACTCGGTAGGCATAATGGGGGCTACTTTGTCATTTTCCACTGTTGAAAATGTTGAGACTTCTCCTTCTAACTTGAAAAGCTTTCGTCTCCTACCAAAGTCTTGAAGGGCATTACCCCCTATGAAGCTCTTCACAACATCAAGCCTAAGGTACATCATTTAAGAGCTTTTGGTTGCCTCGCATTTTCTCACATTCCAGATGAAAAGAGGAAGAAGCTGGATGACAAGTCAAGGAAATGCATCTTTGTTGGATATAGTGATGTAAGCAAAGCTTACAAACTTTCTGATCCATGTAAGAAGGAGACATTCCTATCAAGGGATGTGATTTTTTATGAGAATGCAAGCTTCAGTTTAGCATCAATTTCAGATTTGGATAAAAGCTCTTCAACAACAGTTAAAGTTGAAGGTCCCTCTTCTACACATGAGGAAACCACTGAAGAATTAGAGGAAGAAGATGAAGATCACTGTGCAACTCTTAGAAGGTCTTCAAGGATCAGAACACAATCTCAAAGACTTACATATCAACGAGGTAATTCCTCAAGTTTTGAGCAAAGTAATGTTGTTTTGCTTAGCTCTATTTTACAACATGATGAACCGTCAACATACAAGGCTGCTAGTACTCAAAAAGAATGGCAAGAAGCTATGGACAAAGAGATGGCTTCTCTTCATCAAAATGGGACATGGGAGTTATGTTCATTACCTCCCAACAAGAAAGCAATCGGATGCAAATGGATCTACAAGCTGAAATTCAACAAGGAAGGGAAGATAGATAGACACAAAGCAAGGTTAGTAGCTAAAGGATATTCTCAACAATATGGATTGGATTATGATGAAACATATTCTCTGGTAGCAAATATGAGTTCAGTTAGGTTATTACTTTCCCTTGCCTCCATATTCAAGTGGAAGGTGAAGCAAATGGATGTCAACAATGCCTTCCTCAATGGCATACTTGAGGAAGAAGTCTACATGCAACAATCGGAAGGATACATTGTCAAAGGTAAAGAGCACATGGTATGCAAACTTCTCAAAATTTTGTATGGTTTGAAGCAAGCTCCCCGAGCTTGGTATGCAAGGATTGATGAGCATCTTTGCTCTCAAGGCTTTCAAAGAAGCAATGCTAATCATAGCTTGTATTAAAAAGTCAAGGGAAAGATATTGTTATTGTTCTTCTATATGTGGATGATCTCATGTTGATAGGAAGCAATGAAGCAATGATTGAAGATGCTCAAAGAAAACTCTCTAAAGAGTTTGAAATGAAGGATCTTGGTGACTTACACTACATTCTTGGCATCGAAGTCTCTCGACTAGAGAAGGGAGATATATTTATCTCTCAACAAAAGTACCTTTTTTCCATTCTTGATAGGTTTGAGATGTCTCACTCTAAGCCAGTCTCTACACCTATGGAGTCAACTCTCAAACTCATGAAGGATGAGAATGGTGTTCCATATGATGAAACACTATATAGACAACTCATAGGATCTCTCATCTATTTGACCATCACAAGACCTGATATTTGTTTTGCAGTAAACTCTCTCTCCCAATATCTACAAGCTCCCAAAGTATCTCATTGGAATACAGCCAAGAGGATACTAAGATATTTGAAAGGAACTTCTTCACTTGGAATTCTCTATGGAGGAGATACATTGAATCTTCATGGATTTAGTGATTCAGATTATGTAGCAAACTTGGTTGATAGAAAGAGCATAAGTGGAAATTCCTTCTTCCTAGGCAATGGAGCTATTTCATGGAGTTCCAAAAAGCAAAGTACGATCAGCTTATCCTCTATAGAAGCTAAATACAAAGCTCTCACAACCTCAGCTTGTGAAGCTATTTGGCTAAGAAGATACTTGGATGAGATTGGTTTCGGTGAAAACCAACCTACCACCATTCATTGTGATAATGTCTCAACTGAATCTTTGGCATCATCTTACACATACAAAGTGGTGATATCATCTTACACCATTGCAACACAAAGGAAAATGTGGCTGACCTCTTCACTAAAGCTCAGCAAGGAGTTGTTCATCAAGCATAGATCATCATGTGGGTTTTTGAGCGGGTGGAATGTTTCTGCTGAGGGACAAAAGGTGATATGGTATTGAAGGGTGAAGAGATTTCTGAGGGGTATATATTACATGGCTTGAGGGTTGAGCTATGATACACTATTTGGGTACCCAAATCTGCATGGGTGTGGGTCGGTTCATAAGGTACTTCTTGGCAATCCAAATTTGTTGAATATTTGTACTTGTAGAAGAAGGTCGAGGAGATGTTGGATACTGATCCTGCTTCTGCCTTGACTTCTTCTTATCGTTGTCTGCATTGTTGAAATCTGTCGGCGGTTTATGTCCTTTTGGCACCCATATTTGTCTCGTGCTCTTGCTTTGTGATATTGGTACTACTGCTTTCCTCCTTGCGTCTTCTGATATTATCGTCGGTCTGGGTTCCTCTGTTGTGATTGACTCCTTTGTGGTTTAGGTTGAGAGGTCGGATAGACACTCTACTTTGGAAAAGAAGGGAGATCCAACACTTGCGAAACTTGCCCATTAGGAAGTGAGGCATTCTGTACCACAGATCTAGGCCAGTCTGTAGTAAGTGTGGAAGGATGGGCACTGCAGGGTGTTTTGCCCATGTGGCTATTGATGCAATCCACCTGACCTGCAATCGTCCCCATTTGTCTGCTGATGTAACCCACCTGATCGATGATTGTGTCCATTTGACCAAGCGGTTAGGCGGTTGCCCCTTCTAGTTTGCAAGAAGCCCAAGGGAAAATCTCCTGACGTCCTTCTGATTGACAATTGTCCATCGCCAAGCCCGCGTGGGTTGGTGTAGACGTAACGTGACTCATCTGACCAAAGATCTTATGGTCCTCCTTCGCATGTTGTTCATATGGTCTAGGGTTACATACCTCAGGCAGAGGGTTGTTAGGGAAGTCAAGTTGTATCACTCGCTTCTGATCTAAGGTTCCAATCTGTAAGGAGCCTTGTCTAAGATTTAGGTCCACTGAGTGATCGTATAGCCAATCTTGGCCAAGGATTAGGGGTTCTATCAGGTCCTCGTCATGGCACACTAGTAGCTTTACTGTCAAGGTCACTTCGTTTATGAGGATAGGAAGGTCCACCTCACCCATGCAAGGGGTTTCCATGCCTCCTAGCCCTATGAGGTATGCCTCAATTGGCCGCATTTCTATTCCTGAGTCCTTATAGTGGGACCATCTAATCGCACTAGTCGCAGCACCTGAGTCAATTAAAGCCCTGAGCTCTTGGCAAGGATTGTTGTGCTCTAGCCTAACTGTAATGAATGGTCTCCAGTCCACTATGCTAGGATGTGTACTTGAATTTTCTTGACACATGGCCATGGGGTATCTGGGTGTTGTTTCCAGATGGTTATAATGTTCTCTCCCTAGTCCTTGTCTTCTTAACTTCATGTGCTTTATGCGTTCTATAACTTCTACCTGAGCTTCAACACGTATTCTATTTTCTTTCTCCTTACACTTCTTTGCCAATGTGAGTCATCTAAGCATATCCTCAGTAAGAGGTTCTTGATAAAGCTTGACTCTACAACCACTAATGTAATTAGGCATTATGTCTCCTTCTAAGGTGGCTAATTGTACTGCTCCACTTGTCGAGAGTCTGTTGATGATCATAGGTCCATAACCTCGCTTTTCTAACTTCCGTGCGTGTTGTTTCAGCGTATATAATAAGACTAAATCTCCTTCTTTTAAGCCTTTGTCTTTCACATGCGCATCAAAATATGCTTTTTGTCGCTTCTTTGCTGCGTATATTCCTGTTGCTGCTTTCAGTCTGGTTTCTCCTAATCGTTCCAAGTCCATTATTCTTGATGATAATTCATGGCCGGTCCATTGATGTTCCCAACTAGGTTCCAATGGTGGACTACCGTATTGATATGTCTCCACGTGTTCTAGTGACTCTGTGTAGTATGCGGGTGGACTATCTACATGAGTGGAGTCAAAGCTGTTTGAGTTCGGGTCACTTTTCGTGATCACAGGTGAAGAAGGCACTAAAGCCCTACTTAGGTTCTCTTCTACAGCAGCATATTTAACTGAGATGACATTAGCTGGTGAGGGCGGCTGCTGTGCTAAGACAGGTTGAGGTCTCTGTTGAGCCTGATAGGGGTAGTTCTGAGGAGGCCTATAGTAATGAGGCAGAGTATTGTATTGGCCTTGATACCTACCTGGCTGTGTGTATGCTTGTGGGAAGTTCTGTCTTACTGTTTGTTTGTTGTATGGGCAGTCTTGAGCCGTATGATTTGTGTATCGTCTCTCGATTGTACAGTATTGGCCACTAGGGTTGGCTTGTGGTTGTGTTACATTGGGACACACATTTGCCATATGATCACCACCACATGTGTAACAATGCTTGTTTGTTGTTAACCTAGGCATCTGTTTACTAGAAACTCCTAGTTTCCGGGCCACTTTTTCTGCTAGGTCTTGTATTGAACTAGACAATTTCGTGGATGCTAGAGATTAACAGTCTGAGTCCTTATAGACCTTTGAGAGTTCCAAATCAAGTTGGCATGTGAGGGTAGCTCTTGCATTGGACATCTCTCAACATATTGTCTAAACCCACGTCCTGCCAGCCTAACTGTTTCCTGAGGGGTCTGTTTGAAACTATGAATCAATGAAGACGTGTCATGTCTGATCCCACTTTTAGAGAATTTCGTGATGAATGACTCTAAAAAGTGATGGATGTCTCTAAATTGCCTTTGTTCCAATGGTTGGAACCAAGTTAAAGTTGTATTCTTTAACGTTAGTCCAAATGCATTATATTGCGTGAACATGTCTTCTACTTGTTCTGCTCGAAGCACTTGCTTAAATTCCGCTACATGGTCATAGGGATCTCCTGTCCCATCAAAATAATTTTTCATGGACTTTACTAACTGAGTGGGTCTCAATATTCTTGCGTGTTCGCGTGGTCTAGGTAGAGGAAAATCATTTCTACCACCTGGTATCCTAGGTTCTCTTTGTCTATCCACTCTGTCCGTGTCTATGGTGGTTCTATCTCTCCCTATGGGATGATTGAAACTTACTTCGGGTCTCTCTTTATTTTTCTCTCTTTGATTAGCATGGGCGGAGGATGTTCTCATCTGGGTCCTTGAATTCATAGATTATGATGGAGCCTACCTCACTAGGTTGTTCCGTTCTGTATCTCCAAAATGCTTCGTCAGTTTCTTTATTTACGAATAATTCTATGCTTCTGTTATCCTGAGGGGTCCACTCTGGAACTAGTACTCGTGTCAGTACAGATTTCCCTCTAGGTGTCCTAGGTTCTTCTAATGGTTCTTTTCCTGGTGCTCTCGTTTCCATCTCTAATTGAATTATGCCAAAATCATTGGTATTGTTTGGCTGCATACTTAAGATGTACATCGTTCCTTCTTTGTCTATGTATGCATCTCTCTCAAATTTTACCACTGGACATTTCAATCCAATGGGTTGATCTGGATTATGCATTTGTACTACTTGTCTTCGCAAACCATCCTCATAGATGCGAGCACCTAAGCGGTTTCAAGAAATTCTAATTGAGTCCTATAGGGTCCTTCGAGTCTTTCTAAATATGCTACGTTTGACCCTCCTTCTGGTCTTTCTGTGCTAAAAGCCATTTCCGATTCACTAGTTTCTGAGCTCTCGTAGGGGTAATTACTATTCAATTGTTGTGCCCACGATCGTGTAGTAGTTCCTAAACTTGCTTCAGATGATCTAAGGCATCGTCGGTCTGACTTACCTATATGCTTGCCCGATCTAAGGTTCATGAATTTACTTCACGGCACTCTCTGATCGTCAATGGTTCTTTGTTTTTAATTGCTTGGTTCTTTTTAAATGTCTTTAGGTTCTTGTCTTGTTTAACTGTATGCGTCAGGAATCGACTTTTTGTGGTACTTTTGAGTTCTCGTTCCGTCAGACTTAAGTTCTTTCCCTTTAGGTTTTCGTATCACACACCTTTACTTTAGTCTTGGACTTGAAATATTAAGTCTCTTGAACTTGAGGCGTTCCTATCCTCGTTAATCTACAATGCTACCGTTTATCCTAAGCTAATAATTGACTGAGGGGGTTGAGTAATCTTCCAACCTCAAGTCAGCCTTGGTGGTTCTCTGATGCCCAAGAAGCCGTGCTTTCCAAGCCCTGCGTTCTTCTCTACCTTGCTTTGCCTTGCTGTGTTTGCCCTTGATTGCCCTTGCTAGACCTGTAAAAAGGCAATGTTTAGACCAATTCTCAAATGGATGATCATGCACTTGAGTATATTCACTTTTTTGTCCCTTAACCTTTGGCAAAATTTTCTTCCAAGGCCCCCTTTCTGTCCTAGTCCCACAGATGGTCAACCTCAAAATATCCTCTCTAAAAAACAACATCTTCTAAAAAAAAAAACAATTGAGGTCATGTAGTACTCGTAAAGAGCTTTTTAACGAGCTATAAAGCTCAAAAAATGGACTTCGGATGAAAAAGATATGACCGTTCAGGCCCTCGGGGGTAAAAATTGACAAACAGGTTTTTCTCCAAATATGAGCTAAGGGGTCTCCTATGAGTCTAATCACCCAAAAAGTTGCCATAAATAGCCTCAAATTTGGTCAAAAATTCAAACCCTAAAAATTGCGTTTGGGGTGGACAATCGCGATGGTCTGCAACAATCGCGATGGTCTGGGACCGTCGCGATGGTCCAGGTGAACCGCCGCGATGGCGTGGCACAATCGTGATGGTCCGAAGGAGCGAACTGTCGCGATGGTCTGAAATGTGAGCAGTCGTGATGGCGTAGTAGTTGAGTGATCGCGATGGTCTAAAGTGAACAATCGCGATGGTGTCAATGAATCGTCACGATGGTCCAATCGACGAGCAATCGCGATGGCGTAGGTCAGCAGTCAACGGGACAATCGCGATGGCGTGAGCCCGTCGCGATGGTCACAAAGCACGATGGCGTGAGCCAATCGTGATGGTTCAAATGTCGAGGCGTCGCGATGGTCTAAGGATATCGTCGCGATGGTCTAGCTTTCCACGTGGCAGCATCGGTACGATGGCATGAGCCAATCGCGATGCCGTGGGGTCGACCGGATTGTCGCGATAGTCCAAGTGAACTGTCGCGATGGCTCAAGTGAGCCATCGTGATGGTGCGAGACCGTCGCGATGGTCCGGTCGAGCCGTCGTGATGGTGTGAGCCAATCGCGATGGTGTGACACAATCGCGATGGCGTGAGCCAATCGTGATGGTCCACCAAAATGCAAATTTTGCAAATGCAACAATAGATTCCTATATGCGCAAGGGTCGCCTACATGGTGGTGAACTCGCTTACCTCAAATTCCGAACTTGGTAGACCATCGCGATGGTCTGACAGAGTCGGCATTTTCTGACAGAAAGTGATTTTCTTACCTTTTTGCAGCCTTTCTGATGCTCTTGAGCATTGTACTTGCAAGAAAACTCAAAAATACAATAGCACATGCAAGCACAAAAGCTCTCTCTCTCTCTCTCGCACATGCACAAATGAGGGGAAATGAGGAGAATGGGTGGATATGGTGAATTTTCTGATTTTTTTGGAGTGGAAGAAGATGATGCGGTGATGAAGATGGAGTGTGGGGGAGGTGAAAAACACTAAAAACTAAGTTAAAAAAGCAACAAAAACTGAAATTTTTACCTTCCAATGCCACTTCTTGCTATACTCTTACCATCACACATTCGTCCTAGACTCGATCCCTGGCAACGATGCCAAATTTGGTGTTGCCCTAGCACAATGGTGAGAACCACGTTAAGAAGCTCCATCTCCTTAATGTCAATCCACGAAAGAGATAGGAGTGATATGAAGATCGTGAATATGAGATGAAGTGAGAGTGATGGTGAGAAGCATAGAGATGCACACACACATACACACACACAACGAAGAGACAAGCGAGACACAATGGAAGGTGAGAAATCAACTCTATTACTCAAGAACACTCTTACAAGCTCAAAATAGCTCTAAGCTCTTCTCTACTCAAACAAGCTAACCAAAAAATGAGCTCTCTAGCTCTTTTTATAGATTCTAGACTAGTTTTGACCGGTTTCACATCTAGTGAGCGGCATAATTAAAAAATAGGTTCTAGATGCTATTTGAAAGGGTAAATGGTGTCTAAAAATAACAAAAATTGGTATGCTCATTCTACCTAAGCTCCTCAAGCTCGAGGACTCCTCAACTTGCACAAAATGCAGCTATAAATTACAAAAAAGGGTTTTTCTATGTTACATATGTTACAAAAGTGATGAAAATCACTGTTGGAGGTTTTGAAAAGTATTTATAAATTATAAGTCTTTGAAAAAATGATTCGACTGACTCCCTGCTACTTCATTATGCTCTGTCTTTACATGCTTCCGCGTCTTCTATGCCTCTGGCTTCTGGCAACACTCTCATAGTGCCTCTTTTGCATCAGATTGCTATGCTATGGTGGCTTGTAGTCTCTGTGATGAAATGAGCTTGTTTCATTTGATGAAGCACAAAATTTTGAAAATTGGATGGCTGCTATGCAATCAGAAAATGATGCTATCATGAAAAATGGTATCTGGACTTTATGAGACTTGCCTCTTGGCAAGAAGGCCATTGGCACCAAGTGGGTATACAAGCTGAAGTGTAAACCTGATGGACAGTTGACAAGCATAAGGCTAGGCCTGTTACAAAGGGTTATGCACAAGAAAGAGGCATTGATTTTGATGAGACCTTTGCACCTACATGCTGAATGACTACTGTTTGTAGCATTTGTGCACTTGTAGCTCATGGTTGGAATGTACATCAGTTGGACATTAAAACTACATTTTTGAATGGTGACTTGCATGAAGTGTATGTTTTTCAGCCCCGTGGATTTGTGTAGAAAGGGCATGAAAACGAGGTGTGCAGGTTAAAGAAGGCATTATATGGATTAAAGCGAGCACCACATGCTTGGTATGAAAAGATACATGCCTATCTGATTGCACATGGTTTTTAGAACAACCCAACTTAAAGCACCTTATATGTTAAACATGAAAATGATGTGCTTCTGATCATTGTTGTGTATGTTGATGACATGATGCTCACCATGAGAAGCATATTGTTGATTTTAAGAGTGATTTGCATGTCTCATTTGAGATGTTTGATTTGGGGTATTTGCATCATTATTTGGTCATTGAGTTTATGCAAGTTGATGGCAGAATAGCTTTGTGTCAAACGAAATATATTGATGGATTATTGCAGCATTTTGGTCTTAAAGACTGTAAACCTATTGCCACTTCTATGGAGACATGTTTACGATTGAGTCTTCATGATGGTGGAGATGCATTTGATGTTGTTCTCTATCAGCAGGGTATTGGATGCTTGATTTACTTATGCATTACTTGGCCAGATATTCAGTTTGTTGTCTCACAGATGAGCAGGTTTATGCATTGCCCACGTGTCAAGCATTGGCAGGTGGTTGAGCACATCTTTCACTACTTGAGTGGTACCCGGATACTTGTATTGTTTTATCCCAAGGGGGGATCACTATCGCCAGATTTACATGCTTTTTTTTACTCTGACTTGGCTGGTTGCTATGACACTTGTGTGTCCACCAGTGGTTTTTGCTTCATGCTTGGTAGCTCATGCATATCTTGGTTGAGCAAGAAGCAACCTACTGTGGCCACTTCTCGTTGTGAGTATGAGTATAGGGTAGCTTTCATATCGACTATTGAGTGTGTGTGGCTCAGATGCCTTATGGATGATTTGGGTGTTGGTTAGCCTTTTGCCACCACCATCTTCACTAATAGTTAGAGCGCATTGGTAGTTGCGAAGAACTTTGTGTTCCATGCTCGCAGTAAGCACATTGAGGTGCACTATCATTATGTCAAGGAGAGGTTCATTGTGCCCACACAAGAGAACATTGCAGACCTTTTCACAAAGGCTCTGCCTAGGGAGAAGTTTGAAGCTTTCCGCAAAGCTTTGGTCTTACTTCCTTTTGTGGATTGATTCCACATAGCTTGGCACTTCCTTATACATGAGTGCGAGCTCCTCGTTCAACACATCACTCCTAGGGGGGATTTGTTGATATATTTAGGTAGTGATGTGTGTGAACACTCTAGGGGAACATGTTTTCCTCTTTAGGAGGTTTTTTTCCCCAGCTTGTATATACGCCTATTGCCCTAATGGGTTACTTATCTTTTGTACATTCTGGTGGTAATACATTCAGTATTGTGTGTTGTGGTCCAAGCTTCGTCTTCTTCCTTGTTTTGTTTGTGTGCTTCCACATACCTCAAACTCCAACAATTTATTTATTTTTATGTGAAAATTTTGTGATTTTCTTACCTACTCTTCTAAAGACTCATGAATTCTTCCTATGGGAAACCTATACTATAAAAAAATATTTTTTTTTAATTTTTATGTTAATATAAGTGTCTCTATATATTTTTCACTAATTTTCTAAGAATTTCTTAATTTCCCCCTCAAAGTCAACTCAAAAAATCATGTTTTTTTGCCTCCCTATTGATAGCAAGTTTTTCTAAGTCTTTTTATGAGCAAAGAAGGGCCTTTCAATGCAAAAACTTTGATACTAATATTTCCTATATAAGAACATCTTAAAGTGTTTGTTTCAAAAGAAATAGAAAAGCACAATTTTTTGGAAGCTTTTAAACCAATACAAAAACCACTTTTTCAAACTTGGAAATATTAAAAAATGAGTTCTTGATTGTATCTCTTGCTTTTGGAGATGCTTTGAAAACTAGAAAAAGCTTTGGGATGCTAAGTCACTGAGATCGTGATTTTCTGCTCTCTCACTCTCTCTCTTTCACTCATACTCTCACAAAGTGACTAAGTAAACAATGATTTCACCTTTATAGTGTTTACTAAAAAAGTGGCCTTTTTTTCAACTTTTTCAAGACCAAAAATGCAAAATTTTTTCAACTATATTTAGACCACAAATTCACAATTTTCTCAATCATTCACAAGTCAAAAAGTCATCATTTCTTGAATATTTCCTTGATAAAAAAACTCGTGATTTCTTGATACTTTAACTTCAAAAAATTAGGTGAAAAGTTAATCTTTTCATTTATTTTCCCCCACAATATTTCTCTCCATTATAGTTGATTCCCTTTTTATTATTTTAATCAAGAGATCATCTATTTTTTTGAAAATTATTTCCTTAGCAAAGTAAGAGAAAACTCATGATTTGCTAAGAGTTTTGACTATCAAAAAGTTGTGATTTTTCCACAAAGTTTTGAGCTTTAATTTCTTCACAAACTCTTTTTTAAATATTCCCCTTTTCTCTCTCAACTTACAATCTTTTATTGCATCTTTCTTGCTTCAATTCTCTCATTTTTTTAGGACCAATATTTAAGAGTTTTTTCAATTTTGGCATCAAGGAAAATCAAATGCAAATTAAAAGAAAAAGTAGAAAGTTGCACTCTCAAGCAATGATTTCCATGGTGTTTCTATTTCCACTCTCACCAATTATAAAATCTTCACTTTCCCACTTCCACTTTCCTATTCCTCCTAGAATAGGCACAATAAATTATAAAAACTCAAACAATGAAGCAAAGGATTATCAATTTGAGTAGCAAAAGAGAATATTCATCTTTTGTTCCCTTCATATTGATTTCCACTACATAGATGCCTTTCTTGTGGTATGATAAGGGAACTTGTGAT
Source organism: Ceratopteris richardii (assembly GCA_020310875.1). Classification (NCBI taxonomy): domain Eukaryota; kingdom Viridiplantae; phylum Streptophyta; class Polypodiopsida; order Polypodiales; family Pteridaceae; genus Ceratopteris; species Ceratopteris richardii. The sequence continues at coordinate 6,869,383 of CM035410.1, forward strand.
TTTGGCACCACCAATCTCGGTTACTCAAATGCCCAATAATGGCACCAAAAAAAGATGTTTCTCTTGTCCATTATTTGAACATATGTCCCATTGTAGGAATAGTGACCTAATTGACCTTAGTTAATGAAACATGAAACTTCTTCAAATTGTCAATCCAAGGATGGGTTAACCAAATTGTTGCTTAGAAACTAATCCAATAAACCCCAAAACAATAATTTATATGAGAACATCAAATATAAGCAAAAAATGAAGTTAAAACAAACACAACTTTTTGGATATGTTATAGTTAAAAATGATTATAACTCAATGAATATTGCATCAAATCAAATGATTCAAGTGTCTAATCCATGCTAGTTTTCATGCATAATCCAAATATAATATCAAAAGTAACTTATTTTGGGTAAAATTCAATGATAAATCCTTTTCAAAAAAATCAAATTTCTTCTTTATAATAAGGTTCCTCAAAGAGACTCACAAACTCATCAATGATCTCATATAAAAGTCCATATTCATTCTACTTATAAAGATTCGACCAAATGACACACATCAATCCACACAATGGATCACAAAAAGGAATTACAAAAAGGAACTGCAAAGAAGAAGAGGATGATAGCCAAAATAGGAGCTCTCTATTCTCAAGAATGTATGAATAGAAACGACATCAAGTCCCTCAATTCTTCTCTTCGATGACTTAGATATTAGTTCCTAAATCGACTATTTACTTCTCAAGTCCTCCACTTCCAAGCTTCTAAACTACTATCTATAATCATCTAATGACTCTTTATTTTTTTACATAGCTCTATGGTAATAGAAGGAAGACTATTCCCAAGTTTTACAAAATTTATAGATTTTTATCTCTACTTTTCAGGATATTTAAAAAGAAATAGATCAAAATTACAAGGTATTTATGTGAATTCTTGCTCTCTTTGATCTCTTCATTCAACAACCTTGACTCTCATATGTGAAAAATGAGGAGCTGAGCTTAAACACACTCTCAAAGAATATATGAGATGAGATATGAGATACAAATAAGTGAGAAATCCTTAAACCAACAAGAATACAAAGTTCAGTAGTAGAAGCTAACTCAAGCTCAAAGTACTTGAAAAGAACAAAGCTAATAACACTATCAAATGAGCTCAATGATACAAATGAAGACAATGTATAATGTTCAAGAGTGTGTGGTATACACCACTCCACTTCAGTCCCTAGGATGCACTCCACAACTATAAGAAATGAGTTGACTGTCTCTCAACTCCAACGCTCTGTCTGTCGTCTAAAAATGCTCAAAAGCTTCTGTTTAAATAGGCATAACTCTCTAATGCATGGGATTTTGGTGAAACTATTTTAGAAGGAGATTTTGCATGATATGGGGAACAACTTTGTTGAAGAAACCATTTTGATATGATGCACGTAGCTCAAGATACAAGCTTCCAAAGTTGGCCTACTGGCCGTTTTCAGCAATCTGCCAACTCTCTACCTACCAACTTGCAGCCAACATAACTTGAGTTTGGAGATGAGTTTGCGGGAGATTTTTGGTGAGCTAATACCTGATATTATGAAGAACATTTAAGCTTTTAGATTAACCAAAAAGGATGCACGGTTAGCGAGATATGATCCGTGCAAAACTGCCTTAAAAAAAGGTGTGCTGCTGTCCTGAAATTTTTCCTAAATTATAGGAACACTTTTCTAGCTTGGTGTTGACTTCAAATATGCTTTATTCATGACTATGGCTGATGTGGAAAACATAATAAATCGCTCTAAGAATATAATGAACTTTAATAAAGAGTTCAACCTATAATAATACTTTGAAGAGATGGTGTGGACTTGCATATTCCAACACCTTCCCTCAAGTCCAACATCATCAAAATAATAAGAACCTAAAATAAAATGCTTGCTGAAAGCATATGAAGATGAACCTTCCCTTATTTGTTGAAGATGCATGATACTCATGACTTCCTTCCCTTAAGGGGATCTCCATCATTCTACACTAGATTAGTAGACTCTGTTTTCGATGTAGAGGCCTCTGCAACAACCATTCCAACCTATTTTTTCTTTGCCTCTTTTGCAACCAATTCTTTATGACATGATAATTTGCTTTAAAATACTTGCAAACAATTTCTACTTTTTTGTTTTCTTTTTATCTTTGTCATCCTTCTTTGATTGTGTAGAATTAGTAGATTTGTACTCACTAGTAGAAGAGCTCCATTTACCTTTGGCCTTTTGACTAGCCAAGAAAGCTTGATCTGCAACATGCATAATGGACCTGTTCTGGACTAGAATGATCTTCTTTCAACAAAACAGAGACTAAATCCTCAAATGTTAAGGCATTTGGATTGCCTTTCATCATCAAATGAAGAGTGGAAGCAAAACTCTGATATGAATCAGGAAGACCATTCAGAACAATCTGCACAAGTCAATTGTCAAGCAAGCCTTCATTAGTAGAAGTCAACTGTTCCTTCAAATCTTTGATCTTTGTCAGAAAATTGTCCATGGAATCTCGTTCATTCATGCGCTCACTATCCAACAATTTTCGGAGGTAAGCAACACGAGCCTCATTCCTTGCTTGGTATAAAGTGGAAAGTGTATCCCAAGCATCCTTAGCTGTTTTGCAAGAGCGAATGTGAGGACTAATGGCATGTTTGAAAGACATAGCTATCAACGCACATGCCTGAGCATCTCTGCCATCCCAACAAATTTTCTCTGCAGTAGAAACCACAGCACGAATAGGAATATGCTAAATATCACCATCTTTGATGCCATTTGCATCAACTTCAGTACCTGTATTCGTAGGTGTAATAGGACGTTTTTCAACACCCTGCACAATATTCCACAGTCCTTTTGAGTCCAATACATATTGATGCATCATATAAGCCCATAATGGGTAATTGGTACTATCCAACTTACCCTCAAACATCCAACATATGAAATACATCACTGTTTTCAGCCATGGCCACTGACTAAAAGACCCTGATGTAGAAAATTGATTGTATCTCAAAAAGTTGAGCAAAACTACCCTATCAAGTTATGCTAAACCTATAGCAGACTTTGAAATGCTTATACTGGAGAACTAAAACCTGTATATATCTTTGGCACAAAAAGACAAAATAGCCTACTCAAGCACTACGATAGTGCATTCAGAGGCTGAAACAAGCTCAAATCATGATTACGACACCACATAGCAAAGTTGTTTTGATATGCTAATCACCTTGATTATGCTCACCAAATTTCACGCGATTTTGAGACTGTGATAGGAGGGGTGTCGGCGATGCCCTAGATGAAGAAACGACCTACTCTGATACCAATTGTTGGAGTTCAAGGTCCGGGGAAGCACACAAAAAACACAAGGAAGAAGAAGAAGCTTGGAGCACAACACACAATACTGAATGTATTATCACTAGAATGTACAAAGGTAAGTAACCCATTAGGGCAATAGATGTATATATAATCCGGGAGAAAAAAAACTCCTAAAGAGGGAAAAAAGTGCCCCAGTGGTCCTAGAGAGTTCACACACATCAATAACTAGATATATCAACATAAATACTTAAAAAATTATTATAACTTTTAGGAAGCCAACAAAATCTTGAATTTGAGGTACAAAATCATGAATTTTAAAAAGATAAGGAAATCACGACTTTCTTACAAAAGGAAATAACGAATTTCTTGGAAAATCATGAATTCCTACATAAGCTAGAGAACCGTGACTTTTTGAGGAAAATAAAATACCATGAATTTTGAAGCTTTAATAAAATCACAAGTTTTTGACATGAAAATAAGAAAATAATTCAAAAAATTATAACTTTTTAGAAGCCAAAAAATCTTGGTTTTTTGGTTTGGAGTTTCAATAAAGTCATGAACTTTTTCATACTTCTGAGAAAATTGCAACTTTTTCATACTTTTGGAGAAAATCACAACTTCTTCATACCTTTGGAGAAAAGCGTGACTTTTTCATAATTTTGAAGAAAACCACAACTTTTTCATTTTATTGAAGGACATCATGATTGTTTTAGTTTTTGAAGAGAAGTACAATTTTTTTTCACTATTTTGAAGAAAAGCAAAATTCTCTATAACATAAAAATTGCAGCTTTTTGGAAAATAGGCAAAAAATCACGACTTTTTGGGAAGAAAAAAAAAAATTTAAGTTTGTAACTTCTCATGAAATTAAGAGGTGGAAAAGTGATACCTGAATTAAACCCTAGCATCACAAATAATTCTCCATTATAAGAAGTAAATACAAACAACTCCTCTAGACAGAGTATGAATTCAAAAGGCACCAGAAACATGATGTAAAGAGAGTGTTCTAGTGAAGGTGATTATAGACGCATACTAAAATATGAGTTCACAAATAGATTTGGAGTATATATTTACAAGGATGGTCTTCAAAGATTTGTAGCAAGGCTTAGATCTAATTCACCCTTTAACATGACCCTAATCACTCAATTTTTGAATGATCATTATGTTGAAAGAGATGCTATTGTGTATGTTCTAACAAATGACCCTCATAACATAAATGATAAAGGGGGACTTGCTAATAAGAAACCCATGGGGATGAAAAACAAGAAGAAGTATTGAATCCAAGGGCACAACCAATACGTACACATAAGGAATAAGTAATTAAAGTCGATTGTGATCAAGTGGGTACTTTGCTTTATATGAATCATAAGACAGGGGAAGTGTATTGGGAAATACATCCTGAAGTACATTAAGCTCCTTCTCATATGAACCTTAAAGTCATGAAAAACTATAATGAAGCTAGAGAATCACCAAATTTTGTGAATGGAGAAGGTAAAAGATTTTGGAGACATGTGGAGGAGTTGAATGTTGGAGATAGATGTCTACGGAAGCACGCGAACAACACAAGGAAGAAGAAGAAGCTTGGAGCACAACACACAAGACTGAATGTATTACTAGAGAATGTACAAAGATTAGTAGCCCATTAGGGCAATAGGCGTATATACAAGTCGGGGGAAAAAAACCTCCTAAAGAGGGAAAAAAATGCCCTGGCGGACCTAGTGTGTTCACACACATCACTACCTAAATATATCAACAAATCCCCCTTGGGAGTGATGCAGTGAACAAGGAGCTGGCAATCATGTATAAGGAAGTGCCAAGCTATGTGGAAATCACTCCACAAAAGGAAGTAAGCCCAAAGCTTTGCGGAATATGAGAAGATACATGCCTATCTGGTTGCACATGGTTTTGAGAACAGTCCAACTGAAAGCACCTTATATGTTAAGGGTGCTAATGATGTGCTTCTGATCATTGTTGTCTATGTTGACGACATGCTGCTCACTGGTCCTATTGAGAAGCATATTGCTGATTTCAAGGCTGATTTGCATGCCTCATTTGAGATGTCTGATTTGGGGCATTTGCATCACTATTTGGGCATTCAGTTTATGCAAGTTGATGGTGGAATGGCTTTGTGTCAAACGAAATATATTGACACATTATTGTAGCGTTTTGGCCTTGAAGACTGTAAGCCTATTGCCACTCCTATGGAGACAGGTTTACGATTGAGTCTTCATGATGCTGGAGATGCATTTGATGTTGTTCTCTATCAGCAGGTTGTTGGATGCTTGATTTACTTACGCATTACTCGGCCAGATATTCAGCTTGCTGTCTCACAGATGAGCAGGTTTATGCATTGCCCATGAGTCACGCATTGGAAGGCGGTTAAGCGCATCTTTCGCTACTTGAGTGGTACTCGGCTACTTGGGTTGTTTTATCCCAAGGGGGGATCACTACCGCCAGATTTGCATGCTTTTTCTGACTCAGATTGGGCTGGTTGCTATGACATTCGTGTGTCCACCAGTGGTTTTTTGCTTCATGATTGGTAGCTCATGTATATCTTGGTTGAGCAAGAAGCAGCCTACTATGGCCACTTCCAATTGTGAGGCTGAGTATAGGGCAGCTTTCACAGTGACTGATGAGTGTGTGTGGCTCAGACGCCTTATTGATGATTTGGGTGTTGGCCAGTCTTCTGCCACCACCATCTTCACTGACAGTCAGAGCGCATTGGCAGTTGCGAGGAACCCTGTGTTCCATGCTCGCACTAAGCACATTGAGGTGCATTATCACTATGTCAGGGAGAGGTTCTCTGCTGGGGAGATCAGCTTGGCATATGTGCCCACGCAAGAGAACATTGCAGACCTTTTCACGAAGGCTCTGCCTAGGGAGAAGTTTGAAGCCTAAGCACGTGGTGCTTGCTTTAAACCATATAATGCCTTCTTTAACCTGCACACCTGGTTTTCATGCCCTTTCTGCACAAAGCCACGGGGCTGAAAAACATACACTTCTTCATGCAAGTCACCATTCAGAAATGTTGTTTTAATGTCCAACTAATGTACATTCCAACCATGATGGGCTGCAAGTGCATAAATGCTCCGAACAGTAGTCATACGGCATGTAGGTACAAAGGTCTCATCAAAATCAATGCCTCTTTCCTACGCATAACCCTTTGCAACAAGCCTAGCCTTATACCTGTCCACTGTACCATCAGGTTTACGCTTCAACTTGTATACCCACTTAGTGCCAATGGCCTTCTTGCCAGGAGGCAAGTCACATAAAGACCAAGTACCATTCTTCATTATAGCATCATATTCAGATTGCATAGCAGCCATCCAATTTTCTGAATTTTGTGCTTCATCAAACGAAATAGGCTCATTCTCATCACAGAGACTAGATATAGCCATAGCATAGCAATCTGATGCAAAAGAGGCACTATGAGAGCCTGAACGAGTACGATATGACAGAGGTGCATCTAATTTGCTGTCACGCAAAGTCTGCATCAGCCATTTTGGCATAGTTCTTGCCTGCTCAATATCAGCTCTCTCATCAATAAGTGCATCACGTACATCTGCATCAGAAATAGAATTATCTGCATCATCACATGAAACCTGCAAAGGCTGAGAAGTTGCCTCATTAGGAACAACACTAGACTGTCCACTTGTAAAAAGAGGCATCAAAGTATCATACATGTCTTTGGAGCTGACAGATGTCTCCTTGGTACATGAAAGCAATGGCTGAATAACATCTTCCACAAAAACAATATCACGGCTAACCAGAATTCATTTAGTCTGTGGATGATACAGACGATAGCCTTTACTTTCAGAACTGTACCCCATTTTACTGCCTTATCATCCAAATTTCTAGCAATGTTGTTCAGGCACTAATGCATATGCCAAACAACCAAAAACATGCAGATGAGCAACAGATGGCTTGCGGTCATGCCAAGCCTCATATGGAGTGATAGACTACAACGCTTTAGTGGGACACCTGTTAAGTACATATGCTGCACACATGACAGCCTCAAGCCAGAAACTATGTGGTAAAGCCTGACTCTTGACCATACAGCTTGCCATCTCCATGAGTGACCTCTTCTTCCATTCAGCAACTCCATTCTGTTGAGGTGTGTACGACACTGTACACTGGTGTTTTATCCCATGTTCAGCCAGAAATGCATTAAAATCAGAAGACATATATTCCCCCCCTCGATCAGAATGGAGGGTGCCCATTTTACATGCTGACGGATTTTCAACCAAAAGCAAAAACTGTTTAAAGCACATGAACACTTCGGACTTTGCTTTGAGTGGATATACCCATGCATGCCTCGAAAAATCATCAATGAAAGTCACGAAGTAAAGGTAATTTCCAAAAGAGGGTGTCTGCATAGGACCACAGACATCACTATGTGCTTCAATTTCTGTGTAGCCCGAATTGAACCATCTTTTGGAAAGGAGGAACGCTGCATTTTGCCCAAAATACAGCCTTCACAAACATGTTTTCCAGGTGCCCCAAGCTTGGGCAAAGAAGACACCGTATCAGATTTTTGCAGGCGTAGCAAACTAGCAAAATTCAGATGACCAAAGCGTGCATGCCAAAGCTTTGCATCTGACATAGCCTGAGAATCATGAACTGCATATGCCGAATCATTCACAGATCTTTCATAGTCTATGAGCTTATACAGCCCACGACATAAAATGCCAGAAACAATAATAACATCGCCATTTGACAGATCATGAACTGTACATCTGTCATCAACAAATTTCACAACCAAGCCAATCTTGGCTAATGCAGAAACTGATAACTGATTCTTCTTGATCCCTGGCACAAATAAAGCATCTGAGAAAGTCAAAGAACTACCATCAGCAGTAACCAGAATGATCTTACCAACTCCCATAACAGGATAAGAGGAGTTTTTGGCGCATGTGACAGTATTCCCTGTAGGGGCAGGCTTGAGTGAAGAGAAGAAACTGCGCTGTGAGGTAATATGTTTGGTTGCCCCACTGTTAAAGTACCAAACATCTGAGTCCACTACAGACATGCACTGCTCATGAGAAGATGGGTCAAAACTGCAAATAGTAGTAAACGCTTATTCTTCTTCCTGCACAAGATTAGCAGACTCTGTTTTTGGTGTAGAGGCTTCTGCAACAACCATTCTAGCCTCCTTTTTCTTTGCCTCTTTTGCAGCCAGTTTTGGACAGTTCTTTATGATATGATCGTTCCTTTTACAGTACTTGCAAAACAATTTCTGCTTTTCTGATTTCTTCTCATCTTTATCCTGGTTCTTCGAATGTGAAGCATTTGCAGATTTCTGCTTACTACTAGAAGAGCTCGAAAGCTTGATATGCAACACGCATAATGGACCTGTTCTGCCTGGACTGATCTTCCTGCAATAGAACAGAGACTAACTCCTCAAATGATAAGGCATTCGGATTGCCTTTCATCATCAACCGAAGAGTAGAAGCAAAACTCTGATATGAATCAGGAAGACCATTCAGAACGGTCTGTACAAGTGAGCTATCTGGTATAACCTCATCAGCAGAAATCAACTATCCCTTCAAATCTTTGATCTTCATTAGGAAACTGTCCATAGAATCACCTTCATTCATGTGCTCACTCTCCAACTGTTTTCGGAGGTAAGCAACACGAGCCTCATTCCTAGCTTGGTACAATGTGGTAAGTGTATCCCAAGCATCCCTAGTTGTTCTGCAAAAGCGAATATGAGGAATAATGGCACGTTTGGCAGACAAAGCTATCAATGCATATGCCTGGGCATCTCTGCCATCCCAACGAATTTTCTCTGCAGTAGGTGTAGCAGAAACAACAGCACGAACAGGAATTTGCACAATATCATCTTCGACACCATCTTCATCAGCTCCAGTACTTGTATTCGTAGTACCTGTTGTTACAGGTGTAACAGGACGTCTTTCAACACCCTGCACAATGCTCCACAATCCTTTTGCAACCAATACATGTCACATCATATAAGCCCATAATGGGTAGTTGGTACCATCCAACTTATCCTCAACAGCCAACATACGGAATAAATCACTGCTTTCAGCCATGGCTGGTGACTAAAATACCTTGATGCAGAAAATTGACTGTATCTCAAAAAGTTGAACGGAACTGCCTAGACGAGTTCTGCTAAACTTGTAGCAGACTTCGAGATGCTTATACTGGTGAACAAAAATTGGTATATACCTTTGGCACAAAAAGATGAAATAGCCTGCACAAGCACGCGATAGTGCGTTCGGAGGCCGAAATGAGCTCAGATTGCTATTTCGGCACCACACAGCAAAGCTGTTTTGATCTCGGAAATTCCCTGAGTATGCTCACCAAAATTCGTACGATTCTAAGACTGCAAACGGAGGAGTGTCGACGGCGCCCTAGATGAAGCGACGACCTGCTCTGATACCAATTGTTGGAGATAGATGTCTGCGGAAGCACGCGAACAACACAAGGAAGAAGAAGAATCTTGGAGCACAACACACAAGACTGAATGTATTACTAGAGAATGTACAAAGATTAGTAGCCCATTAGGGCAATAGGCGTATATACAAGCCGAGGGAAAAAAACCTCCTAAAGAGGGAAAAAAATGCCTTGGTGGACCTAGTGTGTTCACACACATCACTACCTAAATATATCAACATTGAAAACTTTCTATACATACCAAAATAAACCTATATTCACAAGAAGAAGTCCATAAACTCAAGGCTTGGATAATGGACATATAAATTATAATGTGGATTTTGAGAATATAAGGAATAATGTTCAAGAACAAGATAATGGGCAGACATATCAAAGAATGGAAGGACAAGGAAATGAGGAAAGGGAAAATAATTTTTTACATACATATATATTCACCCATTATTGTGAATACAAGTTGAACCACAAGAAGCAAGAGACATGAGGAATAATAGAGCAAATTGGGTAAATTTAAATATTGCAAGGATAAATAATAGGGAGAGATTTCAAAGGCAATATAGAACATTAAGACTTCTCAACTTGTGACCATTGAATGCACAAAGGAGCATCACAAGAAACAACCTATTATCAACTAGGAACCTACACCACAATTGCAAAGAAGCATGCTCCTATAGATGTTGCTTCAAGCACAACTCTAGCTCCTTTTGACAAAGTGGGTGAGCTCAATGAAGTTGATGAAGGGAATATGATCTCCCCATCGAGTACAATGGAATGACCACAAGAGACATCATATATTATAGAGCATGTGTAACTATAGTCACCATTGAGTTGCCAAAAAATGGGGTAAATTAAATTTATCACCCACTATGATGAAATTTCAATTAGCAAATAAACATATTCTGAGGTCAATCGGTCTTTTATAGACCATTATTCTCACCACTTATGGTGTCAAGTTTGAGCACAGCCTAACAATCTATGAATATGCTAGAGCCAGTAGCTACAAAATGCTCTTAGGATGGTCATTACCAATGCAATGAAAAGTAGTGCAACACAAGGGTAGTAAGTCTTTGTACTTGCAACACACAAGAGTGACAAAAAGAGTCAATTTATTTGAATTCTCTTATAGATACATTTCTTCACTATAATGGAGCCCCATAAAAAAAATGCAAACAATGATAATGACGATTCCACATCCAATTCTAGTGATCTTGACTGGATGCATGAGGATACACATATTTGGCTATGTTGAGATGGTGCATGAGAAGGTCAACATATGCTAAACAATGGCCCAATTATTCTCAACAAGAATCTATGTGACATAAAGGGTGCTAATATGCCAAGAAATTGTTTAATTATCAAGAATTTGAGCCATATTCACAGACTCAAATATGGTCCACTATGGATGTTTGCATAGGAAAACTTGTGGAAAAAGAATTGTGCAATGAGGATGGGTATGATATAAATTTATTCATGATCAACATCGTGAAAGAAGACTCGATCTTGGATGAGATCCTAGTTAAACCCCAATCATGGATAAGACACCAAATATACCCAAGTGGTGTGAGGACTATGAATCAATGGAAATGGACATTACCTCCATATAGCAAATATATGAGACTAGAAATGAAGAGAATGACCATGAATATGATGCTTAGGGGACTATAGAAGATGAGCACTCCAACTTAGAGGAAGATATCCTAAATGAAAAAGAGATATACAAGGCCCAAAAAAAAAAGAGATATACAAGGCCCAAAAAAAAAAGATTGTATTTCAGGTATAGTTTGTGGAGGAAATAAACAAGAAAAATAGCTATCAAGAAGAAGAGAAACAAAGCCAAAAGTCTTGTGCTATAGGATTTGAAGTGCCTAATAATTTCAATAAGTACAAAGGGGAAAGTAGAGACATAGTGGCTCAAATACCATCCCCGTACAAAAACATTGATAGAAGGTCATGCCTTCAAATCGAATTGGGACAAGCCACAATGAAGCCTTATCAGGCTCTCCTTCATACAACAACCAATGCAATATGGGCCTCAATGGTACAAGATTTACTAGCTACATTGCAACCAATAGAGGCATACATCATTCTCACATGAGGATATAAAATACAATTCTTAGGTGAAGTGGAAATCCCAAAATCCCAATTTACATTCAAAATACACATATGCCAATAAAATATCTCATATGTGATTATGAAGATCTTGAATAAGCAATGATCCTAGTTCAGAATTGCCTTTACAATCTCTTTGTTGGGTTGGACTTTATCCATGGGACATTCTATGCTAGAGCCAATAGCAAAACATTATTCATTTTATTTGAAGACACATCTCTAGCCTCCATAGACCCTATAGACATTCCATAACAATCTCCTCATAGCATTGGCTTATTCAAAGAAGAAGTCACCTTCAAAGTTAGGATCCAAAATTCATGCTTGACTTTTAATTGGAGGATCAACTAGACCAAAATCTACAAGAGCTTGGAAGATTGCCTTGAATACCATCAGTTGCCATCTTGAAGACATGGAAGACGACATCACATTGGACAATGAGGAAGTAGACATCATGATCGGCTACACACTCACTTGAGATCCATCACCATTTAACTTTTGAACCTCTTCCAAGTACACTAGATCTCATGAAGTCAAATCTAGAACATCCAACAAGATGTTTCGATTGGAACACTGACCTCCTTGATTACATTATTCTTGGTCAGTAAGTCAGTTTGTTATGAGCTCTATCGTGACATCAAAGATCTTGAGCTTAATGTGGATTTTGATTATGTGGACCACAAATACCACTCATTGTTTGATTTTGATAACAAATAATCCATTAATCACTTGAGTGGTCATGTACAAAATACAAATAATTTTCACACTCATGTTTCAAAGGTTGATAAATTCTAGGTAGGGGGAGTTAAATCCAAGTCAAATCAAGGACATTAGATTCAACAAAGACACAAGGTTCATCTTCAACACAACAAGCAGATTTGGGTACCAAAGTCAATGATCAATCATTACCAACATCACAAATCAATGTTGGTACACAACACTCTTCTATGACAAGTCAAGGAGGCAACTCCATCCCCATGCATGCCCCAATCTAGCACATCACAACCAAAGCAAAAGAAGGCCACAAAAGCTTCGACTAGTACCTCACCCTGAGGGAGCATCAATCGAGCATATGTGGGTACTTAAACATCTATTAGTAGCAGAGCCTAGCCAGGTTCAAATCTGGTTTTTGAAGACCCACTCCTCTACATCAACTGAGAAATCCCATGAATGAGCGAAACACAAGAAGACAACACCACCAAGGAGACTCAGTCACCAAAAAGGTAACCTACAAACATCAAGGCGCACAAGGACAACATAGAAACAATATGCTAAGAATCCTACAAAACCCATGACAATTTGGGTCCTCAAATCCCACACACACTCCTTAGAAGGATTTAGATACATGGTGGACCCAAGTGTACCTCGCCCCAAGTGCACACAAAGCAAGCCAACACAATCTTTTTCTATGCATCATAAAGCTCCTCAACCAACCAAGCATATATGGATTCCAAAGTCCAAGATTCATGAACAAGAGGGAGTTAAATCCTTTTGAGGCATAAGACACAAAAAACTAGGCCATCTAGGCTTAAGAATTTTGAGTTGGCATCACGAACGATCCCAGTACCAAGGAAGGAGCTTCCAAGTAGCAATAGAGGCTTAGATGGAAACCTAATGTGAAGCAACCATTGGAACCATCACATCCAATGTCACCCACGTCATCCAAAAAAATAGGGGTTGCTAAGACATAATCATCCTCTACACCAATGCATCAAATACCTAGCACTCCATATCTCGTGGTACAACAATAAGTATTATCATTTCTAGAGAATCTACAATAGAGAAGGATAAGCCTCTCATGCAAGATCCATGTGCTCAATCATACAAACCTATTTGTTGCACATATTTTAGATCGATTGCACATAAAACATGCATTCAATCAGGGTCATATAATACGGCCATGCATCACTGATCAAATTGGATGCCAAAGGACGGTTTAGGACCCATGTTAACTAAGGTGGGCATAACAGTGTGAATGGAATCGCTTTTTAAACGAAACCTATGAGAATGAAATCACACTCATTTCTAAGCTTTTGCTTGAGTTTTTTGGAGCTCTTGTGTATTACTCATGAGTGACATTTGCTTGCATGCTTGTGCGCATATGCATTGCCTCTTCTTATGTGTGTGTGTCCATTGCATGGTAAAGATCTCCATAATGTAGACTCCTCTCTAAGATTGGCAATTTATAGGCTAGAATCCTTTGCTTGGTATCGATGTTTATGTGTGTCATGCTCATGAATTTACATCTCGAACAACATCATAAGTTTTTCAACCTCCAAGTTCACATGTGCCCATAATTTTGTGGATAAGTAAGTCTTGTGATGCATGTCTCTTCACAATGTAATGATTAGTGAAATAAGAGAATCCCATGGGTAGTAGGCGTAGTCACCATATAACGTTCGGTTCAATTTTTCAAGTTAAGAATGTGAAGTGCTTCATTCATATAAAAATATTTACACCAAGGAACTTGAAAGGACGAGCACAAAACTTTAGTTTCACTTCCTATCATTCCGGCCTATGATTCAGACACGAACATACGTATTGTGCGGCATCTCAAGCTTTCTCACTTCTGATCGATGGCTTCCGAATTGCACCTGGCTTTGCGCACAGAGCTTTAACATTGTTCTGCAGGACATTTTTGGTCGATGATGGTAGAGGAAGAGACGGAGCAGGAGGTGGACGCAGCCATTTCAGTCTATGGAGCGGACTGCACGGTCATTTGTAGGTTCCCGCCGCATCTGCTTGTCCGTCTCCAACCTCGCACAGCGAATGACGTATCTCAACAGGTGCAATTCTTTTCTGTTTGGATTACATTGTTGGTAGAAGAAAATAGTCTTTATGTGAGCAGATTTCACGAGTTCACGAGTATGTTAATAAAGCATTTCCAGCTTGAAATTCAGTGATATTTGTCCGATTAAGTTAAGCTTTTGGATCGGTAATATGTCGCTCCTGATTGCATATTTGAAAGTGTTTCCTTCCCTTCCATAACATGAGCTCTGCGTGTGAATATTATAGAAGGATTTTTTGGAAACATCTGAGTTTTAATCAGCATATCATTTATATTAGTTAATTTGATATTTTGGATAATGGCGTTAGGAACATACGCCTCTTCCTTCGCTTGATTGACTGTAGTCTGAGGCACAAAACTTTGGTATCTTTATTTATCGTGCATAAAGTTTTGCAGACTTATTCACCATAAATAACATTTATGGCTCTTGTCACTCTGTACATGCATGCATGCATACATACATACATACATACATACATACATACATTCGTACATGTACACAAATTAATATGTGTGCATTTGTATCTATGCATTCATGAAGCTTTTAAAATAAAGAATACGAGTGCCTACTTGTGGGATCCATTTACATTCAAATTAGCAGCTCAATAACATCTGTGTAGGGTTCTATCTTTTTGAAGACCCAGTCTTTGAAGTGTGGTACCTTATTTGGTTAATGCAAAGGTGAATTTTGTTGAATGAATGTAAGAAGAGTGTGAACTGCTATTATATGCATGATACTCGGGTATATTTGGTAATTTTGCATGTTAATAAAGCTCTTCTTCTCGTATTGAATATCCACGAGAACTTGAGGTGAGGGGTATAGTTTATTGATTGAAGATCATAGCAATAGATTTTCAGGAATACAGCTGCCTGTGAAGAATTTATGGGACAGTAGTGTTCCTCTACAAGCACATTCAATAAGAGAGTTTTCTCCAAGTTGGAACTTGGGCTTGTTGTAAAGATTCTTAAGACCGTAAGATAATGGAGACTATGTTCTCACATACTCATATGAACATTTTGTACTTTTTCTCATTTTTGAATAACAAGTTAACACATTTCAGCAAGATCTCCTCGTTGAGGTAAACTTATCTTTGAAACCTCTCTTCTTTATCAAGAAGGCCCATATGTAAACTAAATCTCCACTTTTTTTTTGGAAATCAACAATATTCATAGGTATGTGCCACATCATGATAAGGGTCATACAATGTCTCTTTGCGTGAGGGTAGTGAACATAACATACTTCTTTGCTTGATAATTTATTGTTTTTTATTTCTACTTGTGATAATTCAAGGGTTTTCATTGATGAAGACTATAATGTATGATCAAATCATGATATCAATTGTCGACAAGGTAGATTCGGTTCGTCGAATTTTAAATTTTTCCGGTTCTTCCCATTCGGTTCGTTCAGGTTCTTCCGGTTCTTCGTTACATGGTCGAATTTTTTGCCATTCAATTTTCTCATATTTGGTGTCCCCAAGGTAAATGCTCATAAACTTTGAGCTTAGATCCTCTAGCCCATCATTGCCTACGAGTTCCATCATCTTGTAAGCTTCTTACCTTCAGCCCATAGCCCCATAGCTTGAGCCTTGATCCTTGGTTCCATTTTCAACACATTATAAATTTACAATGTGCTTCCCGCATCTGCAAGCCTGGAGTCCTACAAGCACTAACCCAAAAGATTTTGAGAGAGAGAGAGAGAGGGGGGAGAGAGAAGGAGAGAAATATTGAGCCATATTGGATCTACTGAGTGACACAGATAGTTCCACATTTATCTAGAGAGAGGGAGAGAGATGCATTCATAGCCACTAGTTTGTGGTTACAAGCCAAGGGTCAATTGCACTTGTGTGGGGTTCAATTGCAATTTTTCATCATGCCTTGTGGGATTTCACTAATATGGGCTATCCATATCACTAATAATAAGTTAGTGAATGGTTTTGCATCCGGTTCTAGTACATATACCACTCTCTCTCTCTCTGTATCGGAAGGTAAGGTGCATAAGGTGCGTTGTTATAAACAGACAAACACCTTATATATATATATATATATATATATATATATATATATATATATATATATATATATATATATATATATATATATATATATATATATATATATAAATATATATATAATGAATATATGTCTGTTTGTAACAACGCACCTTACGCACCGTACCTTCGAATACCATTCGGTCCTCGCACCTTACACGCACCGAATTGAACGCACCGAATGCACCGGACTACCTTGATTGTCGATTGGATATGTCAAGCTCAACATGAAGTGTGTCAACCTTGACTCATGCCTCTTCGCATGAGAGCCAATTTTATTCATATTATTTAGTGATACATTCATATATGGAGCTGAACTTCAGTAATGAGCCCACATTTACTGATCTATTGGGATCGACAGATCATCTTAGCATTCTCCATGCAAAGTGTATACAATTTACTACTTATGTTGCTAATGTTCTAACTTCTACCTCTTACTTTTAGCCTCATGTCTTTGTGAAAGAGGAAAGTGTGAAGAAGTAGATTAGAAAAGAGACATAGAGCACTTGCATACACAACCTCAGATGCAAGAAAGACAAAGCGCATAAAGATGGAGCCAAGAACATTTGTCTTCTTCTTCATCTTACTCTTCTTTTTCTAGAAAAGATGTACAAGAATGACCTAATATGATATAGCTGGAATTTGGGGAGCTTCCATTGACTGAAGCAAAAACCCAATTAGTTGTAAGTCGTTTGACCTTTTTAATCAGAGCAGGATCGAAGAAGCTTAACACTCGTTAGTATACAAAACGTTCAGCCAATGGCAAATGTATTCCTCACATCTGACAATCGGTGATATCCTACTTGCTGTGAATTTGGGACCGTTATTGTATCTATAATGTTAGCCCAAATCAGAATTCTCAAGAAGGTTTGGAAAATATGCTTCAAACATAATGAATAAAGATAGAAAAGAATGCACTTCATCGTATCTCTAGGAAAACATTTACATATGGAAATTTTTGTATGTCTCATGCTAAATTTCATGATGTGCCCTTACCTCTTTATGGAAAGCATAATGAAAATGTTTCTCTAATTTTCTACTCATCAGTATGTTGTCTTTGGACATATGCCATGATTGCAACCTTTCCTCTGTATAGTATATCTTGGTTCATGCAAATGAAAATTAACTTCTTGGTTTATTTATGGTCAATGTGTGTTGGAAACCATTTACGATTGTTTCAAAGAAAGTTTATTATTTCTGAAGTTCAGAAGGATGCAAGGCTACCAAATGTGGGTAATAATGTGTGAGCTTATTCTTTTATTAGAAATTATTTAATGAATATTAATCTCTATATAAATGTTAATCATGTCCTTTTCAAGTGCATACTTCATTAGTTCAGATTCCATGGGTTGTTTGCTGATTACAAACTAAATTTTGTTTGCAGTTTGTTGAAGCTGTTCTTATGATCCAAGCGAATAGTAAGGTAAAAGTTGAAAATACTAAACCTGAATAGACATAATGAAGTTTTCTTAGTGTTACATTCAAAGGATTGATTATAATTGTCAATTTAATGAGTTGCTACATTTTTACATTGCAAACACACGTTTGCAATGTAGGTATGAATATATGCCAGTTTTTCAGTCCAGGAACATGCTCTCTCTCTCTCTCTCTCTCTAAGTAACAGTCTACATCTAGTTAACACCATTTTAAATTTTCTAGTTCAATTCATGTTTGAGATGCAAAATAAAATCAATTTGCAGCAAAGAAAAATACAATTCTAATCTGTATTTTTTCTCTTAGCACATTTATTCAAGTTCTTGAATGTTTAACTCTTGTTTTGTGTTATGTTTATTGTTATTGCATGTAGAATCTCTTCATTATAAACTAATTTCTCGGGTTTGTTGATAGAAGATTTTCTGCTTGCTTGAATTTAGTATCCTGAAGAACCACCGATGTTGGAGCTGAAGGACACCAAAGGGCTAGAAGATGCAAAAGCAACAAGAATATTATCAGATTTAAGAGATCTTGCGAGTGATCTTGCTTCAAACCCGATGCTTGTGGCTATATGTGAGGTGAAAATTGCTTCAGATATCTAAATTTATTATAATTGTAGGCTTTGCATACTTTTATCTTTCTATAATCCAAAGATACATTCAGAGTGCATAAACTTGAATGGTTTCTCAACTTCCCCTTCCTCCTTTCCTTCCCATGCCCCATTTCTCCCTCCTCTTTAAGGGATAAGTATGGTGCGATTCCACTTGAGCTATTCAGATTCTTTTGCACTCACTAAAGCCATTTTGTTAGTTTAGTTTATTATCTGCTTTTGAAGTTCATATTTGTTAGAAAGGGATACATTGCTAGTCGTGTGAAGTTCTTTATTGCAATCCTTAGCCCTTGTGCAAACTTATCCCTTTTTTTTTGGGAATTTCTCAAGAACCCTCTCAAGTCCATATCTGTTGCAGCTTCTTGTAATACATCATTTGAAAACACTTCTACATTGCTAAGCTATTTTTGGCAAAGAATTATGTCTGCTATCTATGATTTGTGGAAATATATTCTCAAAGATGATGTGTCAACAGACTTAGATGAGTTTCCAGGTTCAATAAGTATTATTAGAATTTGAATCCTTCTACAATTTCAGTAGAATTGTTGGCTTTTATAGGGTTTCGCTCCTTTTACTTGATTGGTTCTATATGCAAAAGTTTAAGCTCTCGACTCTTAAAATTTCTCATGTAAGCTTAGGAACTTAAGCAGAAGTTTTTATAATGAAAGCATGCATTCTATTTCATTTTTATTGGTCCAAAGAATATTGAGATAGATAATAGGAGCTTCTGGTCTTGGGTTCCTTTTAGATAGTTTGTTCATGGGTTTCATTCAACGGAGTGCTTATTTTAGAGTACACTTCCCTTTTGGTTTTACTTGTAACATTGTAACATTGGGTATTTTCTAGATGGATCTCACTTCGTTCCAAGTGTATGTGTCTGCGTCCCCTCTCTTCCTTTTAGTATGATCCCTCTTTTTGCCAATTTTAGTATGAGATTGTGGCACAAGCTGTTTTATAAATGGATCTTAGTTCTTTCCAAGTTTATGTCTTATTTCTTCGCTTTCTCTTTCAATGGTATATTGCCTCTTTTTATTAAGTATTTTGAAATTTATACATTTCAAAGTCTTTTCCTCAAAAAGCTTTGAACTCTTATTTTTCTATTGTATCACTTTGCTCATTTAAAGGGGTTAATTTTTGGGGAGAACCTTTAGGAAAGTTAAGAGTGGAGGCCAAGAATTGTTTGAGAGGTGTATCATGCAAGAGACTTCTTAATTATTTTTTTGCTATGTCTTGCCACATGTGAGTGGGAAGGCCTAGGGAAATTTTCCACTGGAGGTTTAGGCAAAGAAATTTTTTCTTGAAAACATTCAAGAGCGGCCCAATTTTGGTTTCCTAATATTCGTATCTTGTTTGAGGCATCTAGAGATTGCAGTTTGTACTCTAGAGTTTGAGTCATCTAGGGTTTGAAGTCTCTCTAGTCTCTACTCTTGTGTCTTTCTCACCCATATATACTTTTTGATCACTTGAGCTCTCTTTCATTTGATGTCATGTGATTTTCAGGTCGTAGTCCTCCACACTCCAACAACCACCCGCGAAGGTATGAATATAGTCCATGTTGCATGCATGCATACATACATATATATATTCATGCTTACATACATACATACATACGTACTCTCCTCGTGCCTGGAGTTTTTGTGGCATGCAGGCGCGTCTGTGTGCTGCTTGCATCCTCTTATCCATGTAAAGGGTGCCACCAAGTAGTTTGTGTAGCACTGGTTGACGTCTAAAGAAAGCGGTCTGTGTATCCTCAGAGCCCATCTAAAGAACAAGTGCTCGTGGAGGGGATGCATCCCTGCAAGCCTTCCATGGTCCGGTGAAGAGCATGCTCTCGTGTCCAAGCCGACGGCATATGTCGGTATCGTCTGCCCGAGGCGATGTGCCCTCTCGGAGGCCTGTAATCCGAATGTGGAGACGAAGTTCTCCTCCTCGAGTGTATCATGGACCCTAGTGAGTTCTTCTTTCTTCATGTCCTCATTGGGTGTGTCAAAGTCTCTCCTCCTCGAGACCCAAGACTCGCGGGTGGATTCTACTTCAGTCTTACTTTCTTTCTTTATTTCTTCTTTGAGTGTCTCTATATTGGAGATATCACCTTCTTCTTTGATCATCCGGGTGATGCTGGCTTCGAGGGGCTCGTGGGCTGCTCGTCACGCTTCCCGGTCTTCTGTAATGGTCTTCACTTGTTCTTCGAGTCCTCTAATTCTGTCCATCATTTTGCACATCCCCATGTTGAGGGTGTGATCCGTCAACTTTTTGGCTTCTTTGATGGCTTTGGAGACAAGCTCTTCGACCTTCCTACGGTCCATGGGAGCCATCTCATTTCTCAGGTAGAGAGAGAGAGAGAGAGAGAGAGAGAGAGAGAGAGAGAGAGAGAGAGAGAGAGAGAGAGAGAGAGAGAGAGAGAGAGAGAGAGAGAGAGAGAGAGAGAGAGAGAGAGAGAGAGAGAGAGAGAGAGAGAGAGAGAGAGAGTCATACAGAAAGCGTTAGATAGCATTACGGAGATGAACCAACCAGATGGAAATTGTTGTTTTTGTATCGAGCCATTAGTCATGGAGAATAAATTCACAATTATGAAGCTGATATCTTGCTTTCATTGCTTCCACAGGTGAAGTCTCATCCTGATTGATAAATACTGGAAATTAAGTACTTCTAGTGCACTTGCATTCACATGGAACTTTCATTATGTTGATATAAAGTTCTTTGATTTTTTTAGTGAATGCTTCATAAGGTGGTGGCGATGGATGCTCCAGGGGAGAGGTTTAGATGTATCGGATCTGTTTCTTGCTTTACAGCTTGAAGAAGATAAAGACAGTGTTGCAAGGTCTCCTGTTAGTAAAAAGAACATTCAATTTATGCTTTGCTGTATAGGTTTATGCAGATGTGGTGAATTTTTATTTTGTCTGCCTGCCCAAAAAGACATGCACAAACACAGACCCCCCAACATCCACACGTGCGTGCATGCACACACACACACACACACACACACGCACACACATACTCTCTCTCTCTCTCTCATGAGAGTGGTTTGATATGTTGTTTATATAAGAAACCGTGTGTCAGAATTAGGAATATTTTGTATAGTCTAGATGGTCCAGAACCTGTGTAATTGAATTTGTTCCTGTCAACCTTATTTGTTTTTGGATGTTGTTTCAGCTGTGAGAAGCTTCTGGAGCAAACTGAAGTGAATTGTCCAGTGTGTCGGAAAGCCATTCATCCACATGATTTGGCATCTGTATGGGGCGCTCTTTTTGTTGACAATGTATGCATTTGGCTACATTTTTCTGATCTGATTTGTTTCTTGAATGGTCTTCTTGCACTGGGTTTGTTAACAGTTGTTTTACTTTTGAATTGTAATCTGCATGCTTAATTGTGATTAGATCTCTCAATCTCTCTCTCTCTCTCTTTCTCTCTCTCTCTCTCTCTCCCCCCCCCCCCCCCCCCCCCCCAAAACTTTTTTTTCCTATCCAGTTAATGCATCATATCCATTGTGTATTTTTCGGTCTTTATCATACACATACACACTCCCAAGGCTATATTTTTTCATTTTTAAATTTTTCTTATATATTTCTGTTATTTCACATTATTGCACGATGCCAAGAGAAGGTCTTTTAGTGATCTGAATCACATAACATAAATTCTGAGATAGTCCATCCTTACCATGGATTTATACTTTCTCATAGTAATCAAAGCTTTATATAAGGCTTAAACAGCTAAATGGTTCTTCATGGCCTCAGGCTCATGAAGCTTGAAGTAAGACTGGATATGAGGGATTAAATTTTCTAGTGACTCATTTAGGAATAGAACAACCAATAACGTGTCCCAAAATTGCACTATACTGTTGGAAGTACAGTTGCACAAACTCATCAGAATCAAAATCCCAAAGGTTCCCATCTTGCAGAGATACTGAAACGGAGCTTTCCTTAGCTATTACGTCTCGTAATAAGATTTTCTAGATGAGCTGCTGAAATCCTGAAAATGTTTTTTTCTTGCAATCATACCTTTTGCTTGAAGAGCATATAGTCAATGTAGATGGACAATATGTCTGTACTTACAACGATCATTGTGTTCTTGCTCAACAAGCTGCTTATGCTCTACAATGCCATGAAGTTGGGCCAACATACTGATAGCAACACCCTCTTTTGAAGTTGAGTAGATCACTTGCAGCAATCTCATACAACTTTCAAATACCTTCCAAAATAGTATTCTAATACTCTTCTTCATTCAAAGGGCTTCTTTGAGGCAATGGATCTTCATAAGATCTTATTTTGTGTTCAAGGCCTGTGAGAAGCTTCGAGATACTATTAAATTTACTACATGTGTTTTCACATCATTTGAAGGAAGAATAAAACATCCATCAATAGGCTCTCTATGTATGTATGTATGTACATGCTTACACATGCACATACACATACATATTTGCATACATAATATATCATGAAGAGACCTCTAGCGTCCTTTGAGAAGCCTCTTACTTTGCTATCTTCTCTACACAAGGTCGAGCTCGTTTGAAGATGATGATGGGCTCCAAAATTGCATGCATTTACCAAGAATAGAGATGCCTTTTATCTGCACTCCCAATCATGCACATAAATCCTCGAGCTTCCCTCTTCATCCATTAGTAAAGAGCCTTTAAGTGGCTCTTCACATGAGTGCCACATGGCACTCATGTGAAGCCCATATAAGTGTTTGTCGAGGGGAGGTTCCCACCTTTAGCCATGATAAGCTCTATGTAACATCCCCTTCCCCTCAAGTCCATTTTTGTCCTCAAAAATGATATTCAAAAGTTGGTGGTGAAAAGAGATATAAGTTGTCTACTCCCAGTGAAGCACATGTACGTTGTGTACGTGGTCATCTATATCCAATGTTTTCCCATGTCCTCCCCCTTGAGAAGCCTCTTATGAGGGCATCTCAAAGGCAAGAAACTGTCTTTGTATGATACTTACTCTCTCCCATGTGGCATTGTCGGTTGTTCCATCGTTCCACTTTGCTAGACACTTTTTATGGAGGTGACATCTTGCCTATTTTTCCGGAGTGTGAAGTATCCTTTCTAGCTCATGTGGATTGGATTGAATAGAAATAAGCTCTATAATGTCATTATCAGGGATGAGCTTATCAGTGTCACTTAAGCCTACTCACATGGAAAATTGGATGTTTCCGACTACTCTCTGAAAGTTGGAGTTGCTAAGCTAGGGAAGCTTTGGATAAGGTCGTGTCTTCATGGTTGCATACCTAACTCTAAGGTAGACTTGCTCTTCTATCTCAAAGTGGAGGGCTTTTCTTTGAGGACCAAGATAGACTCAAGCTCGATTTGAGTTCTCCTAATACTATCTTTAGCTAGTAACTTATCATTCATTGCTTCCAAGAAGTCTCTTATAGCTTGGACTCTCTCATGCTGTAGTCCAATGGCATAACAAGCTCTTGGCTGAAACTAGTATGTCAACATGAATCGACTACACCTCGTGGAAGAGTTTTTGGCACTATTATATTCAAACTCTAAAATAGGTAAATACTCTTCCCAATTAGTTTGTTGTTGATTCACATATGCTCCAAGCATATTTTCTATGATTTGGTTAACCCTCTCGGTTCATCCATGCATTTATCCATGCATCTGTGGATACTTGACTCCACTTATGCTAAGTTTTGTGTCCAACCTTTTGAAGAATATTCTCGAAAAGTGGCCAGTAAATTTTCTCTCTATTTGAAGCAGTATTTAAAGGTAGACCATACAAACGGTATAGGTTTTCTACAATAAAGACTAGCCAATTATAGGTTCTTCACTGTGCTAAGTGTGAGAATGAACCTAGACATTTTGATTAACCCATCCACTATTACCTAGATTGAGTTATGCCCCTTAGGGTCCTTGGTAATTGTGCTATGAGATCCATGAAGATACTCTCCCATTTCCCATTGGAAATGTCCAATGGGTGGAGAATACCTCCTATCCTTGATCTTTGAGCTTTATTGACTTGGCATTCATTGCATTTAAGCATGTAATCAAGGACATCCTTATGTATCAAGGGCAAAGGCCAATAAAATTGTAATAAGTGCATAAATTTTGTTACTCTTGGGTGTCCTACACTAGGTGTGTCATGATACTCTAACGGAATTTGTTGTTTGATCTGGGCATCTCTAGGGACACACACCTTACCTTTATACAATAGATATCCATCATAAACATTATCATTCTTCCATTTGAGTCCTTTTGGAGTATTTGTAAACACTCGAGCGTCCATGCAAACAATGGCCAAAAGTCATAAAGATCATGTAAATGTCTATAACTCCCCGATTTGGGTTTCAAAAATTACAATAAAATTATCTCTAGAAAGCTCTTGAGGAGAGTTTCAACGGAAGGGTATATTTATACACTTGGTGGCCTTTGACACTTTTATCCCCAACAACCTCCCACTTAAGGAGCAAAAGGAGGCTCCTTTAAGCTATGAGACTCCCATCATTTGTATACATATCTGAAATTGTGCCTTTGGAAGGCACTTTGTGAGAGCATTTGCAAGGTTTTGTGAAGTGTTGACCTTGATCAATGAGATCAGGCTATCATCTAACACTTCTTTAATAAAGTGGTATCTCGCATCAATATGCTTTGTGCGAACATGGCATTCTTTGCTAGTCATTTGGCCCTTTGGGCATTGCATCCAAGAATGAGTGCCTTTTCAGGCATCCCAAACTCACTACACAGGCAAGCTAACTGAATGGCTTCTTTGGAAGCCTCTGAGGCTGAAATATATTCAGTCACTGTAGTAGATAGTGCAACTATCCTCTCAAATCTAGAGCACCATGAAATAGTTCTGCCTGCAAGGGTGTATACATAGCCAACCATGTATCCACGTCACCTGCCATGTCAGAATCATAGAATCCTTTTAATTTCTATGGACCCTTCTGCTGTTTTAGAGCATTTAAGGCACTCTTTTGCTTTCCAGCCAGCAATGTCATCAACATAGAGTATAAGTATGATTGGGCTTCCATTTGCATCCTTTTTAGTGTATAAACAATGATCAGCATGGCTTCTTTTGAACCCATGTTTGAGCATGAATGCTTCAAACGTTTTGTTCCATTGTCTTGAGTATGTTTCAGCCCATACAAACTCCTTTTGAGCTTAGATACAAGATGTTCCTTTCTAGAAATTGGCATAACCTTTGGGCTGTTTCGTGTAAAGCTCTTCGTCCATATCACCATGCAAGAACACTGTTTTTACATCCATTTAATACAGCTCCAAATCCAAGACGGTAGTGAGAGCAAATAACGCATGCAATGTTGTCATTTTTACCACAAGAGAGAATACTTACTGAAAGTCTAGGCCCTCCTTTCGGGCATACCCCTTTGCAACCAGCCTTGATTTGTACTTGCGTTTTCCATCAATTGTTTTGATTTTGTACACCCATTTGTTAGGAATGACTCTTATCTTTTGGCAACTCAACTGAATCCCAAGTATCATTGGCATGCAAAACTTTAATCTCTTCCTTGCATTGCAAGCTCCTACTTCTTGTGCTCACATGATTTGGCCTCTCTAAATGTAAGAGGATCACCCTCATCTGATACCATGATATAATGTGGAGAGGGATTATGTCTGACTATGGGCCTCCTACGTCGTGTATATTTAGTCACTAATGATCAACATTTTTTGTCAATGGGTCTACATCTGGGGAACGGCAATATCATTATTTATGTGCTGCTATACATCATGTTATTTTCAACATGTAAATGTGGCTACAATTGACCTTAAGGAGCCTCAATTTGAAGTCCAATTTGATAGGTGGCTGTTCATGCTGAAATTTGACCCTATTATGGCCATCTGTAGAGGCAAGATGCTTTCTGAGCAGTCTTGGCTCATTAAATATAACATCTTGACTACAAGAATAGCGAATTTTCAAGCATAAAACTGTTTTATCTAAATAATTTTTTTACGAGTGATCTATTGCTGACATGTGACACTTGTGTAAGCTTTTAGATGCTTTTAGTCTTAGATTTTGATCATTAAATCTCAGCCATCCGATTTGTTTTTGTTTTTCCATTTGAATTTGACTTTTTAAACGTATGTTGTCTTTTTGACCAAAATCTAGGTTGATAGAGTAAGAACATTGTTTGTGGTTCATGAGTCAAAAATGACCTAATTTAGGTACACACTTTGATTCATCAAACTGCATAATGACTAGCTTTCACATTAGGTGCACTTGGTTCATAGGTGTGGTATTCTCATAAGTGGCCTTTAACTTCTCCCATACATCATAAACAGTAGTAAGGCTTTTATAGGTGGTGAAATAGTGTGTGGGTTGTAGGCAGTGCAGTTTGCACTTTCTCTTGGAGTGGGCCTAAACACTTAGATTATAGATATAATACTCAAAAGATTCACAACACAATAGACCTCAAGAAGATGTACCAAGAACACTTAAGAGGAGGAGAAACACAACTAAAAGAGACATAGGAGAGGAACGCGCAACATACACCTTAGATAAAAGAAGATACGTAGTCCTTTTAGCAAGATGGGTGTACAACTACCTCCCTATAATACCAACTCCAAGGTTACTGAATTGTTACATATTTTGGAAAGATGACTACATATTTGTTTGCTCTGACCGTCATGCTTAGAAAAGGTGTGGTGGCTGAAGTAGTTGCCTCCATAGCCATCTGTAGTGTGAGGAGAGTCAAGGGGTACCCGTAACCTGAAGGGAGTGGATCATAGGTGGCATTGGTGCCCAAGAGAGGCACTTGCCTGTGGAAAGACACTCACATAAGGAGCCTAAGGTTGCCTAAGCATCACGCTCATCCAACCAGAGGCACTTGCCCTGGAAGCATGAAGGTCGTTCAATCATCAAACTCGTTTCGGGAGATTTACTCGCCGAGAGAGCATTAAGGAGGCCGTGACATCACACTCGTCGAGGAAATTAGTCGCCCATGATGGAATGCCGTCGTCCTCTTAGTTGTCCATGAGGGTGGCATGGTAATTGCCCCCCTTGGCTGTCTATAAGGTCTATGTGAACTCGCCCATAGTTTTAGAGGTGAGGTTATCCTTGTCTTTGGAGATCGCCCATATAGTTGAGGTGATAGCCCAGGTGAAGATGTGGAGATGATGAGGTTGCTCGGTATAGGTTACGTAGGTGAGGTGGTCGCCTAAGGTGAAGATGTGAAGATGAGGAGGTCGCCTTGTATACGTGGTAGGTGAGGTGGTCGCCCAAGGGGCCTCGCCTAGTATGGTTGCCCTGGGTGGGTTGGGTGGTCGCCCAACCTTGAGGGGTCGTCCAACCCCGAGGGGTCGCCCAAGCAACTAACCTAGGCATATGTCGCCCTATGAGGTGGTCACTCAAGAGCAGCCATTTTGTGCCTCTACAAATTGCCTGTCACTATTGTCTTTGTATCTGGAGGACTAAACATACATACATAGGAGAAATCACTGACATGGGGGAGGATTAGGAGGAAGGAGAGAAGTTACCATTTAGGGAAAGGAGAAGCCATATGTTCAATCACTTGGAGGAGAGGTATTGTTTTTTTTTTTGGGGGGGGGGGGGAAGATGAGCAAGGAGGAGCAGGTAGAGGTAAAGAGTCACTACAGTTATAAGAGGAGGAATCTATTGAGAGAAGGGTATCACATCTTAGGAGAAGAGGAATAGCTCATTCTTAGAGGAGAGAAGAAAGCCACCATTAAGAAGATTGATCATCTAGA
The DNA here is from genome assembly GCA_020310875.1 of Ceratopteris richardii. NCBI lineage: Eukaryota > Viridiplantae > Streptophyta > Polypodiopsida > Polypodiales > Pteridaceae > Ceratopteris > Ceratopteris richardii. The sequence continues at coordinate 6,897,744 of CM035410.1, forward strand.
GAAGAGGAGAATTGCTTGGAGAAGGGCGGGAGGGTCTACAGGAAGAGAGTTACCTATCACAGAGAAGAGATCTACTAAACCTCCTGGAGAAGGGGAGAGGTTCACGTGTAGAAGAGTTGGCATTTTTAGAGGTGTCCACTAAAAGGAAAGTTGCCCATCAAGAAGAAGAAAAGTCTTCTTAGAGAAGAGGAGAAGTCATCAAGAAGAAGAGTTGCCCTTATTCGAAAAGAAGAGATTATGCAAGTTTGATTTCCAAGCCCTAGTGTCTACTTGCCCTAATCAAGGATGCATGCCATCATCATGATATTTACTATGAACAATGAGTATGCTGCTTATTATGCTGTATAATGCCCCTATTCTGCGAACTTCTTATAGAGCTTATCCTTTAAGGTTCTCATCCATGGCAGTTCTTTCACTTCCCATCTTGTCAATCTTACTGGTTCCGATAAACTTGTATTCTCTCCTCAGGGAACATTCCTTTGCTCTAACCTTTCTACAGACCTGGGGATGCTAGAGTAGTACCTTTGGCTTCTCTTGCACTGTTATCCATTGGATCTCTTTGATGTGTTGACACCTTCCTCTGCTTCCTTTGCCTTCTTGCAGGTTTTCTGGATGCCATAGATTTTCTAGTTTTCTTGCTTCCATGTCCCGTTTGACTGATATTCACATGAAGTGCAAAACATTGGAAGGCCTCTACTTCCGTCACCCATCGCAAGAAATTTGTCACTTTAAAGCCTGTCATAAGATCTGTTGCGTCGTCTTGATATGTTGGATCAAGAGCTTCTATGTATGCTTGGGATGGATCTAATATACCTTGAATGTCATGGAATATGTGTGTAGGTAGAGGTGATCCAACACGAGAGGTGTCTACTGGGGCATAGATGCCTTGTATACAGGGAGCCCCGAGGGAGTTCTGGCACTGGTAGTTGCCCAGGTAGGGACAGGGGAGGTTTTGGTAGTGACCCAGGTGGTGGCAGGGGAGGTGTCCGTTGCAGAGTGAGATGCGTGGCAGTTATACATGAGGTGCCCATCGGCTTGTCCATTCCTCCTTCCAAGTGTAGCTGCCTCATGGAGGTATATGTGAGGGGTGTGGCAGTTAATATGTGAGGTGCCCATTGGCTTGTCTGTTCCTCCTTCCAAGTGTAGCTGCCTCATGGACATATCAGGAGCAGCCATCCACATGGTGTTGTCACTTCCCCAATCTTGAATTTCCTTGCTGTGCCTTAATCATGGCCTTCTTGTCAAGAGGGGAAAGCTGCCCTTGACTCTTGGAAGCGCGATGACCACAGAATCCAACACAAAAATAATGTATAGATGTAACTTTGATTGATATCTCTCAAATCTCTTTCTGTTGAAAAATTTTCTAACGTCAGAGGAACAAGAGACCATCTTTTTACAAGGGGAGTATGAAATTCAAGGAAAACTAATTTTTGAAATTAATTTAAAAAATTCATAAGGTCTGAATTTTTTAACAAGATTGCACAAAATTTGCAATTCAACCAAACCTCTACAAGGCATAAAACCAAAGATGATACAAATACTTAAAGATAATGCACAAATATTATTTGATGAATTTTTCCTTCAAAATTTCAGCAAACTGTAAATGGCCAAGTTTCACCCAAAATTTTGTGTGCTTGCATCAAATTGGATGCGACTTCCATGTGCTATGGGATTATATTGAGCTTCATAATATTTTTTTGTGTCCTTGATCAGCTGTAGCTTTAAAAACAGTACATTCTTTTCTATTTCGATGCATTTATTCTCTCTTGGTCTTGTGTAGTAACATAAAGATATGAAAGACCGGAAAACATAAGCTCTTCAGGTTTCTGTTTTAATGTGAAAGAATGGCAAGCCTAATATTTGTGTGAACTGAATATTTGTTTATTATTAATTAGGGCCAGGAGGATGAGATTGTCCCCGATGCTGAAGTTATTTTCAGCAAAAGTGAAAGGGAACGAAAAGCTAAGTTTGATACTCTCTTTAAAGTCCAGCAGGATCGTGGTGGCATTGTTGAACCCAAAAAGTTAGAAGTAATTGTTCCTGGTATGTTCGTATCTGTACCATCTACAAGGGCCACAGAATCTGGGTCAGGCTTAGCAACAGCCAGTTTTGAACTTCCTGAGTCAAGCTCATTGTCAGCTTCTGCTGTTGAATGTGAATCATCGCAACAAGATAACATCCTTTTGTCACAAGGGAGGCAACATGTGTTAGGAGCTGAAACTATATCAGATAATGGAAGAATCCCAAAATCTGGAGGAAGGGGTCTCAATCAGCCCAGGGTGAGGTACGGTAGGCAGGTGAATCGAGGAGGCACAAGAAGGGGGAACTGGGTCCGACGTGATCGTGGAACTGGCCTGAACGAGTGAAGTTGCATGTAAGTGTTAATTGAAACAGGGAAGACCTTTAATATATAAACAGTCAAGAACGATATTCCAAGAGAACATGGAGGTTGTAAGGTGTATGAAATTAAGAGGTTGAAGCAAGTTCGGCATAGTCAGATTGGTCCACTTGTAAAGGCTACTGTCCCGCAATAATTATATGTCATTGTTTGAGAAATGTTTGTGAGAAGGGATTTTCCCATTGGTCTACAGCCCTTGAGCTTTGAAAATGTTGGAATCAGAAGCTAAATGTAGATTAGCTTAGCAATACTTCAGCTTCTGGCCATATTTGGGGAAATAAATGAGTATACATATCATAATATTTTCTCACATATCTGTATTTGTATTTACAAGATTTGCAAAGTTGTATTATCATGCATCCACTTTGAAGTGCCCTCGAGTACTGAATCTTTTCGTTAGGATTTTGCTGCAAATCATCTTCCTCCAAAACTCAACTTAGGTTCTTTGTGAAGTTATGCAAATCTTACAGCATGATAACGTTTATTTGAACGAAGAATGCAAATGAATTGAATAATTGAAAATTGAGTATCTTAAGTTTCTCACAAATCTAAAATCTTGAAGACTAGGTTATAAAAACGACCTAAGAGTTTGGGTTTTTTTGAACTAATCATACGAGTCCTATTCTATTTGTGATTATCTTCAACATTGTAAACTAGTCACACATACTATTATAAAGGGGATTTGTAGATCAAGGATTATTACTAGATGTTAATTTCAGATTTTTTTGATCTATAATAGAAGACAAACAATCTGTTAGTGGACCTTGGGGACTGGGGGAAATTAATTGAATCCATGAGGGTACTGCTTGCAGAGAATGAGCTTGATTCCTACTTCGTCAAAATCTCAAACTTTATAAGCAATCTTAAGGCAGGAAAACCCTTAATTAAACTTAAGTCTTAGATTTGGCTGTTTATCATCTTGTTTTCAAGTTGAAATTTTCGTTTGAAATGATTATTATGTGATAAAGAGAAGCCATCTAGTGGTAGGTTAAATACTAATTGTTTTGGTGTGGATTACACCCTCCATTGTTTCATCTGAAAATGGAGGCTTGGATATTCATTATAGGCACACCATTTACGCATCAATTTTTCTCTATAGTTTTGCATAATCTAAGAACAATAGGATCTATGAAACCTTCATTGAAAATTCATCCAAATAACCTTCCAAGCTCCAAGTGTGGGAGTGCACACGTGGACAACCAAAGTTTTAGCATAATAACATTTTTTGATTTTATATTTTCTTGAATTTGCTAGTTGTTAAGTTAAATTTTGGTGTATTATATCATGTTGCATCTATTTTTTATGGTATGAGAGTTCGAGTGGCTTTGAAAGTCAACTAGATTATAAAGAAAATCCTATAATTCATTTGGCATACACCCAAAAGTAATTTAACATTTGGATTTGGTACTGCAATTTTTTTGAGGATATGAAACAACATGAGTGAAAACATTGTGGATTTGCCCACAACTTCACTAAAAGAAAACCTAATGGTATAAACTATGCAATATGGGAGTTTTGGGTTTTGTTGAGCTTTAGGAGATGGTTTTGTTCATTGACCCTAAGCCATAGGGAATTATTGATCCCTAGAATCTTGAATTTAAAGTCCCTCCAAATGTAGATATCGTACCAACATGGAAATATAGGAATGTAGATGTACTTTGTGCTTTAGTTACTAGTGATGTTGTTACTAGTGATGTTGTTGAGAGGTGATGATTTGTGAGGATGTAGTGGGTCTTGTTCTCAGAACCAGCTTTGGAGTTGTAAATAAGCTCTTGGAAGGTGTAATGGGCTTCGATGCCTTGCTATTGAATCACTAAACGTATTATTGTACTTTGTTGCAAGTGTCTCAACTTTTTGCCAAAACACACAACTTTTTGTTGTTAAAATAATGAGAAACACCTCCTATTTATGGATGCACATAGACCTTGTCTTGTTGATTTTTCTTAGTGTGAATAAATTTGAGCCAACTCACTTTGGACAGGTTCAAGTAAGAAGGTAACTGACCATCCTTGCACAAGAAACAAAATTATAGAAGTCTAAATAAAGAGAAAAATTGTCAACAACCAACATGTATATCCTTGACTATGACATATCTTGAAATATGAGGATGTGCGTGACTTTGTGGATGATTATCTCCCCATATGAAAAGAACTAGAACAAATCCTCTTGTATGATTACAATAGAAAGCTCCATCTTCACGTTCCAAAAGAAATCAAATAATTTGGATCCTTGAGCTTCACACTCTCCAAAGTTGATTGCATTGCAAGATGCATACACATATAAACTATAGCAGATAGAGATGTCAAATGGCTTCAATTCTTGCTCTTCTTCATTCCAATGAGTACTATAAAGGTTGGAGTAGAGAGATAGCTTATTTGGCTTGTGTACAATGCATAGAAAGAATGAGAAAAGGCTCAAGATTCCATGCGGTGGTTTGAACCAGTAGCGAGAGTTGATTGGTTGCTTAATTTCTTAATTCTCTCTTCAACGATTGGACCACAATTTCTTTGATTATCATACCAGATCAATTGGCCACCTTTTCATTGATGAGTCATCATCAAAACTCATGGCCTTTCTCTCTTTACACTATACAAAGTTATCATCAAAGGTCTATTCCAAGATATCAATGGAAAGACTTTACAAACATCATACACACTTTTAAGTTATATATGTCATGGGCACAAAAGGAACTCCTTTGAACCCTACATTTCATGTGACTTTTTATATCTCATGATTGGTTCAGGATTTGGAGATGCTTCCATCAATTCATAACTTCCCTTGAAAACCTATATAAGGAGGGGTTGGCCACATGTATTCTCAATCTTGCCAATGCTAGTCATGGGAGCTCAAGGACTTGTGATCTCTGAATAAGTACTTTCCAAGTTCTAGTTCCGGTTCTTTTCTTGCGCTTTGTTTGGTTATGTCTACCTTAGTTTTTGAATATCGACTCTTCTCCTCTTGTGATATCATAGTATGAGATTCTTTCTAGTTAGTTTTTATATCTAGTTCATCTTCCTCAAGGGAGTTCTTATAATTCAGATATCTTGTTTCATACCTACAATCACGATTGTGGGATCTCTTTTATGTCTAGTCCAATTATCCATATCTATTAGTCCCGTGTTATGGGACTTCTTGTAACAACTCTATATTCTTTTATTATTTCCCTTGCATGTGTGATTCTATAATCAGATGCATATTTCTAAAATCTTGTTCAAGTCTAGTCAAAGGGCCAAATCTAGTGCTTTCATGATATTTTGGCAAGACTACCTTCATCAAGACCAAGCACCATGGATTACCTATACAAGAAGATTCAATCTACCATAAAGGATTTGATAGGATAGGTCCAAGAGCTAAGAAGATTGTTATGGCAAGGTGATCAATCAATCTCAAGCTATGCCTATATATCAAGAAGAATACACTTGATCAATTTCAAAATGGCCTTAATCAGTTTCATGATATTATTTCATGGATCTAGATATCAAGAAGAATACACTTAATTAATCAATTTCAAAATGGCCTTAAAGATGAAGTGAAGTATCTCTTGCTATTAATGCCTCAAGCAGATACCTTGGATGATGTTATCAATCAAGAAGTTCAATGCGAGAGTCAATTGTATAAAGAAAGCTAGGTCCAAAAATTAGGAATTGTTACAGGGTGATGGGTTCACCCTTAATAGGTATTGCCATAGCCAAATACGTACATAGAAAAATCAAACAATAACAAGATGATAGAGAGGAGCCATACCCGGTAGGATCGTAGACACGAACATGCACACATGTGTTCTATTTCATTAAAGAAGGATGTATATATATACAACATTAATGCCTCTTCATGCTCATTTTATGCCTTTTCATGCTTGCTCCATACCCCTTCAACTAAGCCCTCAATTGAACCTTAATAAGATCTCTTTAAATAAAATTCCAACCACAAGTGTGTGCTACATGTCCCCCTAACATTGGCACACATGGTGGACCCGAACCCACGCAATGCTTACCAATATATTAGGTTTATTACATGCAACTACCCTATGGAGCATTGCTTCGCCAACCAAAGTGCATGGTCAAACCATCGTATGGAAGGGGAAAAACAAAGTCCATATGTATCCAGATAGATTATGTAAATGAGAAGCAAAGTACGGTGTCTGGGATGGTAGCCAAGATATACAAGCTACTCCTCACTTACACAATAAGCCGCCCATCCTAAGTGTTCTATATGCAAATGCAAAGTGGTTAGTTGAGGTTCATCTCATCATTTATATTTTTACATCATGGTTGAGATACATCTAATGAGAATACATTTTCCAATACATGAAGAGACATTTCCTTGGATACAAAATATGTAATTGACTCCAAAAGATTGAGTCAATGGGCACATAAAATATCATTCATAGAGTCCATGCTTCAAGAATGCTTCCAAGATTTTCTTCATAATGATCCCAATCATCCATAATCTCCTTATCATGTTGCCAAATTTGAAACTTCATTTCCACATGCTTGTCTTTATGTCCATTGATTTCAAACTTCCAAGTCCAAACTCCATGATCATATCCTACAAAACTTTAAAACAACCATACTCATGCAAAAAACATGAATAGCATAGTCACATCAAAACCCTTTCTCCATATAAGAATAATAGGATAACATGCAACTATGGAATTAGAGCTATCAATTACATTCATGACCTTATAAGAGAAACACTTTCCCAATGCACAATCCCAACCATGATACATCACATCTGAAGAGGAACTACCCAAAGCCACAATCTCATCACAAGCCTTTGTAGGCACACCAAACTTACACTTATGGAACTCCTTCCAACCATAAGTTAAGCAACCTCCATAACAAAAAAATGTTGGGTTGCATTGATACAATGGTGCAGCATACTCATAGAATGATAGAAATGTTTTTGCATGATTCTCAATCAAGTGTATAGTATGATCAACATATGTGATTCAATTTTCATTATGTTTCATACATGTGGAAGAGACATCATGTGTGCTTATCAAAGCCTATGAATTATCCATTTTATAGTCATCAAAGATAATGTCATTCTTTTAAATATTCTAAGCACATGCAAGAATTACATCATCATCATCATCACCACCACCTCCACCACCACCATCATCATCATCATCATCATCATCATCATAATCATAAAAAATAGGTGGAGAAGAAGGATCATAAATGCAAGAATCATCATGACCATTTTGAACATCATAAAAAATAGAAGGAACTAGTGTCATGGGAATTTATAATAGCATCATCAATGGAAGCAAAGGTAATATCATCATGATCAAGCATAGATTCCTTTTGTATCAAATCATCATGCATAATTTCATTGTCTTTCTTAATGAATCGTAAAGATGGATCATCATAATCATATATTGTTTCATTATGAGAAATTGTATGTTTATCATCACCAAGAGGGCAAGAAGAATCATCATGTATCATCATAGGGGGAGTAATGTGAGACTTTGAATTACATTTCCTTTCATCATATTGGGTAGAATTATAATATATATATATATTCATTAATCAACTTGATATGCATCATTGTGAAAGTTTCTAAGTATCATTTTCGAGACTCAAGTATTTTGTGTCGTAGCCTCATGTATCGATTAAACATGTATCATGTATCGTACCCTTTGGTGTATTGTGTGTCACTTGAAGGGTTAAGTATTGCGATACCTAGTAAGTATCATGTATCGTTTAAGAGCTAGGTATCTTGTATCATGCCCTCCAAGTATCGTGTATCGTGAAACAAATCAAAGAACCTAAAAAAGAAATTAGAGGGAATTGTAGTGCCAAAACTTACAAAGGGCAGGTTTCATGTTGGTAATAGAAGGGGAATATCAAACATCCCTACAGTATGTATCTACGAACATGCATGGAATGCCCATCTACCTTGATGGCCTTAAAAGGTCAGTGGCAAGAATGAGAACTACGACTGAAAACGAAGGAGGTTTCTACATGGATAAAATAGGACAATTATATGTGACAATTATTGTATCAGATAAATGAAAGAGGAGAAATGGAGGAGCAAGGGACCAATGGTAGAACTAAAAATGGAGAAACAGTGACTACCCCGAGGGGAAACTCTATAGTTGCTCATGTATTAAGAGGAGATCTGATACCTCAGGAGGACTACCTAATTAATGTGTACTTGGTGAGTGGTTCTGACCTACTACTACAAGCTGCTTCACTCATACAAGGAGAAGGTATCAACCCAGTCACTATCTATGAATTGAGAGATCTTGAAGATTCATCTAGAGTTACCTACCTAGGCCAAAATCAGAGAAGATATTGGTCAATAGGCGATCTGGATAGGTCAAGGCTGAGGTACATGGGATTCCTTGTATTCCCTCCTCAATAATAGGTAACTACGTCGCATAATCCCTTTGGAACTCAGCAAGGTACTAAAATCTTAGCATGTGAAAAAACCATTCAATGGAGCATCCCTGCTAGACGTCATGTGTAGTTTTCCATGCCATGTCTCAACCCAAGGAGTCATATGAATAGACCACCTTTTCCAATAAGACCGCCATAGGGTGGAGGACTAGGAGCACACCCCGTGCAACCTGTTGTCCCCATCATTGTTCGACCTCCAGAACCAAGTAGAAGGCTAAGACCAATCCAAGTGGCTAAGTGTATGAGGAACCATCCCCTACTATGAAAATCAATGTGATTGAAGTGATTGAATAACCAGGGAGTGCTAAAGAATACACGGTGTCATTAAAGGCAATTACTTGAGCCAAAGCCAAATAGAATTTAGAAAAAGGAATATTGTATCACCCAAAGGCTGGGAAGGAACAACAACCTGAAGTTCAGAGAGTCAAGGACTCAGAGGAACCATAGGAGGCCTCTAGAAGTAAAAAGCCCCAAAGATGGAAATCAAGGAGAGAAAAAATTAAAAACAAATGGATTAAAAGAAAAATTGAGGAGAAAGAGGAAACTTTACAAGAAATGAAGATAGGTAAAAATCAGAAGACACTTGAGGACGCTCAGCAAGTGACCCAAAATCGGAGGAAGTACGAGGAGGATCAATTCTAACGGATCCCATGCCCAAAGACTTGAACATATGGTTGAAGGCCTATCATTCCAGAATAGAATTAGGGCTTAGCATAGAACAACATGACAGAAGTTATCCTAGAGGAGACTTGGAGAACGAGAGATTGGAAATATGCAAAAAATTGATTGACATTGCTCAAACCACACTCAAAAATTCTATATCAACCCTCCCAAGACTAGGATACCCAAAAAACAGTTCCAAGAATGTTTAGACACCACCAATCGAGAACACAAAGAAAGACAACAATATGAAGAGATAAGGGAAAAGGATCACATTAAAAGGGAAGGACAAGATTCATTAATCTCAAAAATAGAAGCTACCTAGCGAGGTGATCTTTGGGCCAGGGTTCAAAAAGATCAATGGAAGAAAAGTGGGAATGCACCAACCCCGTTTGAAGAGTTGGACACCATTGGGAATTTACTTGTAGTGGAAACTGAGGAGATATATGAGGAAATATCAATTTTGGATCAAAATAGAGAGGAAATAAATAGTATGTCCACACTTCCCAATTACATGGGGGGATATGAAAGGAGGTCAAAATTATTTCATGCTCCCATAATTAGGGATAGAGAAAGGAAGTTTCATGATGAAGGATCTCACACATTAACGGGACTCAAGAAAGAAAAAGTACAATGTTCTTTAACTATAGAAGAGCTTCTTGATTAAACCCCAACTGTGGAAACACTTGGCTGAACAATTAAAGATAGAAGTGGAAGAGAAAGCCAAGGTGAAGAAAGAAGAAGGGGCTCCACCCACAATTCAAATTCCAATAGATAAAGTGGGAGAGTTCAGCAAAGGAGATGAAGGAAACACTTGTCTTCCCATCACATTCAATGGATACATGATCAGAGCGATTTTAGTAGAAATAGCCACTAAAGAGATATGGGAGAAATGGGGAAAACCAATCCTATGTCCCACGCAGATGAAACTCCAATTGGTGGATGGTCATGTTGAAAGACCATTAGGAATCTTAGAGAAGATAATGTTGACCACATGTGGAGTATAATTTGAACATACCCTAGCTATATGTTAGTTTGGAAAAGCAAACAATTATGAAATGATCCTAGGACGATCCTTCATGAGACAATTGAGAGTAGTACAAGATTGGGGAAGAGACGCGCTGTATCTCCAACATCAGGGAGCCATTACAAAGATAAATTTGCATACCTTCGCATATAAAGATGTACCTCCTTTGAGGTGGAACCCTGTCCATAGCGAGGAAGATGATGTGTCCATTCATAGTGCTAGATCAAGTGATCAATCTTGGATGAATGAGGATGCCCAACTATGGATGTGCAAGGAAGCCAAACTAGAGGAAACAAAGACATAGTTGTGGCCAATAGGACATGGAAAATATAGATGTATAGAAGACCCAACATACATGCCACAAATCCGAATGAAATGTTTGAACCACACAGATGGATGGAAATATTAGCCACATTAGATATTTGTGTAAATGAAGAAATCTTGATGATGATTGAATGCATAGATAATGAGGGGTACGATGTGAGCCTATACATGGTAGTCCTTCAAGAAGTAGAAGCTAGAGAACTATTAGAGAAGATCAACACCTTGAACGATTTGAAGTGCCAGAACATTTTAGGTGATATGAGGTAGAGGAAAGAAAAATAGCTATTCAAATGCCAAAGAGAGAAGCTCAGGAAGGAGAAGCATATGACAAAAAAGAACAAAATAAGAGGGTTATAGTAACCATGAAAGGAGAGGAAGAAAGATGTACATACATAAGAAAGGATGTATCCGTGGAAGAGGAGCAAGAATTAATAGAGTTGATTAAGGAATATAGAGACGTGTTTGCCTGGACATACAAAGACCTTAAAGGAGTAGATCCTTCCATCTGTTCTCATCAAATCCCTATGAACCTAGATGCGAATCCCTCTAAACAGAGACCCTACACATATAATGGTCTATTCGGCCAAGATCAAGGAAGAGATTGATAAGTTATTAGCAGCCGGATTTATCTACGAGATTGAACATATGGAATGGGTATCACCATTAGTGGTAGTGCCTAAGAAAAATGGGAAACTTAGGGTATGCATGAACTTGAACAAGGTTAATGCCACAAAGATTTGGGATAGTTACCCATTACCCATAATTGATCATCTTTTGGAAAGAGTAGCAAGCAACTTGAAGTCTACAGTTTCCTTTATGGATTCACTGTTTACAACTAGATAGCAATTGCTACTGAGGACCAACACAAAAGTGCATTCGCTACTAAATGGGGAGTGTATGCCTTTAGATTTATGCCATTTGGATTCACCAATGCCCTCACAACTTTCCAGAGGTTAATGTGTCATGTGTTTGAAGAGTTCCCGAGGAAAAGCATGGAGGTCTATGTAGATAATTTATGCACATGCTCCTCATAACAAATTGAGCATATTCCCAAGTTAGGAAAGATATTCAAGAAATTTAGACAATACAAAGTGTGCTTAAACCCTATGAAGTGTGTTTTTATGGTGAGACAAGGTAAAATTTTGGGACACATTGTATCCAAAAATGGCATCTCGATAGATGAAGATAAAATCAAAGTAATTTTAGAATTATTGAGACCTAAGAATGCAAAAGAGTATAAGCCTTTATGGGACATTGTGGATATTATCATTCACATGTATGCCATAATTGTAAAGCCCTTGTATGGGTTGTTGACATAATTTACATGGACAAAAGATAGTGAAAAGGCTTTCAATGTGTTAAAAAAATGGTTGAGTTCAGCACTCATCCTAGAAGTACCCAATTGGAATAAGCCATTCCATATTCATGTGGATGCGTCCAACTTCGCAATTGGATGTGTATTAAGACAACCTATGGATGAAGGAAAATTAGATCACCCAATAGCATGCGTGAGTAGACAATTGAATCAAGCAGAAAGAAACTATATGACCACCAAATGAGAAGGCTTAGGAATGGTGTATGCGGTAAAAAATTTAAGAAATTACCTCCTAACCAATAAATTTAAGTTCTTTATTGATCACCAAGCTGTATTATACTTGGTTGATAAACCCTATAATACGGGAAGGCTAATGAGATGGTTTCTACTACTGATGGAATTCGACTTCAAAGTAGTAATGAAAAAGGGAAACACTCATGTAAGAGTTGACCACTTGTCAAGAATGACTCATGGAGAACCACACATGAGAGTAGCATATGATCTACCTAACACATACCTGTTCAACTTGGAAGCGTGTTCGAAATGGGCAAAAAAATTGATCCCAATACTTACGCAGGGACCAAATCATAGGATCAACAAGAACAACAAGAAGGAATTCATGCAATCACAAAACTTGCATATTGTTGCAGGCAGTTTGCATTCTAAAGATTCTAATGGAGTGTTGTTCAGGTGTGTAGAAGATGAGGAGCATGTGAACTTAATCAAGCAAGCCCATGTGAACAAGTGGAGAAGGGACAAGGGTGCTCATGGAACAACTAGAGATTTGAAAAGATTAGGTGTGTATTGGCTAGACATGCAAAAGGACATACATGAACACATTGTTGGCTGCCAACAATGTAAGGAAAATCCACCTGATGAGTTTTCCTTTTTATGTTACTCCACCATAGAACCCTAATGGAGCAAGGGGTTAGTCAATTTTTTGAGATCACAAAGTTACCTAGAAGGAGCAAGCCTAGCCAAAAAGAGAGCTCTAGAAGAATAGAGCAAGGACTATGTCATCATAGGAAGACAACTATTCAAAAGAGGAAAGAATAATTAGTTATGATTATGTGTACATGAAGGAGAATACTTAGCAATCTTAGAAACTGCTCATGTAGGTGCAGCCGGAGGACATTTCTTAGCCAATAAGACTATCAAAACGATTCTCTTTGCTAGCCTATGGTGGCCAACCTTGCATGTGGATGCAGAAACTTACGTACGAAGTTGTGAAGTATGTCAACAAATGAAGTATCCTATGAGACGAGATGACATGCCCCCGAGACCAATGATTAGTGCCAAAGCATTTTTGAAATGGGGTATTGATTTCATAGGACCCATAAACCCCAAGTGAAAGGGTTGCATGTTGAATATATTATAGCAACCACGAATTATTTGACAAAATGGGTAGAAGCCAAAGCAACTAGGAAAAATGATGCCCAAACCATGGCCAAATTCTTGTTCGAAAATATATTCACTCGCTTTGGACTCCCAATTGAGATTTTTAATGAAAAGGGAATACAATTCATCAATGAGGTCATTGAAATTATAGACTTCAAAAACTCTTGTAATCTCCATAAAATCCCATTTCCCCATTACATAGAAAATACATTTTTTCAAATAATGTGGTCGTCCACACCAACTGCTAACACTGGCATGCACGATGGATCCGAGCCCACTGAGTACAAAATGAGATATTACAAATCATCATCATGATTTTGCATTTTTGGAAACATTATTCTTTCTATATCATATCTCAACTCATTAAACATTTCTCTTATATTCTCTTTCGCAAGTTGGATCTCTGCTTCAAAAAATTCCGTTCGATCTAATAATTGCTGACTAGCACTTTGATAGCTGATTGCGGTTGCTTCTAGTTCTAGTATTCTCTTCTAAAATCCTTCTTATAAAATATCAAAGGCTATAAATACATCAGATAATTTAGTCATATACCCTTCTGTTAATTTCTTTGCTTCATCTAACTTGATTTCATAAGCTAATTTCAAAACTGAAGCATCCTTCATTAACTATTCCACCTCTGCTTCTTTATCTTTCAAAACTGTATTTGCATGTGCACAATGTTGCTTCCATTGATCGATCCATCTTTCCAACTAATTCAAAGTTTTGCACTGCTAATCTCTCTTCTACTTCCGCAGTTGAAATACTTTGCCTTTTGATTTCTCCACTTTGCTCCTTCACTTTTTTCTTCAAATTTTGAGTCTCTTTTTTTGACTTTTGTAGTTTAGCTACCAAATCTTTGTTAGTTTTCTTCAACTTCTATCGTGCTTTCTGATTTTGCCCCACTTAAGCTTGAAGTCAAGCTATAATTTTTGATTTTTCTCAATAGTTACTTTCAGGATATTATTCTCTGCTACAACTTCATTCAACTCATCCATCATCTCTTCCTAAATTGCACTATCTCTTCTTGCACTCTCCATTCTAGCTTATTCCACATCAGCTTTGAATCGATTGATTTCCTCAATCATGCATGCCTTCTTCGTCATTGTTGCTCTAGCAAAATGGTAAGCACCACGTTAAGAAGCTCCACCTCCTTAATGTCAATCTGCGGAAGAGATAGGAGTGATATGAAGATCGTGAATGTGAGATGTAGGGAGACTGAAGGTGAGAAGCATAGAGATGCACACACACATACACACATACATGCACGAGACAAGCAAGACATAATGGAAGGTAGGAAAATAGACTCTATTACTCAAGATCTCAATTACAAGCTCAAGATAGCTCTAAGCTCTTCTCTACTCATACAAGCTAACCTCAAAAATGAGCTTTCTAGCTCTTTTTATAGATTCTAGACTAGTTTTGACCGGTTTCACATCTAGTGATCGACATTGTTAAAAAATAGGTTCTAGGTGCTATTTGAAGGTCTAAATGATGTCTAAAAATAGACAAAATTGGTGGGCTCGTTCTACCTAAGCTCTGTTGAGACTATGAGAGTGCATCTCCCTTTTGTATCTTAGAGTCACTCTATTTCCATGTCATTTCCATTACATTTCTTTGTATTTGGGTACCTTTCCATTTGCTTCTACCAGTTGTATTCATTCTCCTTTCAGGGGAATTATCCCACATGAGATGAATTTTGGAGAGCCCCTCACAAATCTTTATAAGGAGGGCCTCTCCCCCATTTGTATTTGGTTAGAAGCTTGAGGAGCCTACTCCATGCTCTTGGCAAGCTCATTTCTAATCCACATGAGTTTACCCATTTCATGGTCTACTCATTTTGTGTCTCACACATTCTTTGTTTTGTGAGAGTACTTTACTTTTCATTTTGCTTCCGCATGCGTACTCTCTACATGGTATCAGAGCGCTAGGTGGAGGTCTTGGTGGTGCATTTGGCGGTGATTTTGGTGGTTGTGGTGCCTGAGTTTGAAGTCTCAACTCACTTTGGAGAAGCATTTTGTCATCACTTCACTCTTTGGGGCCTCATTTTGCCCATTTGCCCACCCTCCCACCCTTATTCTTTATCAATTTGAACACGTTTTACCCCATTTTCCCCTCCCTCCCACCCTCTTTTGTGTTCGCACATTTGGTGCTCTACTCCGCATTTATAGAAGGTGTGGAGTTGATCATTAGTCTCAATTCTTTTGAAGTGTTTTTAAACACTGTTATGTATTACATTAGTAACCCCTTTTCTATTGTATGAGGCATCTCCACACTTCATAATGACTTATGTGGTCATTCGAAGTTGATTGGAATTTTTTTATGCGTTGTGATTAGTCTCCATCATTAGCTCTATCACATTCCTGATGCATGTCTAAACGTATGAAGTGCTTACAAACACTTTGTTACCAGCTCAGCGCAATCATGGTGCAGGGGACAACACAAAATTGCTAGAGCGAGATAGAATGAAAGCGAGAAAAAAAGAGAGAGAAATGCAGTTTTTTCTCTGATCTGTCATGTTTTAGAGAGGAATGTTGTTCTATAGAAACTTGATGAGTTGCAAAGCGGACAACACTCTGAGTCCAAAAAGCGCTTTGAGCCTAGTGGCTTAGAGACTGAGGATCTGTATAGAGAACAACATAACACCTGAAACGAAACTGATTCCTCTCTATAGCTATTTATCTCGGGTTCCATGTGTTGTAACAGTCTCGAAGACCACAAGCAGCAGCACTTCTCGTAGTGTTGCTCACTGGAGATGATGACCTGACTGCCTTGCGAGGACAATGAATGGCCACCGTAGGCTTGCGACATGGTGAGCGCCATGGTTATGGAGCTCGGAGTTTTGGCCCAACACGGAAGACTCCCACTCTCTGTTAAGCTCTCTGTGGTGCAACGCTATTAAGCTCTTTGTGTAAAAGAGAGAGGCCCAGCAGCACCATCTCTGTTTTAGAGAGAAAGAAAGGAACGTTTTCTCAGCTCTGTTTTAGAGAGAGAGCGAGAGAGAATTGCAATCTTTGTGCTTGTGCTCGTAGGTATTGTCTGCGTCCTAGCTAGCACACGGATGCTTGTAGATGAGCTCGTAGGTATTGTCTGCGACCTGGCTAGCACACGGATGCTAGCAGATGAGTGCCCGTTGTGAGGAACAAGACACCATACATCGCCACAGAGGAGATCAGAAGATCACTTGCTTAGGAGAACTTCCGGGTAGCATGCCTATGTGAACAGAGATGAAACTATTGCACACAGACTAGATTCTTCCCTTGCTTTCGATAGCCAGGATCTGAGCCCTTCAGCGCAGGGAAGTCAGCTGCAAGAAAACTGAAGCGCGATCATTGCTCGGGTGCAAACAAACAGAGAAGAGAGAGCTAGAGGGCATGCAAAGAAATGGGAGAGAATCAGAGAGACGAGTTTTTGTGCACCATATTTGCAATTTTTTTTGCTCTGAAGACAATTTATGTGCCACTACTGAAACACTTCACGCGTCAGTGCGCAACATTGGCTCTCTGTTAAGCTTCCATGATTATCCGCCGATCTTCACTCTGTATTCTCTTTCTCGGAGCGCAAGTTTGCAAATGCCATGTCTGAAAAATTCATGTGATATGCCCAGACATCTCCCTACTTCTCTCCACGATTGCAATTCACGTGAAATAATCCAGATCGGATATTTTCTATTGCACATGGGCGATTCATATCATTAATGTGTTAAGAACATTGAATCTATCCTTGCTGTCCTACGCCATTGCTTACTGTACAGATTGGCAATGCCAGCTCCTTTGTGATTTTTAGCATTGCCAAGTGGTATGCTTGACACTTTGAATCCATCACAAGTCTAGAGAAGCTAAGTTGCGCTACACCTTGGTGACTAATCTTTCCTAGTCAGCCTTGATTCTCCCTAAGTTTTAGAAGATCAAAATTACAATATTCCATTAATCACAATCAAATATCATGAGAGTTTTCATATAGTCTTTGCTTAGCATAACCTTTGGTTGGTAGTGGGCAGTCTAAGTCCTACAAATGTTGTTTCTTGTATCCTTTAAGGATACATTAACTTTGCATATATCCAACAATTTTGGCACATCATTTAGCATCCAACTTGACCCTCATCCAAGGGTGCATTTGTAACTTTCTAAGGGCTCAACCCTCAGTGTTTGCCATCCCACACATATTATAAGCAAGAGTACCAACTTCATTTTGGCACATTTTGGCACTAAGTGCCACTTTTGTAAAACTCAAAACAGAAGAAGTGTTGTGTGTGTGCACACTTGTGGGTTGGAGGCTAATCTAAGCCCATCCACAAGTTCTCTCAAAGTTTCCAAGCCTACTCTAAGGCTAGTGTGGTGTGCAACGGGCTAATCTAAGCCCTCTCCTCTCGCGTCGAATTATCTTGGTGTTGTACAAGTGCAAGGCTACTCTAAGCCCCCCCCCCCTCCCTCGCCCCAAGAATTTTAAGTGTGGTGCCCAGTTGTTCATTTCAAACTTTGCAATTATTTTGAAGCGGTATTTTTTTGGCACAACTTTTTGATAGTGTTTCTAAACACTTTATCCTCAAAGCTTTGTAATGACCAAACTTGAAGGTAGCTCATTATCCATGGCTAACTTCTTACCCTCTTTCACCCCTATTTTTATGCCTAAGGATGAAAGCCTCAATGGACAAAATTACAATATGTGGAAAGATGTTATGTGCGCATATCTCTACACGAATCTCCTTCATGAGGTCGTAGACGGGTCAGACCCCGAACCCAATAGGCATACCAACTTAGACACTTGGCATGTGTGGAATGTCAAGGACAAACGCGCTTTAGGTCAGCTGTTACTTGCCTGCGACGAATTGACCAAAGGACATATCACGGCCTGCAAGACATCCAAAGATGCTTGGGATACGTTAGCCACTTTGTATGAAGACAAGACCCCTTCAAAAATATATGCATTAGAGGCCGAGTTTCATAATTTGATCATTAGGCCACACAACACAATTACCAAGGTCATAGCCCAATTTGAGAATTACCAGCGTAAATTAGCACTATGTGGTAGGCAAATCTCTAGTGAAGACATGGCCATTCGGCTTCTCAACAAGCTACCTAAGTCGTACGAAACATTTGTAACAACTTTGTATAATTGCGGCCAAGTCTTAACTTGGGAAGAGGTTCGTCGACTATTGCTCCTTCACAACTCCCGAGCCAAATCCACTTCCTCCCAAGAGTCTGCCATGAAGGCTAAAGGCCCATTCACTAAAGGCAAAACCTCAAGTCATCATGTTAGCAATGGATCTAAGCAAGGATCGCACAATTCATCAAAGAAGTTCACTTGTAATTTTTGTGGCAAACCTGGCCACATTGAAAAATATTGCTTCAAGAAAAAGAACCAGGACAAGTCTAAGTCTAATTCCAAGAGTCAACATCATTCTCACTGCACAAGTGAAGACCTATTTTTCACAAGTGAACACAAAGCACTTATGGCAACCACTCCCAAGAGAGAATGGATTTTTGATAGTGGTGCTTCATCCCACATGTGCCATGACAAAGATGACTTTCATGAGTTTGAAGAGCATCAAGGACAAGTTTACCTTGGAGACAACAAGTGCATTGAAATCCAAGGAAGAGGAAAAGTTCAAGTCATCAACTTTGAAGGTGAGACCAAGTCATTAAAAGATGTTCTTTATGTACCAAGCCTCTGTAAGAATCTTCTTTCAGTCAAAGCCATCACAAAGTGCAACATGACAGTTCAGTTCGATCACAACAAAGTTCAAGTCATTGATCGCGAATCCAATGAAGTGATAGCTCAAGGATATGAAGATAAGGGTCTCTACAAGCTTTCAAGTTTTATGGCCAAGGTTTCAAGTCTCAACTTGTGGCATTGTAGATTTGGACATAGCTCTTGCTTAGCTAAGATCTCTTCCAATCATCTTGTCAAAGGTCTACCCAGGATCACATAAGTGGAATTGAATTGCAAAGCATGTGACAAGCAATCAGCTTTCTCTTTGCCTAAAGAAGCATCCATTTATGCAAATAAACCCTTATCATTAGTCCATATCGATATTTGTGGACCTATGAGTACACCTTCTCTAAGTGGGTCAATTTACTTCTTCCTTATTGTAGACGATTTCACTAGATACACATGGGTTTATTCACTCAAGCATAAAGAAGATGCCATTTCCAAGTTTAAGGAGTGGAAGAAAACAGTTGAAGAAGACTTTCCAAGTTCCTTGAAGATCATCCGATCTATTGGAGATAGTAGCTTTGTCAACCAAAACTTCTCCAAGTACTTGAAGCAACATGGAATCAAGTATCAAACCAAGCAAGATACTCAACTAGGCATTGCATTACAAAAGAGTCAAAGTGTGATCCAAATGGCCAAAGTTATGCTTAGACAAAAGCAACTTCCACTAAACTATTGGGGTGAAGCAGTACAGACAACAGTACACATTCAGAATAGAGGTTGTTCAGATGCTTTGAAGAACCAAACACCATTTGAATCTTACTTTCAAAAGAAACCAAGTGTAAGCTATTTCTGCGTCTTTGGTAGTGATGTCTACATCCAAGGCCATGATGATGATCGGCCTAAGCAATACATTTTCATCGGGTACAATGAGCGACAAAAGGCATACAAACTCTTCGACCCAAAGAGTCACTCAGTTACAGTAACCAAAGACTGCACCTTTGATGAATACTCTAAGTATTCATCCCTTTTGGATCCTCCCATTTCCGATTCAGAGGGGGATCATTCCAGTTTTGAACAGTCACACTATGTGGAGCATGCTCTCTTTGTACATGACTTTCCCATTCATGATACAGTTTTGGAGCATGAGGAATCAGATATATCATCTCAGCTTATACCTCAGATGGATATACCTATCATATCATCGAATGTTTATATTTCACCTCAGCTTCAGTTGTGCATTACTCAAGGATCAGTGACTCATCATTTTCCATTCTTGTCTTCGAGAGTCCACATACCTCGCCTACAACAACATTCTGAGCATGTCCCTTTCCATTCATGGAGTCCATCATCTTTTCAATTCCCACAGGACACTCTTGCATCTACTTGGATTCATCACTCAGTTGGATCCTATTCTGAGCCAACTTCTCGGTTCAGAGGGGGCTTCCATGGTCCTACCGATCCACAGCAGGACTTTGTACACTCCATGGAGGATTAAAGCATATAGATGTACTACCATGTGACTATGATTTTATGCTTCATGCTTTATGTTTCACTCTTGCAGGACATACTTCTTGGCGATACACATAGTGTGGTGGATATTGTCAAAGCTTTGAAGGTTCCTATGTACCACATGGAGTCATCCTACCTATCACGCATGGAGGAGATCTCGTCCAGTGAAAACTTGTTCCGTTCCTGTACCTCGTTGGTGGCGTACCTCTGGAGCATCTGCTTGATCCATCTAGTGGACATATTTTGGAGTACCTAGCGATCCTGCATGGTCGATACCACTTGGAGACTATGGATTCCTAGACGACGACTTCCTGGTGCTCGTGCTGCTGCTGATACATTCTTGGTGGACCTTTCTCTCATACCCTAGCAGCCTCCATACACTACAAAATGGAGCTGCAGAGGGGGTGTTGAGACTATGAGAGTGCATCTCCCTTTTGTGTCTTGGAGTCACTCTATTTCCATTTCATTTCCATTACATTTCTTTGTATTTCCTTTGTATTTGGGTACCTTGCCATTTGCTTCTACCAGTTGTATTCATTCTCCTTTCAGGGTAATTATCCCACATGAGATGTATTTTGGAGAGCCCCTCACAAATCTATATAAGGAGGGCCTCTCCCCCATTTGTATTTGGTTAGAAGCTTGAGGAGCCTACTCCATGCTCTTGGCAAGCTCATTTATAATCCACATGAGTTTATCCATTTCATGGTCTACTCATTTTGTGTCTCACACATTCTTTGTTTTGTGAGAGTACTTTAATTTTCATTTTGCTTCCGCATGTGTACTCTCTACAAGCTCGTCAAGCTCAAGATGCCTTGGCTTGCACAAAATGGAGCTACTAATTACAAAAAGGGTTTTTTCTATGTTACATATGGTACAAGAGTGATGAAAATCACTGTTGGGAGTTTTGAAAAGTATTTATAAAACCCATTGTAGCTCAGTGATGAGTAGCACCTCCTTTAATGTCAATCCAGGAAGACGTGAGGATGGTATGAAGACCTCGAACAAGTGATGAGACAAATGTGTGAGTGAGAAGCACACTAACATGCACACACATACACACACGTGCACACAAGGCAAGACAAATAGAGAAGCAATGGAGTTCTTAGATTACTCAAAAGTGCTCTTACAAGTTCAATTCTACAACAATCTAACCTCAAAAATGAGCTCTCTAGCTCTATTTATAGTTTCTGACTAGCTTTTGGCCCGGTCCAGACCTAGTGTCTGGCCTAGTTAAAAATTAGGTTCTACGGCCTATTTGAGGGCTCAAACAAAGTCTAAAAATCATGAAAATTGGTACGATGATACTTCTAATACTCCTCAAGCTCGAGGACTCCTGGGCTTGCACAAAATGGAGTTAAAAAAAGGTGAAATGGTATTTACAATGATTTTTAGTGATGAGAATCACTGTTATGAGGGTGTTGATTTGGAAAAATTTGAATGGCCTACTTGCCAGATCTTCGTTGACTACTTTGTCTGCTTGTGCCTTCTCTCCGCTCTGGCTCCCTTCTTTGGCTTCCTTGTCTTGTGAGTCCTTGGGTTCTTTGACTGCTACCAACACCCCCGCCCTCTCTCGCGTCTGTCGTCTCTGACAGACCCTTGTTTGGCAGAGCGTTTGACATAGAACTCAACCACGTCTGAAGCTAGGTGGTGTTCTTCTAGCAGAAGCCCTCGTGCTAAATCAATTAGGAGGGCATCGCAATCCACTGGACCTGGAACGTCTGGATGTGGCACACGCAGTTGTTCTGAATGTAGTGTCCGCTCCATTGCAAAGAGGTGGAGTAGATGGAAGGGTCTGGGAACAAAGAGTTCAGAGTGGTATTCCCAGAATCCCGTAATGAACATCTCTTCAAATGTTTGCTTGTAGCAAGCGGGGAGGTATTTAATTTGTGCGTGCCATGCATATATCACCTGGATGGAGGGAGTTGTACTCATATCGTAGACCAAGTCAAGGTTACCTGTTGTGAATCCGAAACCCGAGAAATGTGGATCTTGAATATTTTTGAAGGTTCTGAAGGTAACCAGCATTAACTCGATATCTTTATGCACATCTGAGCCATTACGTCTGGGATGTTGCGCATTCTGACTCCCCAATGGCGGATGGTGGAGATCATGTAGCCCACTATAGCTTGTCCCCGTGGCGGTGCCAGATATATGTAATTGAGCCACTTTGCACAGCCTTTGACCTCCTTCACAGCGATGGAAAACTCAGGCCATGTGCGTCTTCTGAGTATGGGAGCATAACAGGGATTATACTTAATGAAGAGTGGCATGTTATTCCAAGTTTGAACCATCTCAGGGTAAGTTTCTAAGAGTCGTAGCCACCAGTTAGGTTGATGAATGGATCCTTTTTTAGCACTCTCAGGGATATCAGCAGGGCCAAATTGTGTGGCAAAGGTTGGAGCCTTGCCACATCGTCGTTGAATCTCTGCATTGTAATCGGTCAAGAGTACACAATACGGCACATACTGATCATCGTTGGTGCCTTTCCATCTGTGATGAGACATACTTCGAAAATATTTTGATTTGATAATAGTGTCCTCAATCTTACTCATGGACTCAATTTGGACCGCTACTCGATCATCATGTGTATTGGCTATTTTTTCGAGTTTCTGCATCCATTCTGGGGCTTCTATCTCTAGTGTGTCCAATCCCTCAGTGGTTTGTTGACCACCCGACATTGGCATAGGAACATATGGCTCCTCATAGGACTCATCCACATCAATGGGTACCAATTCTTCTGGTTCTGGCTCGATGAATGGGGAGGGTTGTCTTTCATATTGGAGTAACTTACTTTGCAACTCTGCGACATGTTCTCTCAGTGCCTTTACCTCTTCTATAGTGGTGGTAGAATCGGTGATCTTGGGTTGGGATTCCTGCATTGTTAGTTGTTGATGGAGAGTATCCCATTCTTTGCCCAGCTCATCATGCGCTTCTAGTAGATCTGCATAGCTTTCTAAAATTGTCTTCATAGTGTCAGATGGAACAACTTTGAATCGTTCAGGGTTGATCTCCTGGGGGAAACCCTCCATGGCTGCCTCTAAATTTTCTTCGTTCTGCCTTTGCAAGTGCTTGTTCTCTTCAAGGGCAGTGGCCATGTGCTTTCTGAGTAATGTCAGGTTGCGACGGCTTTTAACGTGTTCTGACTGATAAAGTTCTAGTAGGGTAGTTAGTTTTTTAACTTCATTGGAATCGGATGGCTGGGGAGCTTCCAAAAGGGTTTGGTGAGCGAGCTCGAGGGCAGTGTAGCATTGATTTAGGTCAGTATTTTCTACTTCCAAAGCTGCAAGCCTCTTCTGTAGTTGCTCATGATCCGTAGTTATTTGGCAATGTCGATCTTCCAAGGTTTGGTATTCTCTCTGCAACTGATGTACACACTGATGTGATGTATAAAACATATTATTTACATTTATGAATGCAGGGAAGGTGGGGGATGCAGGGGAAATGGGGAGAGGGAAAGGGATAGTGAATGAAGTGGACACGAGAGGTGATGTGGGTGGAGGGGGTATGGAAGATGGTGGTAGAGTAGGGGGAGGGAGTGGTGCTGTGGTTGGTGATGTTTCCATGGTGTCAAAAGTGTGGGTGAATGTGTAGAGGGGGACCATGGGTGGGGTGGATGTGATGTTCGTGAATATTGTTGTAAATGTGGGCATTGTGATTCCTCCAAATTGGGTGCCTGGTGAGATAGGAATCCCCATAACATATGTGGTGAGTGTTGAAGTTGGGGTGGTAGTGTCGTGTGGTGAAGTGAAGTGTGTAGTGATAGGTGGTGAGGGTGGTGCCTCGTGATGTTCCTCTATTTGTGTAGTGTCTCCTGGTGCCGATACATTCATGTGAATCTGCTTGCCGGAGCGCATGGGATGCCCAGGCACCCGTTTCTCAAAGCGATGAATATGAGCCATAGCTGAATGACTAGCTTCATCCAAGCCCACCGCATCCACATGCAGGTTCATGGATTCAATAAAAATTTCATCCATGCCTTCCTCTCCTAACATTTGGCTCATAAGCACCTTCCCTGTTTCGAGCGACAGTTTGTGCTGTTCCTGGACTCGCTTCATGGTTTCATACAATCTTTTTATTTGTGCTGAATAGGCTGGGGCACTCACTAGTTCTGAAGTTTTTTCGTATTCTTGATCATGCTCCTCGTCTGCTTCCTCTTCTTCAGCCTCTTCTTCATCCTCTTCTACTTCTACTACTTCCGGTTGGGTCGGGGCTGAAGTTGTTGTAGTGGGTTGTGGTCCTTGGGTCTGCTCTGCTTCCATCTCGAGGTTAGATTCATTGATCAGCCTAGCGATTTCTTCATCCATGAGATCATTCAGGGTGTAGCCCTGTGGAAACTCCAAGTCAGAAGGGATTGGAGGAAAAACTAGATTAGGTCCTTCTGCACTCTGTCTGGGCAAACGAATTGTAAACGGTCGGACACGTTGTCGGGTCGTGAGAGATGCTCGGATGGTGGATCAAGTCATCCGCCTAAATCATTCGGCACACGCGGGGTGTCTGTAGCAAACTCAGGCTTATGAAAATAAGGGTTCTAATGACAAAACAATTTAAATTACCTAATTCTATGACTGAAACTAAGGTCTTTAAATAGTTTAAATAGCTATGGACCGTAAGGACGGCCAGCCTCGTACCTAGCAACAGCTTCCTGATATGAGATTAAAACTAGTGACTCTTCTGTTACGCGTTCCATCATGGTTTCTTCTACTAAACTATCAGGTAAGCTAGAGGTTTCTGGTCTGTCTAGAGTTGGCGGAACATTTTCTATATTTTCAATAGTACTGTGCTCAGACTCGTGAACTAATTTAGAAGACATCAAAGAAAGTAATGGGAAACAATATTGTTGCAAAACTGCTTGAATAAATTAATTGATAAGCTAATGGTTCAAATTAATAATTCTAACACAACTGGAAGGCCTAAACAATTGGATAGCTGACTAATTGGAAAATAAGATTTAAATGAATCTTCAATCTTGCTGCTTCTCTTTACTTCACTTCAATAGCTTGAACTCATCAATGTTTCTGCAAAAAAAACATTCACATGTTAGTAAAGTTATAAGAACCATTAAGAAGCTTAAAAGACATTACATTCATTATAGCATTTCACATCTAATGCATACATTCCTCATACATACTAATGCACTTCACATGCATGCTTTCAAATGCTAATATATGCTAATGCACATGTTAACACATAATGCAATTACATGCCTATGCATATGTTTTATTAACACATACAAGTATGTATCTAATTATACAATACCAATCTCATAAATATCTTAATAAACCTACTTATCTCTAATTAAAATACTCTAGTAATATGTTTAAATAGATATAATTAGTTTAATAATGCAATATTAACTAACTAATTAAATATAATTATCTTTAAGTTAGATTAATTAACTCTAATTAACTCTAATTAACTAAGTAACTAATTACCGAATTAATTAACTCTTTCTCTCTCCCTATCTCACTCTCTCTCTCTCTTTTTCTCTCTACCGATCTCTCTCTCTCTCTCTCTCTCTCTCTCTCTCTCTCTTCTCTCTCTCCCTATCTCTCTCTCTCTCTCTCTCTCTCTCTCTCTCTCTCTCTCTCTCTCTCTCTCTCTCTCTCTCTCTCTCTCTCTCTCTCTCTCTCTCTCTCTCTCTGCGGCGCTGCCGCGCGCAGACCGTGGAGGGAGGGAGGATATACTTTCTCTCTCTCTCTCTCTCTCTCTCTCTCTCTCTCTCTCTCTCTCTCTCTTTCTCTGTCTGTTCTCTCTCTTCCCCGTTCTCTCTCTGCTTGCCTACCTCTCTCTCTCTCTCTCTCTCTCTCTCTCTCTCTCTCTCTCTCTCTCTCTCTCTCTCTCTCCTTCTCTGCGCGCTGCCGCACTCAGACAGAGGAGGGGAGGGAGAGAATCTCTCTCTCTCTCTCTCTCTCTCTCTCTCTCTCTCTCTCTCTGTGCGCGTTGCTGCGCACAACGCCAGGGAGGGAGGGAGAGACTTTCACTCTCTCTCTCTCTCTACTTTCTCTCTCTCTCTCTCTCTCTCTCTCTCTCTCTCTCTCTCCTTCTCTGTGCGCGCTGTCACGCTGCAGCAGAGGAGGGGAGGGAGAGAACCTCTCTCTCACACACACATACACACATCATACACACACATACATCACATACACACACTGCTGCACACACACATACATACACACATCACATATATACTTCACACACACACATACACTTCACATACACACACATACATCACATCACATACACACACA
The DNA here is from genome assembly GCA_020310875.1 of Ceratopteris richardii. Taxonomy (NCBI): domain Eukaryota; kingdom Viridiplantae; phylum Streptophyta; class Polypodiopsida; order Polypodiales; family Pteridaceae; genus Ceratopteris; species Ceratopteris richardii. Next base: position 6,924,682 of record CM035410.1, read on the forward strand.
TCACACACACACATATATCACATACACACACTTCACACACACACATACATACACACATCACATATATACTTCACACACACACATACACTTCACATACACACACATACATCACATCACATACACACACATCACACACACACATATATCACATACACACATATATCACATACACACGCGCAATGCTGCAGGGACCAAGACCAATGTATGGAATAGGCATGGGCATGCTTCCAGCTGGACAATCAACATCAAGATCATCGTACACAGCAGTACATGATGGCTTAATATCCCGAGCACAAGGAGGGTCTAATGAGAAAGAAGGAAAAACAGAAGAAAGTAAGAGCAGAAGAAAGTACCTGCAAAAAAAACATTAAGAGAAACTTGAGCTCAACACTCATTTAAATACATACACAAGTCATTTCTAAACCACTCTTATTAGTTTTAACTTTTAATCTACAACCACACTTTAATCTCCTTACTTCCACCACACTTTCCAGTTTAACTTTTCTACTTTAATTACACTTAATTTCTACTCCTCTCTTTTCATCTTCACTAATTCTCTCCACTCTTTCTCTTAACCAACTTTTTTCACTTTAAGTGCATCTTCTATTGAGACCACTCCTTAAATCTCTTTAGTTACACAACTTATATAAGCCATTCTTTTCCCTAGCACTCATATAGTCCACTAGTTATTTATCCATTTAATTAATCATTTTAATCTAATTAGCCTACATTTCTTATTTAAATAAATTAATTAATTTAAGCTTAGTTTAAGGGTTTAATTAATTAGAACCTTAGTATTTAAATACACACATTTACTTAAAGTAATTATTAATAGCATAGTTTAATTTAGAATACATAAATATGTAATTAATGATGATAAATAATATCTATTTTAACCCTTTTAATATAGTAAATCCTAGAAACCCTATTGGAAACCCATAAAACCCCCTGGGTTAGACCATTAAAATCCTTCTGAACCCTAGCTTAAACCCATTATAACTCATCTAAACCCTTAACATTAACCAAATCTTATAAACAACACATGAATTCAAGAAACCCTAGGCTGAATACCCATAATTCTTGAATGTAAAAATAGGAAATTCTCATTAAATGAGTAATTAGGATAAACCCTAACATGAACATATGTCCTGCTTCATCCTTCATACCTGAAAACACTTTCAAAATAGTTAATCCAATTAACACAACTGATCAACAGTGACATAAAAGAGGTTTAGAATTCACCAATAAATATTTTAATTTTTCGGGTCATCAATTGGAAGATGCAAATCTTCCCGACATCCACCGCCACCAAACCTGCACATCGTCCCGATGGGCCAACTTGCAGATTTAGGGAAGCAGCATTTTCAATGATTATCCTGAAATTAAATCATAAAACAGCATCAATTCTTTTTTAAATATATTTAATCTTATCAAATTTTAAATCTTTTCAACATGCACATGAAGTTTATTTCAATTACATCTGGCAATGAAAACATATTAAAGTATAAAGGTAAACTATTAACCTTTTCAGTCAACAAACATTAGTTTACATTTTATCCATTTATAAACTATGTAAAGATTAGTATAAAACAGAATTCATTTTCATTCATTCAAATGCAGGTTTTGTTATATATATGCATTCACATATGAGCAATCAAGCATGCCAAAGAAATCTACTAAATCTACTTGGACAGACAGCCGCCTTGTATGCCCAATTTTAATCACTAGATGTGTTTTTTCACAACTAGTTTTCTTCATATAAATATGATGTAAACTTCATATCGATAATAAATGTAAATACCTTTTTGGGGTGGAAGAAGGTATAACTTCCATGTCAATATTCTTTTTTTGTTTTTTTTTTTCACTACTTTTTTGTTTTAAAGGGGAAAGGCTTAACCCCTTAATCCGAGCTAAGGATCTAGCTGCATGGACAAGAAAGATCTAGGTTTTCACAGACATGAATCATGCAACAATATGCTCCTACACATACACAACTACTTTCGTTATCTAAATGAACTACAAATCCTTCTATTTTTAACAAATCTCACTTAATCTATAAATGTAGAGATATAAATGATGTCTATTTTCCTAATATGGTTAAATAGAGTCCTTTATAAATTAATATTCTTCATTCCAGATTTTATCAATTAGTTTTAGATGAATGCAAATAAAATACGTAAAACAAAATTTTAAGACAAAGAAAAATACGACTTAAAATCAATTTTATCTTCAATCTGCTTCATCTTCAATCTGCTCTCTTTAAATTCATCAGAACTTTTGGCATAACATCTTCAATTGCTTTGATCAATGCATCTTCAGAACCTGTAATCACTTATAAAATAGAAGCTACAAAACAAGTTATCTTCATTATCATTTATCTTGCAAATATAAATTTATATATTCTATCAGATTCATCTTCATCATGTCACAAATTTCATCATAAGAAATTCATAGTGGTTATAATTATCATAAATAATGCATTCTTAATTTTTTTAAATAGGTTTTTCAACCTATGAAACAAAGTTCATAAAATTTAGGAAAAATCAAAATGTTCAAAGTTTTTTTTTTTAAACTTGTATCTTTATGAATGAGCATCATTTTTTTTTATATCAATGAAAAATTCATATCTGGATTATAAAAGTTCCTCTTACTCATCATATGGTATATCAATAAAATCATCCTCATATTGTAACATTTTTTTCATGTTCTTCATATTTATCATGATCATATTTATATCATATATATTTCTTTCTTTTAAAAGTATATCATCATAATTGTTGTAAACAAAGATCATTTTGTGCAAAATATTCATCATAATAATATTCTTCATAATCGTTCTTCATAATAGATTTCTTCTTATTTGTGAAAGAAAAAAAATCATAAATTTATCATAAGTTTAGGAAATGACAAGCATATTGATCAAAATCATTTGCAAGCATAATTACAAACATGTTTTTGTTTAATTTGAAACAAACTTTGTGTTTTCATATTTTAGAATTCTTTTGATTAAACAAATCGTAATGTAAACTTAATCATAAGTTTGTAATTAGCTTTTCAAACATTAAAACTAAACAATTTAGGTATATGTTTCTCAATTTTTAGGAAAACAGCATATATGCAGCAAGCAAAAATCAAAATTTGAAATGTTTTATCTTCAATAAACAATTCCATCACAATAAAACTATTCACTTAAATTCTTCTCCTTTTTCTTACCTTTAGATGAGTTTTTGATATTATTTTCAATCTTCCATATGGCTTCTTGTACCCATTTTCCCATATTCTTGTCATGTTTTGATTGAAGTTGAAGATTTTCGTCTTCAGATGTTTGTACTATTCTTTCATCATTTTTATTTTGATCACATTTATTGTCAATTTCTATGACTTTAGGTTCTGTTTTAACCGCCTGTATATCTATATTTCCATCAATTGATTGTTCATTTTCATCATCTTTTATCTTTACATCTTCTTCTTTCTTAAACTTTTTCAATGTATCTTGATCCTTAGATTTAATTTGAAGATCAATGTTATTCATAGATTTAGGTTTAATAAGGTTTTGATCATTGTCCAAACATTCACATTTAGGCACAATCTTGGTGTTTATAGAATGTAATTGACATACATTGCTTTTCTCCTTATGACTCTTAGGTTTCCATTGTTTTTGAAGTTTGGTTTTAGGACTAAATTTTTCTTGGTCAAAATAGTCTATCATTCCTCCTCTACCTAAGTTTAATCTCAATGGTAGATGCGTTTGATAATCACATATTTTCTGTTCACTTTCTAATACCAATTGTTGGCTACATGCTTTCTCATAGGCCATACAATTCCCATAAGTATGACCTAGTTGGTCACACCAGAAGCATCTTACAGTTCTCTTCGGTCTTTGATATAAAGCCTTAGGATCAACTTTTCTATGATCAGGTAAAGGATTTTGGTCAATAGAATACATAGATCTACTTTGAACTCGTACTTGATATCTATCTTTGCATTCACATGTAGCACTTTCGTGTATTTGATTGTTTAACCTTTCAATGTTCTCCTTTAAACTTGCAATTTCATGACCAATCGTTTTGAATGATGAAATTTCTTTTACATGATTTGCTATTGTTTCCATATTTTCATTCAAATTTGAGAGTTCATAATGAAGAATTCCTTCTAAATTCCTAAACTCGTGATCAAATTGAGTATCTATTGACTTAAGATTTGCATTAAAATCAGATACTACTGTAGTTAAGATTGAAAGAAACGAGTTTAAGGACTCAAACTTGGAATTAAGCTTTAAATCTATAGATGAAATTAGTCGTGCTTCCATATCATGCAGAAGATTCTCTACATTAGATGTCATTTTCATTTAATTATGTGCAAGCAAAAAGAATCCAAATATAAATACCTGGAATCTGAATCGAAGAAGAGGCTTACAGAGTGACTTGTGTATAAGTTTATACAATTTTTAATAGAATCAAAATCTAATACATCAGTTGCTAATGGATGATTGTGCAAACGTTCTTGTCGATGAAAAGGGGTGGCGAGACGAGGATAGCTACTTGCCACTCTTCGTGGAGGCGCTCAGTTCCCTAGGGAACAGCCCTCAACACCTAGAAGAGTGCAAGGAGTCAAAGACAAAGCCACTGCTCCCACGGATGAAGAAGCTTCTGCAATCCAACCTGTCAATATCATGTATGCACATGCACGAAAAATATAAATTTTATACCTGAGTTGCAAGGCCGTTTGTTCACGTCGGGTTCACCAATGTCGGGTCGTGAGAGATGCTCGGATGGTGGATCAAGTCATCCGCCTAAATCGTTTGGCACACACGGGGTGTCTGTAGCAAACTCAGGCTTATGAAAATAAGGGTTCTAATGACAAAACAATTTAAATTACCTAATTCTATGACTGAAACTAAGGTCTTTAAATAGTTTAAATAGCTATGGACCGTAAGGACGGCCAGCCTTGTACCTAGCAACAGCTTCCTGATATGAGATTAAAACTAGTGACTCTTCTGTTACGCGTTCCATCATGGTTTCTTCTACTAAACTATCAGGTAAGCTAGAGGTTTCTGGTCTGTCTAGAGTTGGCGGAACATTTTCTATATTTTCAATAGTACTGTGCTCAGACTCGTGAACTAATTTAGAAGACATCAAAGAAAGTAATGGGAAACAATATTGTTGCAAAACTGCTTGAATAAATTAATTGATAAGCTAATGGTTCAAATTAATAATTCTAATACAACTGGAAGGCCTAAACAATTGGATAGCTGACTAATTGGAAAATAAGATTTAAATGAATCTTCAATCTTGCTGCTTCTCTTTACTTCACTTCAATAGCTTGAACTCATCAATGTTTCTGCAAAAAAAACATTCACATGTTAGTAAAGTTATAAGAACCATTAAGAAGCTTAAAAGACATTACATTCATTAAAGCATTTCACATCTAATGCATACATTCCTCATACATACTAATGCACTTCACATGCATGCTTTCAAATGCTAATATATGCTAATGCACATGTTAACACATAATGCAATTACATGCCTATGCATATGTTTTATTAACACATACAAGTATGTATCTAATTATACAATACCAATCTCATAAATATCTTAATAAACCTACTTATCTCTAATTAAAATACTCTAGTAATATGTCTAAATAGATATAATTAGTTTAATAATGCAATATTAACTAACTAATTAAATATAATTATCTTTAAGTTAGATTAATTAACTCTAATTAACTCTAATTAACTAATTAACTAATTACCGAATTAATTAACTCTTTCTCTCTCCCTATCTCTCTCTCTCTTTTTCTCTCTACCGATCTCTCTCTCTCTCTCTCTCTCTCTCTCTTCTCTCTCTCCCTATCTCTCTCTCTCTCTCTCTCTCTCTTTTCTTCTCTCTCCTCTCTCTCTCTCTCCTTCTCTGTCTGCGCACTGCCGCGCTGACAGAGGAGGGGAGGGAGAGTCTCTCTCTCTCTCTCTCTCTCTCTCTCTCTCTCTCTCTCTTTCCTTCTCTCTCCTCTCTCTCTCTCTCCTTCTCTCTTTCCTTCTCTCTCCTCTCTCTCTCTCCTTCTCTGTATGCGCGCTGTCGCGCTCAGACAGAGGAGGGGAGGGAGAGTCTCTCTCTCTCTCTCTTTTCTTCTCTCTCCTCTCTCTCTCTCTCCTTCTCTGTCTGCGCGCTGCCGCGCTGACAGAGGAGGGGAGGGAGAGTCTCTCTCTCTCTCTCTCTCTCTCCTTCTCTGTGCGCGCTGTCGCGCTGCAGCAGAGGAGGGGAGGGAGAGATTCATTTTCTCTCTCTCTCTCACACACACACACATCACACACACATATACACTTCACACACACACACATACATCACATACACACTCTTCACACACACATACACTTCACACACACACATACACTTCACATACACACTCTTCACACACACATACACTTCACACACACACACACACATACACTTCACATACACACTCCTCACACACACATACACTTCACACACACACATACACTTCACATACACACTCTTCACACACACATACACTTCACACACACACATACACTTCACATACACACTCTTCACACACACATACACTTCACATCACATACACACACATCACACACACACATATATCACATACACATACTTCACACACACACATACATACACACGTCACATATATACGCGCAATGTTGCAGGGACCAAGACCAAGCCATGGAATAGGCATGGGCATGCTTCCAGCCGGACAATCAACATCAAGATCATCGTACATAGCAGTACATGATGGCTTAATATCCCGAGCACAAGGAGGGTCTAATGAGAAAGAAGGAAAAACAGAAGAAAGTAAGAGCAGAAGAAAGTACCTGCAAAAAAAACATTAAGAGAAACTTGAGCTCAACACTCATTTAAATACAAACGCAAGTCGTTTCCAAACCACTCTTTTTAGTTTTAACTTTTAATCTACAACCACACTTTAATCTCCTTACTTCCACCACACTTTCGAGTTTAACTTTTCTTCTTTAATTACACTTAATTTCTACTCCTCTCTTTTCATCTTCACTAATTCTCTCCACTCTTTCTCTTAACCAACTTTTTTCACTTTAAGTGCATCTTCTATTGAGACCACTCCTTAAATCTCTTTAGTTACACAACTTATATAAACCATTCTTTTTCCTAGCACTCATATAGTCCACTAGTTATTTATCCATTTAATTAATCATTTTAATCTAATTAGCCTACATGTCTTATTTAAATAAATTAATTAATTTAAGCTTAGTTTAAGGGTTTAATTAATTAGAACCTTAGTATTTAAATACACACATTTACTTAAAGTAATTATTAATAGCATAGTTTAATTTAGAATACATAAATATGTAATTAATGATGATAAATAATATCTATTTTAACCCTTTTAATATAGTAAATCCTAGAAACCCTATTGGAAACCCATAAAACCCCCTGGGTTAGACCATTAAAATCCTTCTGAACCCTAGCTTTAACCCATTATAACTCATCTAAACCCTTAACATTAACCAAATCTTATAAACAACACATGAATTCAAGAAACCCTAGGCTGAATACCCATAATTCTTGAATGTAAAAATAGGAAATTCTCATTAAATGAGTAATTAGGGTAAACCCTAACATGAACATATGTCCTGCTTCATCCTTCATACCTGAAAACACTTTCAAAATAGTTAATCCAATTAACACAACTGATCAACAGTGATATAAAAGAGGTTTAGAATTCACCAATAAATATTTTAATTTTTCGGGTCATCAATTGGAAGATGCAAATCTTCCCGACAACGTCACGTTTGTGGAGGGGTCACCTCTGGTGTGGTGGTGGCTCCCCTTGCTTGGGCACACGGTAATTGGAATGTACCTCTCATTTTCTTCGATGGAGGACCCGTTGTGGATAGTTGTCTCTGGAACTCCTAAGCTCTAGACCACACTAGTGCTCTTTGAATAGGCACTTCATAAGTTAAGCATCTATAAATTATTTTTGTCAGTGCACAACACCCACGAAGCACGTTCTTCTGTTTCTTATTCCATCGTTGATGGGCTAGGTGGATTTGATCTATGATCCAGTGTGGTAGATTGATTGTGAGATCTTCTGTCTCCGCCAAGTATAAGCTGAACCAGATCTTTTTTGGTGGCATAGTGAAGCGTTCTTGGGTGGGGAAAGTGAAGTGTTGCATGATCGTTCGTAGGTGGAGAGCAATGGTTGGTGTCATTGCTACCATGTCCTTCAATTTTTTGAGATCCTTGTGCTTCATCCTTCCTGGAATCATTATTTCTTTCTCAGTGGGAATATGCATACCTTGCATGTTCAATGCTTCCCGTACTAAGTTGAGGGTCAGTTTGAATCTTTTGAGCTCGTGGCCTGGGGTCAGTGAGGGTAGCACAAAAGTACTATCGCCTCCCTTGGCTCTGCTAGGGGTGATGGTACTGATAAGGTAGGAGCAACGCAAGAAATCTGGCTTAGGTAAATGTGCCCAGAAATAGCTATCCAAGCCCGCTTTGGTCCATACCGATCACATTACTTCTACATTCTGATATGCTCAAATTCACGAGTGAAGAAATGGTAGCGTCCCCATTTTCCATTAAACTCAATTTCTACCTCCCCAAAGTAGGTGCCGTCTCCCAATGGTCTTGCGACATCACTGAACCAATGTGCGTGTTTCCCCACTTGAGAAGTGTGTCCCTGCAGAGGATCCTGAATGGGTAGTACATGCATAGCTCTAAGTTCTTGAGGCCTCTCGGTGAGTTGTAGTTCGAGGAGGAGGGTTTCAATGTCCACTATCTAGGCGCTGAACCTGGCCTGGGAACTGGTACCTCCTTCTTCTGCCATGTTACTTCTTGTTTGCTGGTTCTGTGAGAATATAGAAGCATGTGTTAACATTGTAATGGATAAGATAGAGCAGTTTTTGTCCCCGTTACAACATTAACATGAGGTGAGTGATGGGTTAGTGGGTCAGTGAGTGCTCGATGATTGTGTGTGTTGTTAGTGAACAAGTAGTCCTATGAGCTAAGTGAAAAGATGCCGTGTGAGAATGATGCAGTTAGTAGGTGGAGATGAATTCACAAATGGGGTCGGGGGGTTTATTACAAGCTTTGGGCTGCCAAATACGGTGGATGGCTTTTGGTTTTGGTTTTGTGGAGACTCTGGAGGGCTTTATGAGAGTTTCTGCTTGGAAATGAGGCTTTTTAGCGACCCATTTACAAGTGAGTCTGCTCGTGCTCATGGGGAAACATGTGTTTGTGTGTATCGAATAAGAGTGGGCATCAGCTGTTCGAGTGAGTGAACCATGTTGTACATGGTGTGATTTGTGTGTAGCTATTTGAGCCCGCAAGCAAGCCTTAGGCACCCAAATTTGTCATGATTGTGGGCCAGCCTTCATCGACTGCTTGGGTACCCAGATAGACTTCACTTTCGCAGAAGAATTTTTGAAAGACTTCTTAGTAGTGTCATGTCGTTGATCACTAATAAGAAGTTTAGTCCGTATTTATGGCTTGATTGCAACAAGATGCTTGCCTTTCCGCACCCACACTTGGTTTAATGGTGGAGACGCCTTGCTTCGTACTTCCTTTTGGCTTCCAGCATGGGTCATCTGCTTCTTATGCTTTTGATCCACCTTTGGTTGCCGCCTCCCGATGGCCTTTGGAAAAGAAGGGAGTTCTATCGTATCCTTGACTTCTTTGTTGAGACAATCATCCCTCTGCATCACATAGTTTTGGACAAGAATAGCATTGTCATCTTCATGTGTACTCCTGGAAGGACCAAGAGTTTGTGCCTTTCCTAGTTCTTTGAGTGCTTCATTCTCTAATTCAAGTGTAATGCGGTTCTGATTTACCCAGACCTGAAGAAGTCCACTTCTTAGGTCTAGGTTGACTGCATGATCATAGATCCAATCTTGATCCAAGACAAGAGGTTCAGTGAGATCCTCATCTTGACACACTAGTACTTTAACTGTCGTTAGCACATTTTGAAGGTAGAGGGGAAGTTCCACCTCGCCCATGCAAGGGGTTTCCACACCTCCCAATCCTATGAGATAGGCTTCTATAGGATTGACACTTAAGTTCAACTCTTGACAGTACGAAAGTTTAACTGCACTAGTGGCTGCACCTGAGTCAATCAAGGCACGTACATTCCTTGCACTCTTTCCTTGTCCTATCTCTAAGGTTACAAAAGGGCATCTATCAATTATTCTATGAGAGCTAATACCTGAAACTTCACACATTGCCATATTATATCCTTGAGCTGCATAAGCCTCTGTCCTAGGCTGATCTCTACCCTATCTTCTCAACTTCATCCTTCGGATGCGTTCCAATGCCTCTGCCTGTGCCTCTTCTTGAATTCGCTTTTCCTCTTCTTTACGTTTCTTGGCAGTGTTGAGTCGGTTTAACATTTCCTCCGTAAGGGGTTCCTGATATAACTTGACTCTACATCTGCTAATGTAATTCGAGAGAACATCACCTTCTAATGTAGCTAGCTGAACTGCTCCACTCGTTGAGATCCTCTTTATGATCATAGGTCCATAACCCCTCTTCTCTAGTTTCCGTGCATGTTGCTTCAAGGTGTAGATTGGGACTAGGTCTCTTGCCTTCAAACCCTTATCTTTCACATGTGCATCAAAATATGCTTTTTGTCTTTTCTTAGCCACGTATATTCCTGTTGCAGCTCTCAGTCTTGTTTCTCCTAATCGCTCAAGGTCAAATATTCTAGATGAGAGCTCATGTCCTGTCCACTCGTGCTCCTGTGCTACTCTCAATGTTGGTATCAAGAAGTCCAATGGTAGCACTGCATTTTGGCCAAACACCATCTAAAAGGGTGTGGCTTGGAGTACCGTTTTATAGGCAACTCTGTATGCCCAAATAGCATGGTGTAGCTATTTGTCCCAATCACAGCGTTTATTATTCACCAATTTAGTCAGCACATTGCATAGAATCTTATTTGTGCTTTTGGCTTGCCCATTAGCTTGTGGGTGATAAGGGGCAGACTTCTTGTGTATCACCAAGAACCCTTGAAGAAGATTTTCAATGACTTCATTCAAGAAGTGAGTCCCTCTATCACTTACTAGCTCTATAGGTAGCCCGTATCTAGTGAACACATTCTCAAATAAGAACTTAGCTGTCGTTTGAGCATCGTTCTTCGCGGTGGCCTTTACCTCTACCCACTTGGTTAGATAGTCTGTGGCCACAATGATATATTCAGCATGTGAACCCTTAGCTGGGGGATTAATGGGACCAACAAAGTCTATTCCCCACTTAGAGAATGCACGTCCACCCATCATAGGTTTCAATGGCATCTCATCCTTACGTATAGGATACTCGGTTTGCTGGCAAACATCACACCTCTTCACATAGGTATTTGCATCCATATGAAGGGTTGGCCACCATAATCCTGCAAATAGGATTGCCTTGATCACCCGATCTGGTCCAAAATGTCCTCCTGCTACACCCTGGTGAGCAGTTTCCAAGATCTTAAGATATTCGCTCTCATGGACACATAATCTGAGGTATCCACCTTTACCCCGCTTGTATAGATTATCACCAATGAGTGAGTAATCTAGGGCTTCTTGTTCTAAACTTCTTTGTCTGGCCAATGTCTTATCTTGAGGGAATGTTTTCATCCTCACGAAGGCCACTAATGGTCCACTCCAATCTGGTACTATGGACACTTGATAAAGAGTGGCATGCTCCACGGGTGGGTTAGTGCAACAGATCGGGCATTCCTTGCATAATTTATGGACATCAGCTTCCATAGTCGGCCAATGCACTCCGAGTCTCCTTAGTGTCTATAGGGTTTGTTGCTTTGAGTAGTGTTGCTCCAATGCACCTACATGTGCTAATTGCAACCATTTTGCGTACTCATCCTCTTCCACACAACATGCTAATATCCCTTGATCTGTATGCTTGTACATACCTCCTGCCATGATTTGGTATTTTTGAGCTTTTACTATCTCCCTATCTTGAGTGTTTACTATTGGATGTTTAGGCCAGTATGTCAATACTGGCACTAATGGCTTAGCCCACTGAGGTACCACTTCCAAATTAAACAAGTAAGCATCAGGAAGGTCATCCGATACTCCTTGTGGGGCTTCTCCAGATGTGAGCCTAGAGAGATGGTCTGCTCTCAGGTGAGTCTTCCCTTTCCTTATCACAATCTCAAAGTCATATTCCATTAGTAAGAGGAACCATCTCACCAATCTTCCTGTATTGCATGGCTTGTTTATAAAGTATAACAGTGCTTGATGATCAATAAAGAATTTAAACTTATTTGCAAGAAAATATTGTCTAAACTTTTTGACTGCATATACCATGCCTAATCCTTCTCGTTCAGTGGTGGTATAATTCCGTTAAGCTGCATTTAGCTGTCTACTAGCATAGGCAATTGGAAGATCCATATTACCTTCGCCAGTCGGTTGTGCGAGTACACATCCAATAGCATAATTGGATGCATCCATGTGAACATGAAAGGGCTAATTCCAATCTGGTGTGGTCAAGATTGGTGCTGAACATAATCGCCATTTAAGCTCATTGAAGGAGTTCTCACATTCATCCGTCCACTCAAAATTAGTCCAAAGTCCGTACAGAGGCTTTGCAATGATGGCATACATGTGTATGAAATGTCGATAATATCCACAATGCCCCATGAAAGCTTGTACTTCATTGACATTCTTTGGCCTAGGTAGCTCTGCAATAGCTCTCACTTTTTCCTCGTCTGTAGATATGCCATTCTTTGACACTATGTGTCCTAGAATTTTGCCTTGCCTGACCATGAAAACACACTTTTCTGGGTTCAGGCAGACTTGATATTCTCTACATTTGTCAAAGATTTGCCTAAGTTCAGGTATATGTGTTTGTCTAATGTTGGAATGAGCACAAAGATCATCAACATAGACCTCTAAATTCTTCCTCAAGAACTCTTTAAATACATGGCACATCAGTCTCTAGAAGGTAGCAGGAGCATTGGTAAGCCCAAATGGCATTACCCGAAAAGCAAATATGCCCCACTCTGTGGCAAAAGCGGTCTTATGCTGATCTTCTGGAGCTATGGCCACTTGATTGTAGCCAGAAAACCCATCAAGGAAGTTGTACACTTCCTTGCCTGCTACCCTTTCAAGGAGATGTTCAGTAATAGGAAGAGGATAGTTATCTCGAATAGTGGCTGCATTAACCTTCTTCAAGTTAATGCACACGCGTAACTTTCCATTCTTCTTGGGCACCACAACAATGGGTGATACCCACTCTGTGTGCTCAATTTCATAGATAAATCCAGCTTCCACCAAACGATCTATCTCTTCTTTGATCTTGGCAGCATAATTATCATTATATGTGTAAGGCTTTTGCTTAGAGGGTTTGGCATCGGAGGTCATGGGGATAGTGTGTGAGCATATGTCAGGGTCTACGCCTTTCAAATCCTTATAGCTCCAAGCGAATACATCTCTCTATTCTCTTAGCAAGGCAATCAACTCTTGCTCTTCTTCTTCCGTCAGGTCATGTCCTATGTAAGTGCATCTCTCTTCTCCTTCTTCTATGGCTACCACTATTTTCTTGGTGGTTTCTTTGTTATCATAGGCCTCCCCTGATTGTGCCTCGCATTTAGGCATTCTTATCATGACCCTCCTGTCATCTATCTCATACTTCTTAAAATTGTCAGGGACCTCAAACAAAGATTCTTCTTCTTCCGGTGTGACTTCTCTCTTCTTCGTTTTCTTAACTTCGCTCTTGGGGTTCACTTGGGAGGTTAACCTTACATCATTCGTGATTTCTCCATGTCTTTGAGGGTAAGCTTCTACTTCTTGTTTGGCTACATGTTTCCATGACTCTGTCCTAACCTTGAGTAGCTCTTCTAGAGTGAGGTTGCACTGCACTTTAGTGTTCTTTACGACCTCTATGTTCCTAGGTATGACTGAGTCTTCGTTTCTTATCATTACCGTGGGTGCTCTCATACAAGTAGACTTAGCTTCCCATGGGCCTGTGAAATGGGGTAGTTCCTGCAAGGAATTAGACTCAAAGTCTAATCTCTCTTGAGATTGGGTGCTCTCCTGCTCTCCATAAATAGAAGGAATGTCCTGTGGGAATTGATCATGCACGTAATCCACAAGTTCAATGGGTGGAGGGACTTCACTTTCTTTAGCCCATTTCTCTTCTTGAATCTCTCGCAGGAACTCTGGTGTGTACCGATTCATAGAAGAAGAGGTGTCTAGTTCCGTGGAATTAGGCACATAAGCTTCCTGGAGGGGAATGCTTATTCTTTTGCTTGCCTTGTCCTTATTTTTAGAGGCGGTTTCCTTTTCTGATTGTGCAATTAGCCTCTCCAATCTTTCTAGCAATCCATCAAAGTGCAACTGTGTCCTAGCAGAACTAGAGAAGTTAAAGAGGCGACTGGCTTCAAACATGGTTTGAGCCAATGCTACCATTTTTGCGCAAAGCTTGGTTCTTTCTATCTCTAGGTTAGCTCTAGGGTAGCACTTGTCATGATCCGTCACATTTGGCCCTTCTTGGATTCTGGCCTGATATGCCTTAAACATCATGTCTATGTCTTCAGGAGTGGGGTCAGCTAAGACTGATCCTTTCTAGGGGGTGGTGGGATTTTCTGAGGTGGGTTGAAAGATGGTGGTTTAGATGGTGATAGGGATGAAGGTGGTGGTGGTATGTGGGAGTTTGTTTGAGAGGTGAGTTCAACAATTTTGGCTTTTTTTTCTCTTATGCTTTCTTGTCGCCCATCTTCTTAGCCCATTGTCTTTTCATCCTTTCTTGGCTATCTTTCCAGCCTCTTTCTTGGCTACACTCTCGATTTCACTTATCTCAGCGCTCCGTTCTTGGCCTGAACCCTGGTTCTGTTGCAAAGCTTGAGCTCTAGTGACTACCTGTACTGGTGCAGTGGAAGTCACATTCCCTGTAGAGTCTACTACTAACCCAAGCATTAATAGGAGTGATTTTTGGCATATTATTGGGATTCTTTGGGCAATCTCGTAAGAGATGCTCCTTTCCGCAATCTTGACAGAAGCCCTGGATTGTTACTCACAGGGGTTGTGTAGGTGCAGGCAATGGACAATCACGAATGAGGTGATCTCCTTGACATCTATAGCATGGTCCTCTAGGGAATGGGGGTCTTACTTGCCTGGGTTGAGGTCTAGGGTTGGGATTCGTGTACATGATGCTTGCATACTCTGGATCCCAACTAGGTTCACTCGGTTCTTCAGTATAATAGGACTCACCATGTTCAGGAGACTACATGTAGTAAGCTTTGGAGCTATCAATATGTGTAGAATCAAAGCTATGGTCATTGGGGTCACTTTCTGAAAGCAATGGTGTTACTGGCACTATGGCTCTATTAAGGTTCTCTTCTGCAGCTGCATACTTCATTGGGATCACATTGGCTGGAGTAGGAGGTTGTTGGGCTAACACTGGTTGCGGTCTCTCCTGGGCCTGATATTGTGGTTGTAGGTTTGTTGAGGCCTTGTATACTGTTGTGGTGGATACTAGTTCGGATATCTTCCCTGTTGTGGATAGGGCTGAGGATAGGTTTGCCTAACCGCTTGCTTATTGTATGGTCAATCTTGTGTTGTGTGATTTGTGTATCTCCGTTCTATGGTGCAGTATTGGCTACTGGGATTCACTTGGGGTTGAGCCATCATGGGACATACATTCGCCATATCGTCACCTCCACAAGTATAGCACCATTTAACTGGGGCAAATCTTGGGATTTGTTTGGTAGAGACACCTAGTTTTTGAGCTACTTTCTCAGCGAGTTCCTCAATAGATGTAGACTGTGTGGAAGAGAGGCTAGTAGAACTATCTGAATCTTTGTAGATTTTAGAAAGCTCTAGTTACTCCCCTAGGTTATCCTCGATGTCAATGCACATGCGCACACACTCTTGTATGGTCCTAGGGTTTTTCAAGTACACATATGATCTCAACTTTGTACCAACAGTCCATCTAGGAATAAAGCCACTTGTTTGGTTGGTGTGGGTAACTCAAAAACAAGACATCTCTCTAGATATTGCCTAAACCTCATTTCTGCAAGTCTAACTGTCTCTTGAGGGGTTTGCTTGAAGCTATGAATCAGTGAGGAAGTGTTATGCCTTATGCCACTCTTAGAGAATTCAATAATGAAAGCCTCTAGAAGTTGGTCTATGTTCTTGAAGTTCTCATTTAATGGTTGAAACCACCTCAGAGCGGTGTTCCTAAGGGTTAGACCAAAGGCATTGTACTGCGTGAATAGGTCCTCCACTTGCTCAGCTCTCAAGACTTGCCTAAACTTCGCCACATGATCGTATGGATCTCCAGTGCCATCGAAGTAATTCTTCATGGACTTAACTAGCTGTGTAGGTCTCAAAGCCCTGGTGTGTTCCCTAGGCCTTGGCAAAGGAAAATCATCAGCATTTCTTAGGTTCCTCGGGGCTCTTGGTCTCTCGGTTTCTTCTCTATCCGTCTCCGTTCTCATCCTTTCTCTTCCCAATGGGTTAGCAAAACTCACTTCTGGCCTATCTCTACTTCTGTCCCTTTGAGCTCCATGAGCTTGGGATGTTCCAGCTCCTTGGTGGCCAAAAGAGACATTAGATCTTGGTTGGGGAAAAATAAATTCACCCTTCCAAGTGTAGGCATGCCTACCATGCTCCGCGACTACAAAGATCCTCTCTGAAGTATTGTCTAAATAGGTCACTTTGCCTGGACTATCCAGATCTTTAAACTCGTAGATAGTGAGCACTCCAACCACATTAGGCTGACCAGGTTTATACCTCCAAAAGTCTTTGTCAGTCTCTCAGTTCAAGAGTAGATCTATGCTCTTGTTGTCCTAAGGAATCCACTTGGGTGTGAGGATTCTAGTAAGAACAGATTTGCCTCGAGGGGTTTTAGGATCTCCACCTATGTTCCCTTGCTCTAGGTCACCTATGTCCGTTTCTGGGATCACATTACCAAACTCGTTTGTCCTATCTGGGTGGCTGGTGACTATGTATATGGTTCCTTCTTTGTCTAGGTATGGTCCGTTTTCAAATTTGACAGCTGGATGTTCAATTCCAATGGGTTGGTCGAGGTTTTTAATTTGGAACACGGGCCTTCCTAGATTGTCCTCATAGATGCAAGCACCTAATCGGTTGATCCTATGGTATTCCAGCTGCGTCTTGTAGGGGCCTTCAACCCTCTGTAGGTATGGCATGCCTTAACTTCCTGTGGGTCTCTCCATACCATGAGACATTTCAGACTCACTAGTTTCAGAGCTAGGGTAGTGCGAATAGTGGCTCAACTACTGGGCCCAAGACCTAGCAGTATGATTGACACTAGCCTCTGAAGACCTAAGACTCTGTGTATCTCTTCCTAGGTGTCGTCCTGATCTAAGGTTCATAAGCCCAACTGAAAATCCCAAATTTCTCAAGTACAATGTCGTTGATGAGTTCTTTTGTATTTTTCCCTTGTTCTTTTTAATTTTTCTTAGGATGTCACTTCTTGTCCAATCGATCTTCGTCGCAAGGAACACTTAAGTTTTATCGTACTTTGAGTTTGGTCGCTCGATTTAAATCCTTTTCCCTTAGGTTGTTTCGCAAATGGAATTTCTGTGTTCTTGCACTTGAGTGATTAGAGTTCTTTGGACTTGATCGTGCTTAACATAACCCTAATTGATCAAAACCTCTATCCGTACTTAGCCTAAGCTAGGGATTGACAGAGGGTGTTGAGAATTTCCAACCTTTAGTTTCTCTCCTTGGTTTCCCTTGTGTGCCCAGGAAGCATATTCCCAAGCTTGCACTTACTCTTGCTTCGAGTACCCTTCGATGCTCTCAAAGGACCTGAAAAAGTCCCAAAGTTAGCTCAAGACTTAAATTCAATTGACACAATAAACCATGTTCATTCAAGCAATTCAGAGATCAAACTGTTCTTTTGGCTTTATGGAAAACAATCCTAAAGATCCCTTAGTTTTTCTTCCCCCTGGGTATGGTCACTTTAAAATAGTATATCACAGCAAAACAAAAATCACAACAAATGGATTTCGTATGAGAAAGTTATGACTGTTCAGGCTTCTAAGGTTAAAACAGGGTTCAAACAAGCTAACAGGTAAACTGGACTTCTCCAAATACTTTGTGTAGCGGCCTCGCAATGCTTTACTAAACCTTAAATGCTTCCACATATTAGCCAAAAAATGACCAATAGTTTATGCCCTAAAAAATTGGCCGAATTTTCCCGTCAATCGCGATCGAGTGGTCTGTCAATCGCAATTGATATGTCAGTCGCGATCGACGTGTCGATCGCGATTGACAGGTCCGTCGTGGCTGTCAGTCGTGATTGATGGGTCAATCTCGATTAACACGTGGCCCGAAAATTCAGTCCATCATGGTCAAAGGATCGTTGACTCTATCGGTCGCGATTGATGGATCGATCGCGATTGACAGGTCCGTCGAGAGGGTTCTATCGGTCGTGGTCAAACAGTCATTGACTGGATCAGTCGCGATTGATAGGTCTGTCGGGGCTGTCAGTCGCAATTGACGGTTCGATCGCGAATGATGGGTCGGTCGTGATTGACATGTGGCACGCGATAGGTCTGTCGGTCGTGATCAGTCGGTCGTTGACTCTGTCGATCGCGATTGAGGTGTCGGTTGCGATTGACGAGTCTGTCAGCAGATGTCCGTCGTCGTTTGTCGATCGCGATTGACAGAAAACTGAGGAATTTGAACATTTTAAACACACTTTTGGAATGCCCTAGGCCTAGAGATCATGTTTATGGACTTAGTTTTGCAAAAAGGTTCATTTTTCTGTCGGTCACGATTGACAGAGGTCAACACCTCGGGACCTGCACAGTCAAAATTTTTACCTGCTGAAGCTGGTACAGCTGTTGGGGATGCTGATTCCTGCAGAAAATCTCAAAACACACAGAAAAGCACAAACACACAAATGCTCTCTCGCTCTCTCTCACAAGTGAAATGAGGGGAATGACATGGGTATGGTGATATGACCAAAAAACTGAAATTTTTGCGATGATGGAGATGGAGGTGGGAGATGGTGATGATGATGATGGTGATGAAGAAAACAAAAAAAAATAGATAAAAGTGAAGAAAATACCTATGAATCCAACACCTCAACTCTACGTCTTACCATCACACGCTCATCCTCAAAGCTCGATCCCCAGCAACGGCGCAAAAATTTGGTGTAGCTCAGTGATGAGTAGCACCTCCTTTAATGTCAATCCGGGAAGACGTGAGGATGGTATGAAGACCTCGAACAAGTGATGGCACAAATGTGTGAGTGAGAAGCACACTAACATGCACACACATACACACACGCGCACACAAGGTAAGACAAAGAGAGAAGCAATGGAGTTCTTAGATTACTCAAAAGTGCTCTTACAAGTTCAATTCTACAACAATCTAACGTAAAAAATGAGCTCTCTAGCTCTATTTATAGTTTTTGAGTAGCTTTTGGCCCAATCCAGATCTAGTGTTCGGCCTAGTTAAAAATTTGGTTCTAGGGCCTATTTAAGGGCTCAAACAAAGTCTAAAAGTCATGAACATTGGTACGATGATACTTCTAATACTCCTCGAGCTCAAGGACTCCTCGGCTTGCACAAAATGGAGTTACAAAAAGGTGAAATGGTATTTACAATGATTTTTAGTGATGAGAATCACTGTTGTGAGGGTGTTGATTTGGAAAAATTTGAATGGCCTAGTTGCCAGATCTTCGTTGACTACTTTGTCTGCTTGTGCCTTCTCTCCGCTCTGGCTCCCTTCTTTGGCTTCCTTGTCTTCTGAGTCCTTGGGAGCTTTGACTGCTACCAACACACATTTCTTTGAAAAATAATCTGCTTGGCTCCCCACTACTTCGTTGTGATCTACCTTCACATACTTCCTCGTCGTCTATGCCTTTGGCTACTGCCAACACCCCCCTCCCTCTCGCTTCTGTCGTCCTCGACAAAATCTTGTTGCGGGGTCTGTCGGATATAATTTGTAGGAGGTCATGAGCAAGGGTGTGCTCTGAAATGCGAATACCTCTTGCAAGATCTGCTTCGAGTTTTTCCCAATCTATGGGTTGAGGCTCATCTGGTGGCAAGAGTCTGTAGTGTGTGGAGTACACCAGTTGTTCACAGACAAGTAATTGGAGTAGGTGGGTGGGCCTGCTGATGAACACCTCTAAATGGTACTCCCAAAAACCAGTAGTAAACATTTCTTCGAATGTCATTTTATAGCATGCCGGTAAATATTTGATGCGACAGTGCTAGGCACAACACACCCGAAGCGATGGCGTCGTGCTCATATCATACACTAAATCTTGATTACCATGCTCGAAGCCCGGGGTGTTAACATGTGGTGCCTTGATGCGACGGAAGACTTTGAATACTATCTGCATCATGTCAAATATTTTGACCATCATATGGGCAACTACATCGTCCATGCGGCGTAAGCAGGGGAGCCAGTAGCAAATAGTTGCCATCATATATCCTACAGTGGGTGGTCCGTGGGGTGGAGTGAAATACGGATAATTTAGCCAGTCCTGGCACTGCTTGTTGTTCTATACTTTGATTGCAAAGGCCTTCCAGGAGCGGCATCGTGGTATCAGTCCCCAACATGGATTGTACTTTAAATGCAAGGATGCCTTGACCCATGTGCTCATCATTTCAATATATTGTTGTAATAACTCCTGGTGCAGTGTTGGTTGAAATATTGCTCTGCTTTGCGCATATGATGGCAAGTCATCAGGCTCAAACTAAGTTGCATGGGAGGGTTTCTTGCCTGTCTCCTTTTCGATTGCCAATTGGTCAAATTGAGTTGCATGGGAGGGTTTCTTGCCTGTCTCCTTTTCGATTGCCAATTGGTATTCTGCCATTAACATAAAATATGAATTATATTGTAGCTCATGCCCAGATATATACCTGCGAGGGGCCACGTGAGCGAAATAAGGGGATTGTAAATATGTTCCTCTATCATAGCCATTGCGTGTAATTGAGCTTCCACACACACTGAGTGGGTCTATCCAAGTTCTTCTATAGTCTTTCTATGCGGGGGTAGGGAGTTCAAAGGTGGTCTAGCCTTCAGCCGTGACACGTCCACCTGGGATGAGTTGTGGTTCATAAGCTTCTTCATACGTTTCCTCCACCGGGATAGATATAGTTTCGTCCTTCGTTGGGAGTTCTGGTGGGGAATTTGGCCTAGGGGGTTCTTTGTATGCTGCGATCTGTGTTTGAAGAGTCAGTAACTGGGCACGTAGAGCGTTGAGTTCTTTGATGGTTTCAGTAGGTGCAGCCGCAGGAGTTGGTGGTGCTTGTTGTACAGGTGCTCTCAACTGTAGCGTTTTGTGGTCTTCCTTGAGCTTCTGATATGCCTCGTTCATACTGTCATAATCCTCTAGTAGTCTGACATGGTCTTCCAATAATATCTTCATAGGAGGAAATGGGAATAGGGGTCTTGGAGGGGTGGGGAAGGAAGGGATGGATGGATGGAGAAACTGACTGGATAGAAGGGTGGAAGTCCTAGGAGGGAGGCTAGGTTGTGTAGGTGCGGAAAGTGTGAGAGGAATTGAGGCAACAAAGGCTTCTGCTATCGCACTATTGAAGGATGTGGATGGTCTGGGAGAGGTAGGGTGTACAGGAGAGACTAGAGGGACGGGAGGTGAAAGAGGAGTAGTTGGTGTGGTGGGTACTTCGACAACAGGGGTGGTATTTACAGTAGAAGTGTGGGGTGGGGAGTCAATGATGATCGTTTCTTCTGCAAGAGATCCTTCAGGAATGAGGCATGCTTCCCGAGCCTGTTGTGAAGACTGGGCATCTGTTGGTACATGAATATATTGACCGGGTTTTGATAGTAAGCGAATTTGGCATGGATCAAACTATGGTAGTGGCTTTCTCTGCAAATATCGTAATGCTTCATTAGTGCCGACTGACTTAACCAATTCTCTGAAACCTTGAATTTAGGCTTCTTCGAAGCCTCCTGTAACGAGTTCCTATTCTACAAGCGCTTGGCTTTCTTCTTCGGAGAGTTTTTTGCGTGCCCAAAGTGCTTACATAGTGCAGTATAGCTTCTTGATTGCCAATGTATGGGCAGCTGCTTCAAATGTCTCATCTTCATAAGTACTTGTGTCACCCTGAGTGTCTATGTGTTGTTCTTGTTCATCAGTTTGCACATTCTCTTGAGAGTCATGGCTCTCTTGACTGGCTTCATCATCTCCATCTTCATCGTCAGTTTCTGTCCTCTCTTCTTCAGAGTTGGATACTACTTGCTCTTGCGGTTGATCAGGGGGTGTGGTAGGGTAACTTGGTCGTTCATGTTCTTGGGAGAAAAAATGTCCTAAAAACTAAAATTCGCTTGAAAAAGCATCGTGCATTTTGAAATCAAAAGTAATATTTGTTGGCTCTGCTTCCAGCGCACCAATGGAGGTGGGAATTTCTGCTACTGTAGTTGTGCGTTCCTGAACTGTGGCTGCTTGAGATAACAGTATTGGTAGTACCTTCTATGATAACCCGTCATAACAGGCATATGCGAATGGGTTGTATCGGTACAGGGGGTTCCATAGGTGATTTTTCTAGAGAGGGCTGAGGTGATGAGGAATCTGGGACTTACAAACATGGGATAGATCCTCGCATGCGCTTGCCTGCCCATCCTTTGCCAGATTTTTTGGATTTCTTGGCGGTCCCTTTGAATGCCTTCAATTCTTCGCTTGTCATTGCACGCTCTATAGGCAAGTCATAAGCCAAACACATATACACAATTCGAGTGAGAGCACAACATCCATGGATGACTTTTTTCCTTTCCCATATCTGCTACGCTAAGTACAACTGATCAATGATCCAACTTGCAAGATCTACTGTTTGGGGCCCAATACACGCCAAATATAGTCCAAACCAAATATGCTTGTGGGGCATAGTGAAACGATCCTGTGCCGAGAATGCAAAGTGTTGCATACATATATGTAATGGCTTCGATAATTCGGTGTAATGGCCGAAATGTCTTCCCATTTCACGACATTGCCACGCTTCATAGACTCGGGAATGAGTCTTTCGTGCTCTATTGACGTGTGAGTTTCGTGAATCTTAATTGCTGCTTGGATGAGGTCTTTAGAAAGGTAGAACTCCTTGAATGGGGGGTCATTTATCAAAGATGGTAGAATGAATTTGCCCAACAAGTTCTTGTTCTCAGAGGCTGTAAATGTGGTCACCAGGTAGTAGCATTTATGAAAATCCGCTTTGGGTAGTGGATCACTGAAGTATTCTGTGAAACCTGCTCTAGCCCAAACATGCTTTAAATCTTTTGTATTTTGGATCGCTTCAAATTCTATGGAGAAAAATTGATACTTGCCCCATTTACTACTGTCAAAAGTCAATGTGGCATCAGAAATGAAGTTTGCATCCACCAAAGAAAATACTAAACCTTGTAACCAATGGGAATTACGATGAACTTTTTCAGTGTATCCCCTAGGAGGGTGTATCGATCGGCATTGGTCTTGGGAATCCTTGAAACTCAGGTGGTTGTGTTGAGGGATGTGGCTCCACCAATAATTCACCAAAATTGACCACACGTACACTAGGGCCAGATTCAGGTGGTCCTTCTATCTGCATGATGATGGATGCAAATATGGAGAAGATCTGCTACAAAAGATCCCATTAAAGTGAGACCGCAATCCCTTTCCATAACCGATGTGTAACCCGTGTAGCCGAGTGTTGTGAGGTGATTTATGGAATGATTTTTGCAAAATTAATGCAGGTCTCTAGACACCTACATGCTTTCGATAGCGCATACATTGCTTGATGAGATGTTATTACAAGTGATGTTGGGTTAGTGTGGATGAGTTTATACAAAGTTCAGTTGTGAGTGAGTTATTACAAGTGAGTTGATTACTCGGGATGGGGTTAATGTTATACAAAATTTCCTAAGAGTGATTGAGTGGGTGGTATGTTTCTGCTGAGGGACAAAAGATGATTTTAGATATTGTGGTGTCGATGGGTGAGGAGATTTCTGAGGGGTATATGTTACATGGCTTGAGGGTTGAGCTATAATACACTGTTTGGGTACCCATATCTGTGTGGATCTGGGTCGATTCGTAAGGTACTTCTTGGCGATCCAAATTTGTCGACTGTTCATACTTGTAGAAGAAGGTCAAGGAGATATCAAATGCTGACTCTGCTTCTGCCTTAACTTCCTCTTGTCACGATCTGCATCGTTGAAATCTGTTGGTGCTTTCTGTCCTTTTGGCACCCATATTTGTTTCATGATGCTTGCTCTGTGGTGTTGATATTATTGCTTTCTTTGCATCGTCTGGTAGCATCGTCCGTTTGGGTTCCTCAGTCATAGGTGACTCCTTTGTGGTTGGGGTTGAGAGGTCGGTTGGACACTCTGCTTTGGAAAAGAAGGGAGGTCCAACACTTGTGATACTTTCCCATTAGGAAGTGTAACATTTTTTTATAAAAAATCTAGGCCAGTCCGCAGTAAGTGTGGAAGGATGGGCACTACAGGGTGTTGTGCCCATGTGGCTGCTGATGCAGTCCACCTGACCACTGATGCAACCCACTTGACTGCTACTGGAAGATCGGGGGAAAATCTGTTGACACTCTTTTATCTGGCAACTATCCATCGCCAAGCGCTCATGGGTTGACTTTGGAATGAGCATGCTTAGCCGAGGGATCTGGCCAAAGATCTTCCTGTCCTCCGTGGCATGCATTTCATATGGTCTAGGGTTACATACCTCAGGCTGAGTGCAGTTAGGGAAGTCAAGCGGTATCACTTGCTGCTAGTCTAAGGTTCCAATCTGCAAGGAGCCTTGTCTAAGATTTAGTTCCATTGGGTGATGATATAACCAATCTTGGCCAAGGATTAGGAGTTCTATCAGGTCGTCCTCATGGCACATTACTAGCTTTGCTGTCATGATCACATCGCGTCTGAGGATAGGAAGGTCCACCTCACCCATGCAATTCCATGCCTCCTAGCCCTATGAGGTATGCTTCAATTGGCTGCATTTCTATTTTTGAGTCCTTGTAGTGGGACCATCTAATCGCACTAGTCGTAGCACCTGAATCAATTAAAGCCCTGAACTCATGGCAAGGGTTGCCATGCTCTAGCCTGACTGTAATGAATGGTCTCCTATCCACTATGCTACGATGAGTGATTGGCTTTGCTTGACACATGGCCATGGGGTATCTGGGTGTTGTTTCCAGATGGTTATAATGTTCTCTCCCTAGTCCTTGTCTCCTTAGCTTCATACATTTAATGCATTCTATAGCTTCTGCCTGAGCTTCGATGCATATTCTTTTTTCTTCCTCCTTATGCTTCTTTGCCAATGTGAGTCATCTAAGCATATCCTCAGTGAGAGGTTCTTGATAAAGCTTGACTCTACAACCACTAATGTAATTAGGCATTATGTCTCCTTCTAGGGTGGCTAATTGTACTGCCCCACTTGTCGAGAGTCTATTAATAATCATCGGTTCATAACCTCGCTTTTCTAATTTTTGTGCATGCTGTTTCAGCATATACATTAGGACTAAATCTCCTTCTTTTAAGCCTTTATCTTTCACATGTGCATCAAAATAGGCTTTCTATCGCTTCTTTGTTGCATATATGTCTGCTGCTGCTTTTAGCCTGGTTTCTCCTAATCGTTCCAAGTCCATTATTCTTGATGATAATTCATGGATGGTCCACTGATTTTCTTGTGCGACCTTAAGGGTCCGTATCAAGAAGTCCAAAGGAAGCACAACATTCTGACCAAAAACCATTTGAAAGGGAGTTGCATTGAGTACGGTCTTGTAGGCCACTGGATATGCCCAAACAGCGTGGTGTAACTGTTTGTCCCAATCTGAATGTTTTTTGTTCACGAGTTTTGTCAGTACGTTACAAAGGATCTTGTTAGTGCTTTCTGCTTGACCATTGGACTGAGGATGATATGGTGCGGAATTATTGTGAATCACCATAAAATCTTGTAACAAATATTCAATGACTTGGTTTAGAAAGTGAGTTCCTCAATCGCTCACTAACTCTATAGGTAGTCCATATCTTGTAAAGACATTTTCAAATAAGAATTTTGCAGTCGTGTGTGCATCATTCTTTTTTGTGGCCTTGGCCTCTACCCATTTTGTAAGATAATCTGTGGCAACTATGATGTATTCGGCATGATTACCTTTTGCAGGGAGGTTAATGGGTCCTACAAAGTCTATACCCCACTTAGAAAATGCACGTCCTCCCATCATGGGTTTCAATGGCATTTCATCTCTGCGAGTAGGAAATTGAGTTCTTTGGCACACATCACATCTCTTAACATAGGTATGTGCATCCATGTGAAGAGTGGGCCACCATAATCCTGCAAATAGTATGGCTTTGATTATCCTATCGGGGACAAAATGATGTCCTGCAATACCGTGGTGTGCAATCTCTAGTATGCTCAAATAATCGCTCTCATGAACACATTGTCTTAAGTATCCGTCTCGTCCTCGTTTGTATAGATTGTCGCCAATAAGTGAATAGTCTTGAGCTTCCTGGTCTAGACTTCGTTATCGTGTTAACGTCATTCCTTGAGGGAATGTTCTCGTCCTCAAGTACATCACTAAAGGTTCACTCCATTCTGGTGTGAGAGACATGTGATATAACGTAGCATGTTCTATTGGTGGTCTTTTACAACAAACAGGGCATTATCTACACAACTTGTAAACGTTTGCGTCCATAGAAGACCAATATACTCTTAATCTATGCAGAGTCTGTAATGTACGATGTTTTGAATGGTGTTGCTTTAATGCACCTACATGTGCTAATTGCAACCAATTCGCATGTTCAAATTCCTCTACACAACAAGCAAGAATCTTTTGATTATCCTGTTTATATATACTTCTTGCTATTATTTGATATCTCTGAGACTTGGTAATGTCTCCTTCCTTGATCCTTATCCTAGGATTCTTGGGTCTGTATTTGAGAATAGGGACAATAGGTTTAGCCCATTCTGGTACTATCTCAAGGTTAAACAAGTATGCATCGGGTAATTCATCAACTATTCCTTGAGGAGCTTCTCCTGTGGTTAATCTTGAGAGGTGGTTAGCTCCAAGATGGGTTTTTCTGTTCTTGAATACTACTTCAAAGTCGTACTCCATGAGTAATAGAAACCAACATATTAGTCATCCTGTATTACAAGGCTTATTGACTAAGTACAATAATGCTTGATGATCCATGAAGAACTTGAACTTGTTTTCCAACAAATAATGCCTGAATTTCTTTACTGCATAGATCATTCCTAATCCTTCTCGTGCCATAGTGGTATAATTTCTTTCTACTGCAACTGTCTGCTCATATACGCTATGGGGAGATCTATATTACCTTCATTCATAGGTTGTGCCAACATACATCCTATGGCATAGTTGGATGCATCCACATGTACATGGAATGGCTTGCTCCAATATGGGGTTGTTAATATTGGTGCTGAGCACAAATGTCGTTTAAGTTCATTGAATGAATTTTCACACTCATTTGTCCATTCAAACTTGGTCAAAAGAGAGTACAGAGGCTTAGCTA
The DNA here is from genome assembly GCA_020310875.1 of Ceratopteris richardii. Classification (NCBI taxonomy): domain Eukaryota; kingdom Viridiplantae; phylum Streptophyta; class Polypodiopsida; order Polypodiales; family Pteridaceae; genus Ceratopteris; species Ceratopteris richardii. The sequence continues at coordinate 6,952,151 of CM035410.1, forward strand.
TGATTGCATACATATGTATGGATCATCTGTAATAACCACAATGACCCATAAATGCTTGTACCTCTTTTACGTTACTTGGTCTAGGTAGGTCGGCAATTACTTTCACTTTTTCTTCATCCGTAGAAATTCCATTCTTTGACACAATGTGTCCTAGAATTTTTCCTTGTCTAACCATGAAAACACATTTTTCTGGGTTCAAATAAACCTGATATTCTCGACATTTGTCAAATACTTGCCTTAGTTCTAAGATATCAATCTTCCTTATATTCAAATGTGCACATATGCCATCGACGTAAACTTCCAAATTCTTGCGTAAGAATTCCTTAAAAACATGACACATGAGTTGCTGGAAAGTGGCAGGTGCATTTGTTAGCCCAAATGGCATCACACAAAATGCAAAAATGCCCCATTCTCTGGCAAAAGCTGTCTTGTGTTGATCTTCTGGAGCAATGGCTACTTGATTATAGCATGAGAAACCATCATGAAAGCTATAATCTTCCTTGCCTGCAACTATTTCCAATAAATGTTCTGTGATAGGAAGAGGATAACTGTCTCTAATGGTGGTGGTATTAACTTTCTTAAGGTTAATACACACGCACAATTTTACATTCTTCTTGGGCACAACCACAATGGGGGATACCCATTCGGTATGCTCAATTTCGTAAATGAATCTTGCTTCTATCAAACGATCTATTTCCTCTTTAATCTTAGCAGCGTAGTTATCATTGTACGTGTATGGTTTCTGTTTCATAGGTTTGGCATCTAGAGTCATAGGGATTCTATGGGAGCATATATCCGGGTCTACTCCTTTCGGGTCTTGGTAACTCCAAGCAAATACATCTTTGTATTCATGTAGTAGGGCAATTAATTCTTCTTCTTCTTCTTCATTCGTCAAATCATCCCCAATGTTTATACATTTTTCTTCTTCTCCTTCTATGGTGACTATGATTTTTTTGGTTTTCTCTCGGTTATCATATACTTCTCCAACATCAGCTTTTCTTTTAGGCATTTGTACCATGATTCGTCTATCCTCTATTTCATACTTCTTGAAGTTCGCTCTTGTTATAGCTTGGATAGGCACGTATGTAGGGTTGGATCCATCTGCATTGCATACAATACCTATCACGTTGATCGGTGTCACCTTTCAAGCATTCGCAGGGTTCTTGGGACAATCTTTGATGATATGCTCTTTACCACACTCGGCACAAAAGCCTTGTATGTTACAATATTGTGATTGTCCTACCATCGGAGGATGTGGGCAATCCTTTATGAAATGATGTCCTTGGTATCTAAAGCATGGTCCTCTAGGGCCCTGTGGTCTTTGCTATCTTAATTAGGGCCCCATATTAGGGTTTGCGTACATCAGATTAGCATAGTCGAGCTCCCAACTGGGTTCCAATGGTGGACTATCGTATTGATATGTTTCCACATGTTCTGGTGACTCTGTGTAATATGCAAGTGGACTATCTACATGAGTAGAGTCAAAACTATTAGAATTAGGATCACTTTTTGTGATCAGAGGTGAAGAAGGTACTAAAGCCCTATTGAGGTTCTCTTCTGCAACAGCGTATTTAATTGAGATGACATTAGCTGGTGGGGGTGGCTGCTGAGCTAAAATAGGTTGAGGTCTCTGTTGATCCTGATAAGGATAGTTTTGAGGAGGCCTATAATAGTGAGGCTGAGCATTTTATTGACCTTGATACCTACCTGGTTGGGGGTATGCTTGTGGATAGTTATGTCGTACTACTTATTTGTTGTATGGGCAGTCCTGGGCCGTGTGATTTATGTATCGTCTCTCAATTGTATAGTATTGGTCGCTAGCATTGGCTTGTGGTTGTGTTGCACTGGGACATAAATTTGCCATATGATCACCACCACAGGTGTGAAAATGCTTGTTTGTTGTCAACCTAGGCATCTGTTTACTAGAAACTCCTAGTTTTTCAGCCACTTTCTTTGCAAGGTCCTCTATCGAGCTAGACAGTTTTGAGGATGCTAGAGATGAACAATATGAGTCCTTGTAGACCTTTGAGAGTTCCAACTCGTCTCCAAGGTTGTCCTCGATCTCTATACAAATTCTTACACATTGCTCTAGCGTTTTGGGTTCCTTCAAGTATACAGAGGAGCGTAGTTTAGAGCTCAAGAGGCCATCTAAAAACAATGACACTTGCTTGGCCTATGAGGGTAACTCTTGCATCGGACATCTCTCAACATATTGTATAAATCTATGTCTTGCCAATCTAACTGTTTCCTGAGGGGTCTATTTGAAGCTATGAATTAACGAAGATGTATCATGCCTGATTCCACTTTTAGAGAATTCTATGATGAATGACTCTAACAAGTGATGGATATCTCTAAATTGCCTTTGTTGCAATGGTTGGAACCAAGTTAAAGTTGTGTTCTTTAATGTTAGTCCAAATGCATTGTATTGCATGAACATGTCTTCTACTTTCTCTGCTCATAGCACTTGCTTAAATTTTGTAACATGGTCATAGGGATCTCCTATCCCATCAAAGTAGTTTTTCATTGACTTTACTAATTGAGTGGGTCTTAATATCCTGGGGTGTTCATGTGGTCTAGGTAGAGGAAAATCATCTCTACCACCTAGTATTCTAGGTTCCCTTTGTCTTTCCACTCTATCGGTGTCCATGGTGGTTCTATCTCTCCCTATGGGATGAGTGAAACTTACTTCTGGTCTCTCTTTGTTCTTCTCTCTTTGAGTACCATGGGTTGAGGATGTTCCCGCACCCTGATGGCTCGTGTTCATTTGCTCTTGATGGGGGGAAGACTAAGTCACCTCTCCATGTGTAGGTATTTCTTGCATGGTCTGGTACTACGTTCTGATGTATCATCTAGGTATACAACCTTTCCAGGAGTATCTGGGTCCTTAAATTCATAAATCATGATGGAGCCTACCTCACTAGGTTGTTCCATTCTGTACCTCCAAAATGCTTCATCTGTCTTCTTATTCAAAAACAACTCTATGCTTATATTGTCCTGAGGGATCCAATCTAGACTTAATACTCTTGTCAATATAGATTTCCCTCTAGATGTCCTGGGTTCTTTTCCTAGTGGTTCTTTTCCTTGGGTTCTCACTTCCGTATCTAGATGAACTACACCAAACTCATTGGTATGATTTGGTTGAGTGCTTAGGATGTACATTGTTCATTTTTTGTCTATGTATGCGTCTCTCTCGAATTTCACAACTAGATGATCTAATCCAATGGGTTGATCAAGATTGTGCAATTGCACCACTAATCTTCACAAACCATCCTCATAGATGCGAGCACGTAAGTGGTTGGTCCGGAAATATTCTAATTGAGTTCTATAGGGTCCTTCAAGTCTTTCCAAATATGCTATGTTTAACCCTCCTTCTGATCTTTTCTGTGCTAAAAGCCATTTCTGACTCACTCGTATCTGAGCCCAACTCGTAAGGATAGCTATTTAATTGTTGAGCCTACGAATGTGTCGTAGTTCCTACACTTGCTTTTGATGATCTAAGGCTTACCTATATGCTTGCCCAATCTAACTTACCTATATGCTTGCCCAATCTAAGGTTCATGAATTTACCTCCTAGCACTCTCTGATCGTCAATGTTTCTTTGGTCTTTATTGCTTGTTTCATTTTAAAGTCCTTTAAATTCTTGTCTTATCTCACAATATGCGTCAGGAATCGACTTTTTGTTGTACTTTTGAGTTCTCATTTTGTTGGACTTAAATTCTTTCCTTTAGGTTTTCCTATTGCACACGTTTATCCTTGTCTTGGACTTGAAAAATTAAGTCTCTTGAACTTGATGTGTTCCTATCGTCTTTAATCCACAATGCTAAACATTTAGCCTAAGCTAATGATTGACTGAGGGGGTTGAGTATTCTTCCAACCTCGAGTCAGCTTCTTTGATTGCTCTGATGCCCAAGAAGTCGCACTTCCCAAGCCTTGCGTTCTTTACTGCCTTGCTTTGATTGCCCTTGATAGACCTTGCTAGAACTCAAGTCAGCTTCTTTGATTGCTCTGATGCCCAAGAAGTCGCACTTCCCAAGCCTTGTGTTCTTTACTGCCTTGATTTGATTGCCCTTGATAGCCCTTGCTAGACTTGTAAAAATCCAATGTTTAGACCAATTCTCAAATTGATAATTAAGCACTTTGATATACCCTTTTAGGTTCCTTCTCTTTTGGCCAAATTTTTATGCCCCCTTTCTTTTCTAGTCCCACATATGGTCAACCTCTTATCTAAAACTCAACATGTTCTTCTTGAGAAAATCAGTTGAGGTCACGTAGTAATCGTAAAGATCTTTCTAATGAGCTATAAAGCTCAAAAATTGGACTTTGAATGAAAAAGATATGAACATTCATGTCCACAGGGGTAAAAATTGACACATAGATTCTTCTTCAAATATGAGCTAAGGGGTCTCTAATGAGCTTAATCACCCAAAAGTTTCTTCAAAATAGCCTCAAATTTGCCCAAAAAATGAAACCTTAATTTTGACGTTTTGGGTGGACAATCGTGATGGTCTAGGACAATCGCGATGGTCTGGGACCTCGCGATGGCTCAGGTGAATGGTCGCGATGGCTCAGGTGAACCATCGCGATGGCTCAAGTGAACCATCGCGATGGCGTGGTACAATCGTGATGGCCCGATCGTGCAAGGCGTCATGATGGTCAAAGTGAGGTGTCGCGATGGTCTGTCTAGCGAACAATCACGATGGAGTGAGCCCATCGTGATGGTCAATGGTCAACGCAACCGTCGTGATGGTCATGAGGCACGATGGCTTGAGCCAATCACGATGGTTTAATTTTGAAGTGTCGTGATGGTGTGCCTAGTATCATTGCGATGGTCTATCTTGACACATGGCAGGGGATTGTCGCGATGGCATGAGCCAATCACGATGGCATGGGGTCGATGGGATCGTCGCGATGGTCAGGGACCGTCATGATGGTTCAAGTGAACCATCGCGATGGTGTGAGACTGTTGCGATGGTCTGGCCGAGCCGTCGCGATGGCGTGAGCCAATCGCGATGGTGTGACACAATCGCGATGGTGTGACACAATCGCGATGGTGTGAGCCTATCGCAATGGTCCACCAAATTGCAAATTTTGAGAATGCACCTATGGATTCGTGTGGGCACAAGGGTCGCCTACCTCGTGGTGTGGTCGCTTACCAAAAATGCCGACTTTGTCAGACCATCACGATGGTTCAACTCCAATGGCAGATCCTGATAGAAAGTGAATGTCTTACCTTTTGGAAGCTTTGCTGCTGCTCTAGAGCACTGTACCTGCAAGAAAACTCAAAAACACACAAGCACATACAAGCACAAAAGCTCTCTCTCTCGCATGCACAAATGACGGGAAATGAGGAAGATAGGTGGATATGGTGAATTTTTTTATTTTTTTGGAGTGGAAGAAGATGATGCGGTGATGAAGAAGGAGTGTAGAGGAGATGAAAAACACAGAAAACTAATTAAAAATGACAACAAAAACTAAAATCTTTACCTTCCAACACCACTTCTTTCTATACTCTTACCATCACACATTCGTCCTAGACTCGATCCCCGACAACGGTGTCAAATTTGGTGTTGCTCTAGCACAATGGTAAGCACCACTTTAAGAAGCTCCAAGAGATAGCGTCTTAGTTAGAGAAGCCAGATGGCAGCTTAAGGATCTTAAGCCGCAAAGATATCATGGCTCAACTAGCACTAGGACTGCTGATGCGGTTGAGAAGTGGCTCAGCAAGTGGGAACAGTGCTTTCGCCTATGTCATATCACTAATGATAGGCACAAGATTCAGCAGGCCTATTATAATCTTATGGACATCGCACATAGGTGGTGGCGTAAGATAGAGGAGGATAAGAAGGAGCCCACAACATGGGATCAATTTAAAATCCTATTTTATAACAATTTTGTACCACCTGATGAAAGGTCTAGATCACTAGACACCTGGTTCTTCATTAGTCAGAAGAATCAATCTGTTCAAGAATATGCAGATAGGTATAGAGAGGTACTTCTTAAAGTACCTGATACCATTCTAGAGTTTCTTCAAGTCCACAAGTTTGTTTTGGGACTCAGAGAAACTATCCAACCTTTAGTGAGGAAGGAGCGGTGTCAGTCTTTGGCACATGCCACAAAGATGGCCTTTGTTTACGAGGACGGTCACAGGATCACAGGTTCCCAGGGCCGGAGATCCCCATGGACTAGGGTTAGTGGACCTTTCCATACTTCGACTCCTGGTTCGGTCAGTGTACAACCTTCTAGGGAGGCTAAGCAAGTGCACATGATCCAGACAGTCTCAGGAGGAAATAGAAAAGTTTCTGCTTTGGCTGAGAGGGCATATAACCAATCTATTCTTACCCCTCAGCAGAAAGAGAAGGCAATGAAAGAGGGTTTGTGCTATGGTTGCTTAGGACAACACTTGTATAAAAAGAAAAAAATAGCAGCCACCATAGTCATAAATCCGATTGTTACGATCATTCTTAGGACTTTCTGGTTTCTATCGGAAATTCATCTCTTCATATTCGTCGATAGCAGCACCTATGACGAACTTTCTTCAAGACAAAATTCCATTTGCATGGAAACAAGAGAGCAAGAGAGTTAGAAACGTATGCTAGCGGCATAGCCATAGGCGCAGTCTTGAGTCAAGATGGCAGGCCAGTAGCTTTTGAAAGTAAAAAGTTAAGTAGTGCACAACGCAATTGGTTGGTGCATGAACAAGAGTTGTATGCGGTGGTGCATGAAATTAAAGTTTGGAGACACTATCTTTATGGTGCGGACTTTAAGGTATTCACAGATCATCATACACTCAAGTATTTTTGTAGTCAGCCAAATCTTTGAGGCCGACAGGCTCGTTGGGCTGAGCTCATGCAAGAATTTCACATGGAAATCTTGTATAGAAGAGGCAAAGAAAATATAGTAGCTAATGCATTATCTCGTATAATGTATCAGATGAGCTTTACACTTTTAGAAAGCTCATTGCTTCAAGAAATTAAGGAAGCACAGGTGGAAGATCCACATTTGTTACAGATAGTTAGAGCCATTAGTGATGACTCTATTTTAGAAGACGGGACAGTTCTAGTTGTTTCTTCTTCTACTAAAGCAAATAAGTCCATTCCGTATTCTAATTTCTCACAGGAGAATGGAATAGTGAAGCGGAAAGGAAAGGTTTGTGTACCAGATTCTCGAGATTTGCGAAAGAAAGTCATGCATGATAACCATGATGTTCCCTGTGCAGGACATCCTAGTGTTGATAAGACAATACAGCTTGTTAGAAGAACATTTTGGTAGCCTGGATTAGCCAGAGATATCCATACTTATGTTCAACAATGCTTTATGTGCCAAGTCAACAATGCAGAAAGGGTAAAGACACTAGGTCTTTTACATCCTTTACAAGTTCCAGATCATAATTGGGATAGTTTATCCATGGACTTCATAATGGGGTTACCACAAACCCAAAGGAAGCGAGATACAATCCTAGTTGTGGTAGATAGACTGAGCAAGTTGGCTCATTTCATACCCACGTAGGAGACGATAGAAGCTCCTCAGGCAGCGGAGTTGTTTATCTAGTGGATTATCATCTGAAAGTTAGGCAAACTGGTATTTGCCAGAACAAGGTTTCCCGAGCAGCTCAAAATCTCTATTACATCAACCAGCTTGGTACGGGTTGTGATTCTGGTACTAGCTAGATTAAACCGCTCTGCAAATAATGTTGGCATAAGCTAGAAAGTGTCATATCCTATTCGAAGACCGATTTCTTAGACATTGATGTTGTTATCGTCTATTTGTCGTATTATCTCTATAGTGATATCTTTTGCCTGTGGATGGGGATGAATGCTCCTCCAATCCAACATGGCGCACTTCAACAATCCTCTACACTCAAACCAATCCTTTTGCTCCTATGAGAGTTTCTTCAGGATGTTTAACAAATGACACTTAGAGAAGGTAATCACCATCTCTATGCTGCTATATTGTTGTCTAACTACTATAGAGGACTGTAGCTCTGCGTGCTCTGATTGTTGTGATTTCTCTGTGCATTTTGCTCACAACCTAGCCAAATAATCTAAATTCGGCAAAGTGCACAACCTTTTGTGGCCTACGTTCTAGTGTAGAGAGCTACGAGTCTATGCCATGATTTCCGATTATGAGATCTTAACTCCTGCTATCCTTCACTTATTAATGGCTCTCAAAATAAGAATCACTATCAGATTCGAAACGTTCTGGCCACCACCGCTCGTTGATTGCATGTACGATTGCATGTAGAGAGTTACACCACCCATTATTGCTTAATATTACACGATCCTGTATTTATATTGTAAATATCTTTTTTTTTTAACAAGACTGTACCCATCGGAAGCCTGATAGGGCCGTAATTTGGACCCATTGATCACTATTGTAATAGCTCACCTGTCAACGTGGTCAATTGAAAGGAAGCTAGTCCGCAAAACTTGTGAATTCGAAACCGACCAGTCCATTGTAATTTTAATTTTCCCATCTTCCTCTTCATTTTAGAGTGAAAGTACAACATCAAATCACCAGGCTGAAAAATCTTTGTTCGTAAATTCCGGTCATGCCACTTCTTCTGTCTACTCTGTACCTCCTGTAATAATAAAAAATTATGATACGACTATTCGTCTAATTGCCGCAGTTGATCCATCCTATAAGCAAATGAATCCTCCTGTACCAAGCACTTCTGCACCACAATCTGGAGACTTGGTACTGCAAATTCAAATGGAAGAATTTCCTCCTATCTCTAAAGCAATTTAAAAGGTGTATTGCCAACTGAAACTTTGTAGGAAGTCCTATGTGCCCAGAGTACAGTGGGAAGAATAATTTCCCACTGATCTGTTGAATCTAGCAGCATCTTTGTTAGCATGTGGAGCAAAACCTTATTGATACTTTCCACCAATCTGTTTGCTCGTGGGTAACAAGGAGAGCTAAACTTATGTTTGATTTGACACTCTGAATTTAATTTCGAAATTAAGTGATTCAAGAAATGAGTTTCCCTATCGAACACTAATGCCAAAGGAAGTCTGTACCGAGGAAAGATTTTGTTCTAGAGTTTCTTCACTATTGTTCGTGCTATAGCCTGTTTGGTCGCCCATGCTTCCGCCCATTGAGTGCAATAGTCTGTGCAAGTCAAAATATACAGAGATCCTACTCGCACTACTAGTGCTTTAATTGAATCGATGAAGTCTAGGCCCCATTTATGGAAAGGTTCTAACAGAAGGATTGGCTACAACAAGAAATGATGATTATCATGAGGTTTGCTAGTTCATTGGCACGGATCACAATTCTGCACTGCGTGCTAAACATCTACATACATAATAGGCCACCATAATATGATGTGTTGAATTTTTTGGACTGTGATCAGATGGCTAAAGTGCCCACCGACCTCACCTCCATGTGCTTCTGTAATGATAGCTGCCACCTCATGGGGAGATACACAACATAACCAAATGCCGATTGAATCCTTATGGTACAATTATCCCATGATAATAGTAAACCCGTGACTTGGGAGTCCAAGTTTCTTCCTTGCTGCTGGTTGCAAATGAGATGGAGCAATGCCATTTTCTAAAAAGCTTAACATTTCTTCATACCAAGTAGGGGAAGTTTGAGGAACATTCTCAATTTCGGTCATCCAACCAAGTTTTGTTGCTTCACCAAATACAGCAGAGCACTGTGATCTACATGGAAGATGAACGCTCGACCCAACAAATAATATCAAAACTTCTTTATGGAATAGATGAGTCCTAAGCATTCCCGTTTTGTAGTCGAGATACACCTCAACAAAATGGAGTTTCCGAATGGAAGAACATGTCACTCATGGAGATGGCAAGGTGTATGGTCAAGAGTCAGGCTTTACCACATAGTTTCTAGCTTGAGGCTATCATGTATGCAGCATATGTACTTAATAGGTGTCCCACTAAAGCATTGCAATCTATCACTCCATATGAGGCTTGGCATCGTCGTAAGCCATTTGTTGCTCACCTGCATGTTTTTGGTTGTTTGGCATATGCATTAGTGCATCAACAACAATGTAGGAAATTGGATGATAAAGCAGTGAAATGTATTTTTGTTTGGTACAATTTTGAAAGCAAAGGTTATCATCTATATCATCCACAGACTAAACACATTTTGGTTAGTTGTGATGTTGTTTTTGTGGAAGATGCTATTCAACCACTACTTTCATGTACTAAGCAGACATCTGTTAGCTCCAAAGACATGCATGATACTTTGCTGCCTCTTTTTATAGGTGGATAGTCTAGTGTTGGTCTTAATGAGGCAACTTTTGAGCCTTTACAATTTTGATGTGATGATGCAGATCATTCTATTTTTTATGCAGATTTACATGATGCACTTGTTGATGAGAGAGTTGATATTGAGGAGGAAAAAACTATGCCAAAATGGCTGGTGCAGACTTTGCATGATAGCAAAGTAGATGCACCTCTATCATATCATACTCGTTTAGGCTCTCATATTGCCTCTTTTGCATCAGATTGCTATGTTATGGCTGCCTCTATTCTCTATGATGAGAACGTGCTTGTTTTGTTTGATGAAGCACAAAATTCAGAAAATTGGATGGCTACTATGTAATCTGAATATGATGCTATAATGAAGAATGATATTTGTCCTTTGTGTGACTTGCCTCCTTGCAAGAAGGCCATTAGCACTAAGTGGCTATACAAGTTGAAGCGTAAGCCTGCTGGAACACTTGACAGGTATAAGGCTAGGCTTGTTGCAAAGGGTTATGCTCTACGTTGCATTATTCATTATTCGACAATTTCTTTATTCGTGAATAATTGTGAAATTTTGTGGTAAGCCCTTATTATTTGACCAAATTATTCAATGCCACATCAGCTTATTCGAGCACGCCCGAATAGTTTTTGCATGGGATTTTGACAGTATTCGATCGAAATAGTTTTCGATCGAAAAGCTTTCAATCGAAAAAAATTTCGATAAAAAAAATTCGATTGAATAATATTTTATAAAAGAATAGAACTATACTCATTTTTCATAAAAGCCACTTTGTTCTTTATGAACTTAGTGTCATAGAGAGAACAAGGTATAAATTTTTGCTATAAATATTAAATAATTTAAACTATTGTGGTTGTTTGACTCAACATTGATTCTTACTTCACAATAGTATATGTATGTGAATTTAAAATCTATTATGATTGATTCTTAGTCATTTTTCATAAAAGCTACTTTGTTCTTTACAAACTTAAAGTGTCGTAGAGAGAACAAGGTATAAATTTTTGCTATAAATATAAATAATTTGAACTATTGTGATTGTTTGACTCAATATTGATTCTTACTTCACAATAGTATGTGTAAATGTGTGTGCATATGATTAGGAATATAGAATCTATTGTGATTGTCTGATACAACATTGATTCTTACTTCACAATAGTATGTGTAAGTGTGTGTGCATATGATTAGGAATTAAAATCTACTGTGATACATTAAATTTATTATTGAAAGATGTAGGTAGATTATGTTTGACTCAACATTGATTCTTACTTCATAATAGTATATGTATGTGTGTGTATGAGTATGTGTATGTATATGAGTGTATAATTGTGAATAAAAATTCTATTGTGATTATATGACTCAATATTGATTCTTACTTCACAATAATATGTGTAAATGTATGTGCATATGATTAGGAATTTAGAATCTATTGTGATTGTCTGATACAACATTGATTCTTACTTCACAATAGTATGTGTAAGTGTATGTGCATATGATAAGAAATTTAAAATCTATAAGAATACATTAAATTTATTATTGAAAGATGTAGGTAGATTATGTTTGACTCAACATTGATTCTTACTTCATAATAGTATATGTATGTGTGTGTTTGAGTATGTGTATGAATATGAGTGTATAATTGTAAATGAAAAATCTATTGTGATTGTATGACTCAATATTGATTCTTACTTCACAATAGTATGCGTAAGTGTATGTGCATGTGATTAGGAATTTAAAATATATTGTGGTTGTTTGACTCAATATTGATTCATATTTCACAATAGTATGTGTAAGTATATGTATGTGTAAACGTATATGTGTGTATGATTGAGAATTAAAATCTATTGTGATTGTTTGACTCAACAATGATTTTTTCTTCACAATAGTATGTGTAATTGTATATGGGTGTATGATTGAGAATTAAAGTCTATCGTAATTGTTGGACTCAACTTTGATTGAAATATCTTATTTGATATTGGTTTATGTTGTTTTTTTGTAGGTATAGTCTTCATAAAGCAATTTGAAAAGCAAGATTGTCTTGAGCTTCATCTTAAATGGACTCAAGCATTCTTAGCATGTGGGATTCTTTTCAATGTTATTTGTAATCCCATTTTCAAAGATGCTTTGATGTCAACTGCACAAAAAGGATTCACCATGCCAAATTAATATCAAATGTGAATAGAATATGTAGATAAAGTGAAAAAAAGTATTGAAGCTATTTTAAAGCAAACAGTACTTGATTATGTACCCATGTATGGATGTACAATAGCATTGGATGGATGGACAAGTTGTCAAAAGAAACCATTGATTAATGAAGCTATTCAAAAAGTAAAAGACTGTAATCACTTTTCATTACGAGAAAAAACACAGATTGTATTGTTAGCAGAGAAGAGATGGACACAAATGCACACTCATTTGCATGGAACAACATTTTTTTTGGATCCAGCATTTCAACTCAATGGTCAAGTGTCAAACAAATAAGTCAGGGCAAAGTTCAAAACCATATGTCAGTTACTACTTCTAGGTACATATGGTCGAGATGGATTCCACTAAAGAGTAGCATATGTAAATTGAGAAGGATCTTTTGGAGATCTATGGCACATTGAGCGATTCAAAAGCATCCACCTCCTATTTGGTGGAAAGAGTATGGAGGGGAGCAGTGGAGTTGCAACATATAGCCATGAGAGTGCTTTCAGTAGCAACTTCAAGTGGTAGTTGTGAACATAATTGGAGTGCCTATGATTTTCTTCATTCAAAACAAAGAAATCTCTTAAGTGTATCACATGTTAATGATTTGGTATATGTTTTTTGTAATATACATTTGTTACATGCTCCAACCAAGATAGCTTCTACAACAACACAACAAACTTTTGGAGAATTTCAAACTCATGAAAGCTTAACAAATGATTCATGGAGTGATCATGATTTAGATGTAGATCACAATGATGGTTCAGACATGGAAAAAATAGATGACATGGAACCTGTCATAGATGATGATATTCAAAATGAAGAGAATGATGTACTATGTATGCTATGATTATATTCAGATGAAAAATTGATGGTTTTACAATATTCATATCTTTGATTATAAAAAGAACTTTTCTATTCAGTGTTTTCTTGATTCAATAACTCATCGGTAGTAAACCGATCAAAAGATGATGATGCCTCTAAGATTCTTCCATATTTGTTCTCATATGCATCCACAAAAATTTGTAAATTTTTCACTTGACTTTCTAGATCATCAATCCTCTTTTGTTGATCATCTATTGTTCTTTGTAATGCAGGAATTGTTAATCCTTCATTGTATAATTCTGCTCCTTATGACAAATCATGTATAAGATTATGTTCTTTAGGTAGCAAAATGTAGGGCCGCTTTCGAGGAAGAGGGCCTTCGTTTCCTTGAGTACAGAATCTGCTCGATTTTGAGGATGACCCAAACCGATACTTGCATTCTTCGAGCGATCATCCCAATCTACACGTCAATGAAGAATATCTTGTACAAAAACCTTTTGAATGAAATATAATGCTATTTGATTATTATTTGGTAATGATCTCTCAACTTGCACAAAGCATTGAAGTAGAGTTTCTTCTAATCTTTTATGTTGTAAGTCTGAAAGCTTTAAGGGTGCTGTTTCTTTTGCCCTTCCTATAACCCAAAAGAGAACATCACGAACGAAATGATTTGGACATAGCTTTTTTACTTCTTTCATTGACACTACTTCTCCTTCTAATCCCTCTAGCTCTATATCTTGATGGAATAAAAATGCTAATCCTGATTGTGAAAATTGAGCATTCTGTTCAGATAAAATCCTTTGAGATTCAGTATGATCAAGATCATCATTCACATCTGGCATTCTTGCCATGTTTTACGTTAAGATCTGTAAAACAAAAACACTAATTTTATCTCAAAAGAATTCGAAACATTTAATCCATATAACTCAAATGAATCCACTTCATTTGATCCACATAATTCAAATGTTACCACTTCATTCAATCCACATAATTCAAATGATACCACTTCATTTAATCCATATAATTCAAATGAATCCATAACAGTTAATCCATATAACACAAATGATACCACTTCATTTGATCCACATAATTCAAATGATACCACTTCATTTAATCCATATAATTCAAATGTATCCATAACATTTAATCCATATAACACAAATGATACCACTTCATTTAATCCACATAATTCAAATGATACCACTTCATTTAATCCACATATTGCAAATGAATCCACTTAACTCAAATGATACCACTTCATTTACTCCACAATTCAAATGAATCCACAATATTTAATTCACATGTGTTAAACGAATCCACAACATTTAATCCACATAACTCAAATGATACCACTTCATTTAATCCACATAATACAAATAAATCCACATCATTTAATCCACATATTACAAATGATTACACTTCATTTCATGCACTTAACTCAAATGATACCACAACATGTAATTCACATAATTCAATGAATCCATAACATTACTCCACTTAATGCAAATAAATCTATATCATTTAATCCAGATAGTTCAAATGAATACACATTGTTTTCAATATGGTCTTAATCCATCCGTCATGGATATCTTTTAACCATACCGAGTTAGATGTGAGAATACTCTAAGCAGTTCATGTGCGCCTACTCTTTTTTATACATCTTTGTCAGAAGCTAATTCTAAAGAATATGTGAAGTTGTAGATCCCATTCTTATCAATGGGATAACTATTGAAATCTATATATTTCAAGAGTTGTAATAGGAGTATGAAAACTATAAATATCTCCTGACTCTTATTAAAAGGTGGAGGACTAGAGGATATGCATTTGGGTGCAATCCACCAGTACTTTCGAATCCACTCATTTCTAGTTGATATTTCTAAATTAGGTAACTTCGAAAAACATTTTTTTGTTGGTAAATATGTCGTTGTACCAAAATCACATAATCCAATATAAGCATGTTGGTCTTCAAAATGCAACAAGATGTTGCTTGGATGGAGATCATTGTGGGATATATCACAAGTGTGTAAAAATGCTACTATTTGTAATAAGCCATTGATCAGCTTCCAAATGTTTTTCTTCACGGTTGTTATATCTCCTTCTGTGTCCTTCGCACCTCTGCTTCATGATACGTTTAGGTACCCCTTCTTCATTCTTTCTAGCCACATGTCCAATGTACCACCATTCCAAAATTTGAAAATAAGGCACATGCTTTTGCTATGGTTTCTAGCTAATCCAAGTGGACTAATAATTCCACTATGCATAACAGATAACACTATGGCTTCATTCATGGCTTCATTCTCACGTGTTTGTATGTCAGCACCATTTAATTTGAGTAACTTGGCAACAAATACTTCATTGATGAATCTCTGGTGGGATATTTTGACTTTATGGATCATTCCATATTGTCCTTCCCCCACGAGAGCTGCATCTTCAAAAAGAATAGAGGAATATGGGAGCAAACAAAGATTGTTTGATTTTTGATCTCCCATATTCACATATGTATCTCTTGTATTTGGATCTACCTATGCTCTCACAAGGTGTTCAGTTGTGTCTGGTTTTAATTGCTTTCCTCTCTTCATTGTCTGATAATGTAAATCGATAAATTTAATTTTATCGATGAACCCGAACATATTGGTGGTATCCACTACCAATGACTCGGCTACTTTGATGATCTATCCAAAGATACGTGTAAGCTCTTTCGACATTTGCTCA
The DNA here is from genome assembly GCA_020310875.1 of Ceratopteris richardii. NCBI lineage: Eukaryota > Viridiplantae > Streptophyta > Polypodiopsida > Polypodiales > Pteridaceae > Ceratopteris > Ceratopteris richardii. Next base: position 6,968,108 of record CM035410.1, read on the forward strand.
TCTAATACCTCTTCTCCACCTGACACACTACCAAATTTATCTTCAATATTAATAAATGTTGCTCTAGGTAATTGTGCAATGAAATCTCTATAATTGGATGAGTCCATGGCTACAGTGATTTCATCTTCTCTCATTCAATACATGTAGGAGCACACAAATTCTTCTAAAAATTTTTGCTCTTGTTTGTTTATTTTACCTACCATCCATGCAAAAATAAAAAATACACTATCAGTAAGTGTATAGATAAATAAATCAATAGTATGTGTACAGAAATGATAGACACATGGATAGTTAAATAAGTAGATTTATAATTATTAGAAATTATAATTATAATCTTGAATTGAATCTATGTAACTATTAAGAATGTAAGAGTCAAAAAATCATATGTTTATAATAGTTCATATACATTCACTATATTATGTATGAGTTTTGTCACATGATTGTATATAACTAGTGTTATAGTAAGAGTCAAAGAATGAGATAATCACAATAGTTTCAATACACCTTGTGACCTACACTAAGTATTGTCATCAGAATCTAAGTGACTATTGTGATAGTAAGAGTCAAAGAATGAGATAATCACAATAGTTTCAATACACCTTGTGACCTACACTAAGTATTGTCATCAGAATCTAAGTGACTATTGTGACTATCAGACAATCACAAGTAGTTTCTATACACCTTGTGAGCTACACTAAGTATTCTCATCAGAATCTAAGTGACTATTGTGAGAGTAAGAGTCAAAGAATCATACAATCACAATAGTCCCTACACACTCCCTATACTATTGAGAGAGTAGGAATCGAGGTGGTGATTCGAACAATCTCAATAGCTCTATTGTTGTGTCATATACTCCTATCAGAGTAAGAATCGATGTAGTGAGTCAGACAATCACAGTAGTGATTTATTTTTAATTTTTTTTCATCAATGTATACGAGTAAGAAATGCTTTCGCAAGTCGAACATGTATACAATTGATGATTAAAAGACACAAAACTAATTATGTAAATAAAAATCAAGCATATGTAAGAGACGTGTATGCGAATCATACAATATGCATGATACAATAAACAAAACAATAAAATAAACAATAAATAAAAAATAAATTAATACCTCAATGATACAGTGAAGGAAGCTCACTATGAAGGAAATGGTAGGATTAAAGCTCTCTAGAATAGCAATGAAGCACATGCGGAGTGAGATTTTTGATTGAATGTATATATATATATATATATATATATATATATATATATATATATATATATATATATATATATATATATATATATATATATATATATATATATATATATATATATATATATATATATATATGTATATATATATATATGCTAGAAATCGCTTTTTGACCGAACGAGCTTTTGATCGAAATGCTTTTTGATCAAAAGCGCTTTCGATCGAAAGAATTTTGATCGAAAAATTATCCATCTCCATTTTTTTCGGTTTTTATTCGGATAACAACAAATAAAACAAACATATTTGATATTTTTTTATTACTCGATCGAATAAATGGAACCTAGTTATGCTCAGGAAAGAGGAATTGATTTTGATGACACCTTTGCTCCTACTTGCTGAATGACTACTGTTTGTAGCATCTGTTTACTTGCATCTCATCATGGTTGGAATGTACATCAACTGGACATTAAAACTTCATTTCTGAATGGTCATTTGCATGAGAAGTGTATGCTTTTCAATCTCGTGGCTTTGTGCAGAAAGGGCATGAAAACTAGGTGTGCATGTTAAAGAAGGCATTATATGGTTTAAAGCAAGCACCATGTGCTTGGTATAAGAAGATACATACCTATCTGATTGCACATGGTTTTGAGAATAGTCCAACTGAAAGCACCATATATGTTAAGTGTGCAAATGATGTACTTTTGATCACTGTTGTGTATGTTGATGACATGCTACCCATTGGTCCTCATGAAAAGCATATTGCTGATTTTAAGGTTGATTTACATGCCTCATTTGAGATGTTAGATTTGGAGCATTTGCATCATTATTTGGGCATTTAGTTCATGCAAGTTGATGGCAGAATAGCCTTGTGTCAAACCAAATATATTGACACATTATTGCAACATTTTGGCCTTGAAGACTGTAAACCTATTGCACTCCTATGGAGACAAGTTTACGATTGAGTCTTCATGATCTACGAGACAAAAAGAAAATAAATCTACTTCTTCTCAAAAATAAAAGAAAAAATTATTACAAGTGGATTGTGGAAGTAGTCCTAGGGTGACTACTTAGTGCAATGCATCGATTTCATGTGGTGAATTATGATGCACGGCCTTGTAGGGTGGCCCCAAGAATGCAACTTTTGGATGCACTTATTAAAATATTTATCCGATAGTGAGGATGTCTAAGCTATGTGAACGGGATTTTTTTCCTTCCTTGTATCTTTTTTTTCTACTTGCCTTAGCAGGGATATGATACAATAGATAGGAAATATCACTCTATATGATGTATGGATCCCCCCTCCCTATTGGTTATAGTAGGTTGCAAGGTAGGTACCATGAGAACTGATTTCTAATAAGGTTGTAATGAATCAGCACAGTTATAATGTAAATTCTTGAAAGTTTCATTGCTTGATATTCTAGGATAAGAACCTTGAACTATGTTGGTGTAGATGGTCTTAAGAAGTAGACACAGAAAACATTAGCATCACTAAATACATGTTGAACATGACTGCCTAATTGGTCAAAGAATGGACCCTTCTGAAGAAGACACTCATTAGGTTTATTTAGAACATGTATTTGAAGTGGAAGAATCTACCCAAACAATGACAATGATGCCACTTCTTTTGTAGCATGTGTGTGCTTATGAGTGAGGATCATCAGAAGGAAAATATGATTTGGAAAACCAAGTACTACAAGTGTTGTATTGACTCACATTACAAGTTATCACTCTTGTGCTTGGGATCTCAACCACTAAATTTTATGCAAGGAAGTGTAATGTGTCCCTAGACATGATGCATACTTTAAGTTCAAATGATCATGTATAGTGCAAAAGAAAGGGTTGTGCTTGAAGCACATGGTTATTGCACAACAAGGTTATTGTCAATTTGATAAATCAATCATTTATGCTTGAGTTCTTGTATCACTCAACGTGAATTTCTAGATGTCCATTGTTAAATTGAATATGGAAAACAAAGGAACATATATGTACATATACAATTGTAGTTGTGCTTCATGGATACTATGCATGAATTTAGATCATGAGGTGCATGCATATTAGAAAGAACCAAAAAGAGATGTTCTTAGACATATGCATAGTTTCTAACGATAAGTGATTGCTTTGGATTAACGATGTGTGAAGAAGTGATTATGGGATTTGGATGAGGAATGGGACATCCTTTCGGAACCCATATAGTATGTGTACTTTTCTTCACATTGAGGTTGTGGTTTTTTGGGTACCCACATTTGTATGGTCCTAGCCTTTTGTTGTTTTGGTTGCTCTTTCTTAATTTTATGATCCCACCCTTTGTTTACGTGATTGTGGCTACTTGGGCATCCTTCACATGGGTGTAGATTGAGTTGTGAGGATAGATTTGGGGATCCATACTTGTTTGTGGTGATTCTTTGTTGCTTCAATGAACTTGGGTATCCAAACATATGTAACCATAGGGCGTGGCTTAGTATGTTGTGGTTTGGTTTCTTGAAGTTTCTTTCTATGGGATGCTTCCTTCTTCTTTTGATTATGAGAAGAAACCTTAGATGGTGTTATTGGTTTCTTGGGCACATATATGTATTTTTGTGATGCTTGTGCTACCACAAGAGACTTGGGTAGCCAATGTTTTTAGCCAGTTGAGTTTTGTATCTTCTTGGCTTAAATGTTCATGGTTTCTTTTGGTTTTATGTTGATTCACAGGTGGTTGCTTTGGTGTAGGTTTTGCTTCAGAGGAAGACTCAAGAATTCATGGAGTCTATTTTTATATCAAGCCATTTACTAAAGAAGAAGTGAAAAGATGTATGAGTACATATTAGAGGTATAAGTGCATATTCCCATCCCACTTGAGGATCATTTTCCCATGGGTTAAGTCTAGACCTATTGAATTGTCAAAGAGCCCATCTTGGCCAAGTATGACCTACTCTATTGGATCATCATCCTTATAGACTAAAAAATTGACAAATGAGTTAGCCTTTCCTAGATGCACGAGAAGTGTATCTTCTCCAACATATGGGGTTCAAGTACCTCTTAAGCCTATCAAGTAGGATTTGAAGGGTTTGATTTTTTCATTCACTATTTGTATGAGAGACAAACGCATCACATTAGTTGTGGCACCCATGTCAATAAGGAATTTCACCATATGTTTAGGAGAGTGTCCTAATCCAACAGCTATGCATGGCCTTCTCTCTTTAACTTTCTTAGTACTACAATGCACCTAACACATATCCATGGAAATGGCGCTATTTCTCAATGTAAATTAGAATGCATATGATATGCTTGCTTAAAAAGCAACCTTTTCTTACATATATGCTTTGAGGCTTCTTGTTGATATGCTTTGATGCATTTATCTTCTTGCTTTCTATTGATATCCACTTGTGGTCATCTTAAGATATCTATAGTAAGGTGTTCTTGGTAGGGCTTGACTCTACAGCCATTTATATAGTTAGGGAAAATACCACCTTCAAGTGTGGTTAATAGAATGGAAGCATTGGTGATATACAATGTATCATGTAGGGTCCATGACCTCATTTTTGTTGCTTCTTAGCATGTTTTTTCAATGTGTACACAAGTAAAACGTCATCTTCTTGTAACTTCTTATCCTTTACGTAGGCATCAAAATAAACTTTTGCCTCTTTTTATGAGAATAGATGCCCACATTAGCCTAAAGGTGCATCTCTCAAAGTTCATGGATTTTATCCATCAAAGCAAATAACTCATGACCATTCCACTCATAATCTCTAGCTAATTTAAAATTTGGTACAAGGTCAATAGGTAGGGTTGCATGTTGTCTATATAATAGACTAAATGGACTCACTCCCTAGGTAGTCTTGTAAGCCACATCGTGGGCCCAAATGGTGTGTGTTGTTGTTTATCCTAGTTTGATTGTCTCATATTGAGAAATTTTATCAAAACTATGCATAGAACTTTGTTGGAACTCTCAGCTTGATCATTTGTTTTAGGAGGAGACGTAGCAAATTCTCTGTTGATAACAAAAAACTCTTATAGTAAATCGTCCATGAACTTTTTGATGAAATGAGTAGTGCCTCAATTGTTGATCATCTCAATGTGGAGGCCAAATATTGTTAAAAATTCTCAAAAAGTAATTCTAAAATTGTTTGAGTATTGACTTTTGTTGTGGCATGCACCTCTACCCACTTAGTAAGATAATATGTCATTGTTATTATGTAATCAATGTGATATTCTTGGCAGGTAGGCTAATAGGAACAATAAAGTATATCCCCCATTTTTCAAATTCAATGCTTCCAATCATTGGCCTAAGAGGCATTTGGTCTCTATTGAATGGGTACTTAGCTCTTTGGCATGTACCACTCCTAGTCATGAATTTTTGAGCATCCATGCATAAGGTGCACTACAACAAGCCAGCAAATAAAACCATTTGGATTATCCAATCTATAGAAAATTGTCCACTTGTAAGACTTGAGTTTTTGGCTTTCAATAGTGATAGATAATCCTCCTCATATAGATAGAGGCATAGGAATTTATCCTTGCCTCACTATAGAACATGTTTCCTATAAGAACATATTCTCGACACTCCTTGTAAAGATATGTTTTTTATCATATCTTTAGAACAAGTGCTAAATTTCAAAAATTCTACTATGTTCTTGCTTTATGATGGACATGTAGATACATAGTACAAAGTAGCATGCTGAGTGGTTAGAATGGCTTGGCAGGTGGAACAAGCACTGACATAGTCATATATAGTTTCTTCCATGTATGGCCATTGAATGCCATTTTCTTTTGCATATTCTAAACATTCCTAGATTTTGGGAGATGCTTACTAGAAGCATTCACATAGCTTTTGCTACAAGTATTAGATGTTCATCCTCTACAATGCAACAAAAAAGGACATCATTGGCATCTCTATGTCAACAATCAACATTGATATGTGAATTCTTATCATTCATTACCTCTTCTTTAATGATTAGTACATATGCATGGGCTAGCCAAAGATAGGAAAATTATAGCTGGCTCAACCCATTTTTATACCATTTCAACATTGAACAAATAAGTGTCTACTAACTCATCATTAATTTCTTCATTCTGGTCAATACTTTTGATCTTTGATAAATTGTCAGCTCTAATATGTGTACTTCCCTTTTTTACTACCACCTCAAAATCGTACTCTATAAATAGAAGGAACTACCTTACTAACCTACCCATAGCAGAAGACTTACAGAAAAGGTATAGTAATGCTTGATAGTCTACAAAGATCTTGAATTTATGTGCAATTAAGTAGTGTATCGAAGATCTTGAATTTATGTGCAAGTAAGTAGTGTATGGACCTTTTTTATTGTGTAAACCATGTCTAGCACTTCTTGTTGGTATTCATGTGATTTCTCTCAGCATGGATGACTTGCATGCTTGCATATTCTATCAATAATTCAATGTTCCCCTTGTCGACAGGTTTTGCTAAGATGAAACCAATTTCAAAATTAGAAATATCTACATGGATGTGGAAAGCTTTGTTCCAATCTAGGGCTTAATTGTAGGTGTTGTCATGAGACATCTTTTGAGCTCGGCATTTATTTTACATTCCTCAAATTGATACTTCTTGAAGTTCTCAAAAACTTCAGAATTATTTGTTTTTGTTGACTTATTGCTAGGAACACTAGGTCATTTAGTCTCACTCTCTTTTTCATGGAATTGGAATATAGCAAATGTAGACTCATCCATGTTAGAAGGATCTATTAAGGTCCCCATTGTGTTCATGTATTTTCCTTCATGCGATTCGGGCCCTTCCATCATAGACTTGGATAGTCACTAATGTTTGTTCCTGTGTCACTTGGCGAGTATGGTATCACTTCACATGGGCATAGTAGCTTGACTACATGATCTTCAACTATAGTCACCATGAACAAATCCAAGTCATAGCCTTGTTTGTCACAATGATGTGTCAATGTTTGTTCATTTACAACAACTTCGATGGCACTTAGGATGTGGGACCAATTAAAAGGATCAAATTCATCCCCTTGTAGATTAAAGGCTGACATGTAATCTAGATCAGTAAGTGATCTTTCTAATGACTAGCTTTTGTTCTTCTTGTCTTGCTTGAATTAACCAAAGACATGTGTCTTCGTGCATCCAACATGGCTAACCCAAACTTGTACTCTTTACAAAGATCTTGTCCTCATCATCATGAATTGCATGCCATAGGAGAGGTAACACATCTCTATAAGCATTAATCTATAGATTAACCTTGGTATTTATGCCATTATGCTAGATATGGATAACATTTCCTCCCCAACCTTTAGAAAGCTTCATCTATCTTAAGAATGGCCATCTTAAGAGTAGTTCTTAGTTGATTGCCTTGAAAAAATCACAAATGGAAATGGTGTGCTTTATAATTCAGCACTGCATGTGGTCAAGACAATATTTTTTAGAAGACCTATGGGTCTCTCCATATGTCCATAATGTAATTATACATGCATCCTAGTTGGTCCTAGGTCTGACGTTCCCCACTTTTCCCATAGTCTCTAGGTAGCAATGGCTACTGCTGCAACTAAGTATACAATAGCTTTAGTAGTTCCACCATTATAGCTGATTGGTAACAATGTACTACCCTCATCATCTTAACTATAATATCCAAGTTTATCACGAGGGATCTCATGAATGTGTGACTCTCTATAATTTTTTGGCCATGGGGTGGGTGGCTTAGCTTCAACAATTTAGCTTTCTTGCTCTCAGAAGATACTTCATCATCTCTAGTATATGAAGCTATACATTGAAGTGTATAGCTACATCAGCCCATGACTGTGGGCTTATTGGCTCATGATAGTCTATTTGGAAATTTGAGGAGGGAGTTCTATGTGGTTCTTCGGCCTCCTTCCATTTCAACTCTAATTCTTGATCCTAGAGTTCACCTTGGTCAAGAACCCTCTATGTTTGGTACAAGAATATCCTCTTGTGGAAGTGATACATGAGTCTAGATGAACTCTAGTCCTATAGTAGTCACTTGAGATTTATGTATTGGCTCCTTTGGTTGTTGTTGTTGTGCTTTGAGAATATCTTGATATTCATTCACAACCTTCTAAAATTATTCTTCCTTATTCTAGATATGTTCTTGCCTTTCCCAAAGTTGTTTCTTCTTTCTCAAACTTGATCTTCCTTTTGATGAACTTTGGCTACTATTTGGAAATGCTCTTTGGTCATGTGTGCGCAAGAACAGTGTTAGCAATTTTTTCTAGCATTGACTTCAATCATCGTTTGACACATGGCTAGTCATTCATTATCTAGGTCTCCCCTTGTAGAGCATTTCTCATGATGCGCCATTGATGGTCCTACTTCAAGTCTGTCATGATAGGCTCTCAATAATCCTAATAAACCAGATGTTAAACGGTGAGCAAAGATTGATCTAGGCTAAGGCCATGGATTTTGGTAAGGGTATGGATAGGGCCATGGGTAAGAGTGCAAGCCTAAATGTGATAGTTCTGATGCACTATGTTGTTGTGTTCTTAAAGCTTGATGTTGAATCTCTTCTTAAGTAAGTTGATCATGATTTCTAAGGAGCTCTTTTTGCTTCTTGATCAACTCATCTTGCTTTAACTTGAGGGAATCCTCAAGCTCAACCATTTTCTTTTCCCGTTTCTTGGCTTCCCTGCCTCTTTGAGTCTTCCAAGTCCCCTTCATGGGTTGAGAGTCCTTGGAAGTCTTGTCTTCATCGCCCTCTGAACTACTATGATCAAGCACTTTTTTTCATTTATTTTTCTTTTGAGCCTTGGTCTGGTCTTGAGAGACTACTTGCATGGGGCTATCTTCACTTTCTCATCTTCACTACCCGAGCTAGAGGTAAGTGTTGTCACCATATTTGTTGGTTTTATCCTATCTAGATTTTGAGGATAGTCTTTGTACAAATGTGTTTCCCCACAGTCATTATAAAAGGACTTCTTAGGTGTTATGGGTAGTAATTGTAGAGCTTCTGTAGCTGAAAAATATCTTTTCAAGTGGATCTCATTTTTGCAGAGATTACACATGTGAAAGCAAAATGAAAAGAAGAGTGTACTCTATGGAACAGTGTGAGACTCAAAGTGAGTAGAACAAGAAATGGATAAACTCACATAGATTAGAAGGACCTTGTTAAGAGCATGAAGCATGTCCTCCAAACGTTTGACCAAGTACAAAGTGAAAGAGATGCCCTCCTTATATAGAGTTGAAACACGTTCTCCAAAATACATCACATGTGGGAGAATTTCCCTTGAAGGATAATGAATGCAAAGTAGAAGCAAATAGCAAGGTACCCAAGTACAATGAGATACAACTAAAATAATATGAAATGAAGTGTCTTCTAGATACAAAATAGAGATGCATTCATATGGATACAAAAGGAAATGACATAGATGAAATCATGTCATCAACACCACATCTACAACTCCATTTTGGAGTGGCTTAATGTTGCAAAGATCCCAAGCATTGGAGTGGAACTAGCGGTAGAGCCTTCATGAATATTTGCAACAAGTTCTCCTAAGAGGTACACTACTCGAGAGTAATCTCGTAAGATACAATATTCTCAAATGTGAAACTGTACTAGATCTTGATGTGCTTGGTCCAAGCTTGGAAGACTGAATTCTTAGCAATGGACGATGCTGACTCGTTATTCGTGTAGTGCAATTGAAAATATAGAATGCAAAATGACGTTGTACCATCTTATGATGTCCATTATGACATTGTACAAGTGATGATGCACCACTATAGAATCTCCTTCTCAAGAGCTCCACAATGATTTTCTCATAGTAGAAAAGTGAGCTTCGAATGCCACACATAGTACTCCACAGAAGGCCTGTAGAATATGCAAAAAAACACACAATACACAAGGAGTACAAACACAAATTTCTTAGGTGTTACAAATGCGGTCAAACTTATAGTTTGTGGTTGACAAGGCCACTATATTTCTTATTAAAGATCATATATAAAAGTTTCTAGCAGTCATTTGGCCTTTCACATGGACAGTAATGATAACAATATCCATGCTTTCATTATCCTTGATCTACTAATGAAAACACAAGCCATATGAAATTTCTCTATCGTCCAAGAATAATGTGGTCAATGTCATATGTCTAAGCATGTAACAAGCACTATATTATGCAACAAATAGAATAAATAAAATCTAGTAATTCAAATGATTCCATAAATGATAAGGTGACTCCTAGTTGAAGGTCGATTGTCCTTAGTTGAAAATAGAAATTAGGCACCGATGTCCAATCACATGTCACACCATTGAAAAATAGTAAACATATTCCATATGATAAATATAGCATGTGAATGTAAATATCAACAATTGATATTTCAAAAAATTTATTCCAAGTGTTTGTGAATGATATGGAGCAATCAAATTATCACAGTGTGTGATAAGTAATATTTTTTTAATCCATTGAGATTCTTCCATATAATGATTTTTGTATTTTACTAAATACTGCTACTGGGAATAAGGTCAATACTATGATGTAAATTTCCTCTAGAAGATGGTAGTTGTGGTGTAAAATCAGACATTAAAAAAACACTATGAGAAGCCATTAATGATTTTTATGCATTTGATAGTGTAGTGTTATGATCCTCAATATTATTAACAAATGCATTATAGTAATCATGTCCTTTGCAAAGAGCACACTTTGCTTCTGTATGTTTTATACGAGGAAGTATTTGAATTTCATGTTTAGTAGACAAAAAGATGCACTTCCCTTTGTTTTTCTTTTAACAAAGGAAGTTTAGCCTTAGCCTACTCTCTCAGACTTGAATTAATTAAAAGAAAAGACAACTGAAGCGGGCTAGTGCCCATGGGATCCCCCGAATCCCACAGAGCACGAGTAGCATTTATAGAGTTTAGATGGCATTATAGAGAAGGTTAACCACCCTCTCATCACCATCATGCGGGGCCGAGTTGGGTTTAAGCTTGTTGTTGATCAAAAGGAGCACTTGATGATGCCTGAAGGGGGGGTATTTCTTATAGTTAGCAATTCTTTTGCCGAGGAGGAACAAAAATTTATCAATCGACTACTCTTTGGGGGAGTCTCTAAAGTTAAAAGCACATCTTTCTTGCCAGATATTGCATAGGACCTCCCCTCTGATGGCGTTCTAGAGAGGCATGGAGCAGCTGATCGCTTATCCCAGCAGAGCTTGTTTCCAACTGATATGTTTCTGAAGTCTAATTTTCTTTCCAACAATCTGCTAGAGCCTGTTGGAGTTGGGACAGGTAAAGAAGATGTGAGAAACATCTTCAATGGACCGGTAGCAGTGTTTGCACCAAGGAGGCATCCCACAATTTTGCTCGCCTTAAGGTCGATCCAAATTCCACGATGAAGAATTTGCCATAAGAGGACATACTTTTTGATTTTTAAGAGGGGGTGCCAGATAGCCATGAACTTCATGTCCCACCACAATTGCGTCCACAACAGGCACCAGTTCTTGTTGAGGTTAACCTGATAATCAATGGTTTGTTTGATGTTTGGGATTTTTTTTAGGCAATTACCATTGTGCCATCTAAGACCAAGCGAGCTCGACATGTCATGCCCCATGAGAAGGCAAACTTTAGAGTGGTCCTAGGCGAGATGTTTGCTTTGCAAAGTATTCGATTCATCATAGGTAATGTTGATGCTAGGGTTGATGTCCTCAAAATTGATCCACTAGTTGATGTCTTGTTTCCAGAGATGTTTCCATTTTTTGAAGCCTTTGTTCCATAGCGTCTTGGCATTTTGAATGTTCCAAGATTCCACAATCCGGATGCCATGGATCGAAAACCAGATAGAGTCATTTTGTTTGATATCGGCCACCCACTTCCAATCTTCACTAATTCTTGTGAAGCTTTTGACTTTATTCCAACTCTTCCATAGGGAGCACACTAGATTCGAGCCTTTCGAGAAGATCGGGATCGGGGAAAGCAAAAGGGTCAAAATGTCAAGATTCTTCCAATTTGGGAATCCCACAAAAGTCAACGCATTCTTGTTTTTGAAGATCAGCTTGGCCCACAAGGCCTCCCCGTTGCACCATTCCTTAATCATCCATTTTGCTGCAAGTTTGTTAGCCATGCACCCAATGTCCAGAATGCCAAGGCCCCCATTATCTATAGGGTGTTTTTCCCTTCCACTTGTATGTACACCCATAAAGCTAAAGGGTTACTTATATTTGTACATTTTTTACTTAGTGATATGCTTTATGTTGTGTTCCTAACCTTCTTTTTCTCGCTTGTCCCATTTCTATGCATTCATAATCCCCAAAGTCTAGCAATCATTATAAGAATAGGTTGTTGCTTCTTGAGGTGCATTGCTAGCACACAACCCATCCTTGTCTCAAATTGGTGTGAAAATTATTAAGCTATTCAATTGTACAAATTTTTCTTAATGGTTTACCTCATTCTTATCCATTTCTACTCTTTGATTGATGATGAAAGGTAATCCAAGTTCCTTGAATTTTGAAGAATGACATCATTTTTCTCCAAGAATACTATTTTAGGTAGAATAGGTATATTATGCATGTTGCAAATCAAGCTTTTGTTGCTAGTCAAAGGGAAAGGATAAATGCATCTTTTCCTCTAGTAAGCAAAATCTATAAGTCATGCACAATAAAAGAAGAAAGACAAAGATGAGAACAAAGTAGGTAAGAAAAATCAATGTTGCAAATACTATAAGGAAAATGATCATATCACCCAAATTGCACCAAGCTTGCTGCTTAAGAGAAGAAGAAGAAAGAGGTAGGAATGATTGTTGTAGGCACTTCTATGTCTACGAGTGATTCTAGAAGCTTAGTAAAAATTGAAAAACGGGTATTTATTACACAATGTAATTATGATCCATCAACCCATGATCATTTTATGTTGATTGTGACTTAAATGTTTGGTACTTTGATAGTGATGTGACCAAACATATAACCTCTCAATGCAATTTCTTCATCTCACTTGAGCGTAACCACAATGGGAATACTATCCAATGTGCAAACTACTCCTTATATCCTATCATGGGACTTGGAAGAGTCATTTTTATTACTGCTAATGGTATTATATTCACACTATCAGATGCCTTATTATGTCCCATAAATCAAGAAGAATATATTATCGATGTTAATGATAGCAAAATTGGCTTGGTGATAGAGTTTCTTGATGATAGATGTACACTTCATGATCTTTTTATGCTGACGAAATTGTTGCATCTAGTATATTCACAAATTATGAAAAATCTTTGGATGATTATGCATGTGTAGTACAAGATTTGTAAGCCATTTTAGATGCAAAAAATTGATATGCATATTTTAATCATCTAAATTCTTTCAATGTATTATGGCTACAAGAGTCTGATATAGTGTCCTTTTTGCCTCACCATCCAAACATGTATTTGAGGGTTGTATTTTGAGTAAGGTGCAATGTTCTTAAGTCCTTGAACATGGTACAGTAAAACTTTAACAAAAATTACAACTTGTTCACCATGATGTTTGTGGTTCTATGCAAACACCATCCTTTGATAATTACCTTTACTTCATTTATTGATGATTTTCCAAGCATGGATGGGCCTACCCATCAAAGTCAAAGTCTAAACTATTTATGTGCTTTGAAATGTTCCTAGCCATGGTTGAGAAACTATCAACATGTAAAATGGGCCCCTCCATTCTAATTGATGAGGAAATCATATTTCTTTAGAATTCAATGAACTTTTGGTTGAGTATGGGATAAAACACCAATGTAAAGTGCCATATACATGATAACAAGATAGCATTATGGAGAATTAAAAAAGGTGTATGGTCAAAAGTCAAGTTTCACCTGATAATTTTTGGCTTGAGGTCATAATGTGTGTTGCATATGCTCTTAAAAGGGTTCCAACAAAAGCATTACATTCCATGAGTTCTCATGAAGCTTGGCATAGTCGTAAGACATTTTTTTATCATTTACATGTTTTTGGTTGTCTGGCATATGCATTAGGAGCAAAAGTCTAGGAAATTGGATGATAAGGTTGTGAAACATATTTTTGGTGGAGTAAAATAGTGAGAGCAAGGTTTATCACCTATATCACTCGCAAATTAAATGTGCCTTGGTTATCCATGATGAATTTTCTATGGAGGATGTTGTACACTTTATGCTCATATATATATAGGACAAGTTTCATATCCACAAGTGGGTGTGCATGGCCCAAGCACCTCATGAAGTATTTTGATAGTGATGCACCTCAATGGACTCTCCTTCTCGAGAGTTTGATATTCTATAGGTGCAACAGGAACCATAGCACAAACAGGAACGTGAAAATAATACCATACTCAACACCATCTGCATCACCTTCAACAACTATGTTTGCAGGTGTAATAGGATGTTTTTCAACACCCTACACAATATTCCACAGTCCTTTTGAAACCAGTACATGATGCATCATATAAGCCCATAATGGGTAATTGGTACCATCCAACTTATCCTCAATAGCCCACATACGGAATACATCATTGCTTTCAGCCATGGCTCTGACTAAAATACCCTGATGTAGAAAAATTATTGTATCTCAAAAAGTTGAACAGAACTACCTTGTTCAATTATGCTAAACATGTAGCACACTTTGAGTAGCTTATATTGGCAATCCAAAACATGTATATATCTTTGGTTCAAAAAGAATTGCATGCATAGGTGTTGTGATAGTGCATTCGGAGGCTACAATGATCTCATATTGCAATTTCAATACCACAAAGCGAAGCAATTTCGAACTCCTAATCACTATAGTATGCTTGCCAAATTTCATTAAATTTTGAGACTATGACAGAGGGGTGTCAAGGACACCCTAGATGAAGTGGTGACCTGCTCTAAAACCAATTGTTGGAGTTTGAGGTCTATGGAAGCATGCAAAAAAGACAAGGTAGAAGAAGAAGCTTGGAGCACAACATACAATACAGAATGTATTACCAAGAGAATGTAGAAAGATAAGAGACTGATTAGGTTATAGACGTATAGACAATCTAGGGGAAAAAACCTCCTAAAGAGGGGAAAGAGTGCCCTGATGATCCTAGTGTGTTCACACACATTACTATCTTAATATATCAACACACGCAGTACTCTACATAGAGCTTGTAGAATATGCAAAAAGCATAGTACACAGAGAGCACGAACACAAAATGCTTGGGTGTTACAAATATGGTTGAACTTAAAGTCTGTGGCCCATGACACCACTATATGTTTTATTAAAGAACATATACAAAAGTGTCTCATGGCCATTTGGCCTTTCACATGGGCATTAATGGCCAAAGTGTCTATGGGAGAAAAACAAAGAATCATAAAGAATGCATGAGTGTAAGTATATAAACTATACCTCCTACCATATGGGCATGTTACACATATACAAGTAACTATCTAAGATCATGGATCAAGTAACCCCCTCAAGTGACAACAGTTTCAAAAGCTATCCTATGGTAGAGCTTTAGTCAAAGCACATGTACCATTATCTCCAATATGAACCTTCTCAAGCATAATGTGCTCAATGGCTAAGCAATCTCTAATGAAGTGATATTGCACCTCAATGTGCTTGGTCCTTGCATGATAGACTGCATTCTTAGCCAACGCGATGGCACTCTGACTATCACTGAGAAAATGAGGTACATGTTGAGGTAGACCTATACAACAAACAAGACGGGAAAGCCACAATGCTTCCTTACATGCCTCACTTGCTACAACATACTCTACTTCTATAGTGGAAACAGTTGTACATTCTTAGAGCTGAGATCTCCAAGAGATAGCACCTCTAGAAAAATGAAAAATATACCCTAATGTAGGCTTATGATTGTCTACACAACCATCATAATCAGAATCTATGTGACCAATAGTGGATGCTTTCCCTCTATCCAAGCATAGACACTTGTCGTTAGTGCCACTCAAATATCTCAAAATTATCTTGACCACTTCCCACTACTTCTTGTCAAGACTAGACATATATCTACTCACAACTCCCACTACAAATGCAATGTTTGGTCTCATAGCTACCATTTCATACATGAGACTACCAACAGTAGACTGATAAGGAATTTTGGTCATGAATTTCTTTTCCTCGTCTAATTTGGGGCAATCGTCCTTGCTCAATTTCACACATATGAGTAAAGGTGTACTCAGTGTCTTTCCACATTGCATATTGAATCTGTGAAGTACTTTGGATATGTACTCACTTTGAGACAAGTATATGCATCTTTTACTCTTATCACGAGTAATGCACATGCCAAGAATATGTTTGACATCCCCCAAATCCTTCATATCAAATGTTTGCCTCAAGTTCTTTTTGAGAATTGACAAGTCATAAGAGGACTTCCCAACAATCAACATATCATCAACATAAAGTATCAAGCATATCAAGCTGCCATCTAAGCATCTCTTTGTGTAGATAAAATGATCATCATTGCTTCGAGAATATCCATGAGACTTCATAAAATCATCAAACATTTGGTACCATTGTCGAGGGGACTCTTTAAGTCCATATAAGCTCTTCTTTAGCTTATAAACTAGAATTTCTTTGTCAGGAAGTACATAACCCTCTAGTTGTTCCATTAGATCTCATCTGTAAGATCTCCATGCAAGAGAGCATTTTTCATATCCATTTGGACTAGTTCTAAGTCTTCCATTGCAATGAATCCAAGCAACATTCAAAGGGTAGTCATCTTGATCACTCGAGAGAAGATTTCCTTGAAACCAACACCATGTTTTTACTTCAAATGCTTTGCAATAAATCATGCTTTATACTTTGGAGAAGCACTATCTGATGTGAATTTCAACTTATATACCCATTTACATGGTAAATCTTTCATGCCCTTTGGCAAAGGTACTAAATACCAAGAACCATTCTTGTGAATAGAATCCAAATCGCTCTTCATGGCACGCTCCCACTTGACATGATCCTTTGTTTGCATGGCTTATTTGTAGCAAGAAGGCTCACCAGCATCTATTAGCATAACAAAATCCAAACCTAGTACATATCAATTAGGTGGATGTGGGACGCGTTCAGAGCATCTCCATGGTTGTTGAACAAGAACATTTGCAAACTGATATGATCGGATCTCTTAAACATCCCTATGTGCAACATTTTATGCATGGTAACTAGAGGACTAGTATCCTCAAACACCACTCTTCTCACTTCAACCTCCTTAATGGGTTGTTTATTCATATTAGACTCATTGAAAAGGACATCACTAGTTCTGATCACTAATCGTGTTTCAAGATCCCATAAGTGATATCCAAATTGCCCTTATTGACCATATCCAAGAAAAATGCATTTTTTTGACTTATGATCCGGCTTTTTTCTAAGATTCTTGGGTATATGAACATATGCTTCACAAGCAAAAACTCAAAGATGATCATAATATGGTGGCTTCCCTGTCCATAAATCTTGTGCCACTTTTAGACCTTTGGGAGTACTAGGTGAAAGGTTAATCACATGAACTGCAGTCAATACTACTTCTACCCAAAAGCCTTGTGAAAGGTTTACATGATGCAGCATAAAAACTACTCTATCTTGAATAGTTCTATTAATCCTTTCAGCTACACCATTCTATACTAGGGTATAAGAAGTTGTAAACTCTCTAAGAATTCCTCTATACTAGCAAAAAAGGTTGAATTCATGTGAGATATATTCACCCCCATTATCTGAACATAAAGCCTTCAGCTTAGTTCCTTTTTCAGTCTCAACTGAAGCAAGCCATTTTCTAAAGGTAGGGAATACATCATCCTTCTATTTGATAGGATATAACCAGAATTTCTAATAGCATCATCTATGAAAGTGACAAAGTAAAGAGAACCATATAATGAAAACTCAAATACCGATTGTCACAAGATGTATTCCTTCTGCAAAATAAGGCAACTCAATCTCACATATAGAGTACTCATGTATAGACTTATGGATAGTCAATCCTCCTTGCCAAGCAACTCTAGATAGGCTAATATGTTTGTTGAGGACATATATCCTCTATACCTTTCCCATCCAAAACACCTACATGAAGTGTGACCTTAAGTCCAAGGCTAATATGTTTGTTGAGGACATATATCCTCTATACCTTTCCTATCCAAAACACCTACATGAAGTGTGACCTTAAGTCCAAGGCTTCCTAGTCTCTCATTCAATCAATAAGATTCATAACTTCACTTGATAACAATCCCCATGTATCTGGGGAGAAAGAGGGGAAAAGAAAAAGAATTGAGTGAATATTGCATATAGATATGCATGGTGTGTGTGTGTGTATAAAGGAGTGTATAGTGTGTATAAATGAACTATGTTGTTTGTGATTACATGTATGAACATGAATTGCACTTGGGGTGCATATAAGTGCAACTAAGAGTGTGGACGAGTGCGTAAGTGTACATGCAAGAGGGACGGAAGAAAATACTAAAAACAATTCGGATGTGTATAAGAGGTGAAAGAATAATTTGTGGGAGTGAGCTAAAAGAGGTAACGTGAGGGGAGTGAGCTTATGTGAGAGAGAAGAAGATTTGAGAGAGATACGGGGGGTTTGGAAATTTCCAGAGGAAGATGTACTACCTATACACATTACACGTACCATTAAGAATCATTGAACGCATTATTTTGATTAGACAAGTACCTAAAATCTCTGAAGCCTTGAGTGAAAGAGGGTGAAATTGTAAGGTTCAACGGGTTACACATTAAGGTGCAGGTAAATACAAGGTGGGTAAAGCAAAGGGAGATAAATGATAAAGAGAAGGGTCCTAGGACCGTGCATAGACAATAAATACACACCGAAAGGAGAGTGGCTCTTGGACTTCAAAACACAATGTGATAGAGGTTTAACTAAACAATTCTGGGCACAAATAAGGCTTTTACATTCCATTTTCTTTGTGCATTTACCCTCGCTTAATTTTGGATCTTTAATCCGTATTATCATATTCCTATTCAGGACATTTGTAGAAAATGCAAGGCAAGATAGTGATTTATTTCATTAAATTTATGTTATGTGGCGAAGTATTATGATACAGTCAAGACAGTAATGTCCACATAACAGACTAGTGTTAGAGTACATTTCTTTAAGGTTATGTCTTAACATCTTCAGCTTTGAGGCAGCTGAGCTCTTAACGTTGGGCACGTTATCAATGCACATAGATTACGATGCAGCTGACACAATGCTTAGTTTCTAATATTTAATGATTCAGCTAGCTGATGTGCCAGGCAACATCTAGTACAGTGACTGACAAAAAAATTTCATGTTTTAAGATTATTTAGAGTATCATGATCTGTAAAGTTGTTATTAGAGGATCATTATTGTTGTCTACAATATGCACCAGAAAAGAAAACTTCCCAGACCTTGTAATGTTTAATGACTGCCATCCATGGTCTACAATGTCCAATGGCGATTTAGAATTCCATATAACTTTTACTAATGTGCAGAACTGCAGAACTGCATTGCATTTTCTTTCTGGACAGAACCTTATCTCCACAACTTCTCTGCACTAGTGTAGATATTCCTCTGTCCATTTCATTCATTTTACCCAGCTTTTAGGACTTCTTTAGAGTTCTATGGAAATGATCCGTTGTAGCAATGTTTACTCCTATATCACAACAGCATAGTATCGATGTTGTGTGGACTTTCAGAACGAGTAATTTCCAATTTCCACAGCAATGAGATCTGAAAACTACACGTTGCGTCTCTACATTTGCACATCACAAAGTGGAATCTGCGACTGTTATGCCAACTTCCGTTCTGTCTCTATTGCAATTGTATTACAATTTGCAAGAGTCAAATCACATTAAAAAGGTACACCATTGAGTACAGTCAGCTCATCGGCCATGAAATAGTTAGTAATCAACCCATCGTCCATCTTCCTAAACCAACAATCAGAGGCTTTCAATCAACATGTATGAATATTTGGAGTTAATGTACTAGTAACATCTGGAGAATCTGAGGATCAAACAAACAAGTAGATACAATGTGTTGTCACGCTCATCCATAATGGGCAAAGTTGTAAAGCGTGGAAACTATTATTTATTAAATAGTGGATAGCGAACCGCCAGATAATATGAAATAATGAGATGCAAATATTTTACTGGTCAAGCGTTTGGATGAAACTTTATATGCGATATGCGTTGGATAAGTCCTGTGTGTGGAGTACTCTGGTAGACGCAATTTACGGTTGATGTCATAGTTCCATGATTATCAATTCATTTGTTGTCTTGATGATATTCCCATGGTTTGACTGGAAGACTATCAATTCATCTGTTGTCTTGACGATATTCCCATGGTTTGACTGGATTGGGTTCTGCCCATAACCCTATTCGCTTGTTACGAGCTTCTTCCTCCCACTGCATGCTCTCTCTCTCTCTCTCTCTCTCTCTCTCTCTCTCTCTCTCTCTCTCTCTCTCTCTCTCTCTCTCTCTCTCTCTCCCCATACCTGTACCAATTGAGAAACAACATGGCATGGATTGAAAGAAAGGAAGTGGAGGACATGATAACTAAAGCAATCAGGCAGACAGAGTACTCAATCAAGAAATGAGGAAGGCCACAGACAGAATAAGAATGTCAAAATTCTTGAAGAAGACCAAGATTAATGGAAAGCTGAGATGCAAAAGCTTCAAGAAGAAATCATTCAGCCGAAGATTTCCAAAGAGGAAGGAGAGATCACAAAGCTAGATGACTTAAAAGAGGAAATCAAAAATGATTGGAAGATGGATATGCAAGAACACATCTGATCAAAGATG
Source organism: Ceratopteris richardii (assembly GCA_020310875.1). NCBI lineage: Eukaryota > Viridiplantae > Streptophyta > Polypodiopsida > Polypodiales > Pteridaceae > Ceratopteris > Ceratopteris richardii. The sequence goes on from CM035410.1 coordinate 6,988,950, forward strand.
GAAGCAACACAAAATACTTGAGTGGAAGAAGTAAGTAAAAATATTAAAAAGGAAGTCAAAGAAGAAGTGAGGAAGGAAGTCAAGGAAGACGTGAAGAAGGAAGAGCTCACACGGGTCGAGGATACACTCGAGGAGGAGAGACTTCGACACATTCGAAGACTTCACATTCAAATTACGGGCCTACCAGAGGGAGCATCACTAGAGGCAGACACCACCGACATTTGACGTTGACTTGGATACGAGAGCATGCCCTTCACAAGCACATGGAGGGCTGGGAGGGATACATCTTGTTCGCGAACACCCATCCTTCAGATGAGCTCCGAGGAGACACGGATCGAATTTTTTAGACGTCGATCAATACTACATGGTCTATCTGACGGCACCCTACATGGATGAGGACCTCACGAGGATGTAGGTAGCACACTGACATGCTTGCATGCCATAGGTACTCAAGGCGCATCGAGAGGGAATGAAGGCCTCTTACCGTGATGGTAAGGTCTTCATAGATGGACGCCCTATCAAATAGGGTCACGCGGCCTATGAGACATCACTACACAAGAAGGCACCAATCAGAGGAGAATGTGTGGAGCTGCAACGAGGCACTCTGGATGTGACTAGACAGACTTGAGGAGATCCTAGAGTCACATAACTTTGTTTGCATCACAGAGACCCACTAGAGCCCAGAGAGAGGCCTACCTCACATTGCAGGTTCTCATTGGGAATCTGCATTCAGGACCACGACGAGACAGAGTTTAGCACAAGGGTCGGGGGTGTTGCCATCATAATTAGACACGAGATACAAAGCCGGATCCATATCCTAGGAAGAGATGAGGCACGATACATGTGGATCAACATGGAGGGCATTGAGGTATGAGGGACTATTGTTCATATTCTTTTATATGCTGATGATATTGTGCTAGTTTCAGAATCTGCAAAAGGTCTAGAGCGCCACCTACGTGGCTTAGACAACTTCTGCATACATAGAGGGCTATCTGTGAATCTTGGTAAAACCAAGGTTATGATTTTTCATACATCAGCACATGTGAGGAGACATAGTTCTTTCATAGTAGTAGGAAGACCGATTGAGGCAGTCCGATCATATGTCTATCTCAGAATGACATTCACAGCAGCCTTTGGAGTTTTCTCTATGTCTCAAGCAGCCCGGGATCACATCGCATGTGGATACGCAGCACTAGATTTGATGGAGAGATAGTGCCACCAAGCACATTTTCAGGTGCCCCACACAAAGGGATGGCTCTTCAACACTCTAGTTACGCCAGCTCTCATGTATGGAGGAGCCATATAGGGGCCAAGATTAGCTACATCAGCATGGACAGCATTGGAGAGCCCACATATTAGTTCTAGACAGTATGCCTATTACACAAGATACAGAGCATGGACACAGAGCGCATCACTTATCCAGCTTTCCAGGCATCACGCGACATGGCACTAACAGGTGACACCTCATGGTACGCACAGACACGAGACTGGCTGGCCCATCATGGATTTGACATAGATAGACTACCACCACTACAGTATGACTTACAGGCCCCCACCTATTCGCTCTCCCACTAGGAGAGGAATAGAGTCATGAGGAGGAATAGGGTCATTTGCCACGAGATATGGCATATATATATACAGAGGACATGGATTAGCCCCAAGGATACACAGCCACCGAAAATGCTCTACTATCGTGAGCATTTCCTATAGATCTTAGATCAGGGCTTTATTGAGACTCCGCGATACATGCAAACATACTTACCACACCACCTCCGAGTCGTCATTGGGCAGCCTCTACTATAGCCCCGTTGATTGCACATGTCTTCAACCGGGCTATAGGGGAGGGCTTTCCAGAGGAGTGGACTAGGCACACCATTGTGCCTATCCATAACTGGTGACACCCTGGACCCAGGGAACTACAGGACCATCATGATTGGCCACACCATGGCCAAACTATACGGTGCTATTCTTGAGGCAGAGCTCAGCTCATATGCAGAGACTGAGGGGCTACGAGCACGAGGCCAAGCAGGTTTTCGACAAGCTTTCTCTAGTATTGATCACATCTTCATTTTACGCTTCCTCATTGATGGGGCAAGGGTGCGGAAGAAGAGACTATATTGCTGCTTTGTGGACTTCCGCAAAGCTTTTGATACAGTGCCACGAGAGAGGCTCTTCCAACGCCTCCAGAGCTTGGGAGTACAATCAGGGATGATTTGGGCCATCTATGCACTCTATGTGCAGGTGACCAGGAGGGTATAGTGTCCAAGAGGTATGTCTGAGGCCATTGCTAGCACCATCGATGTTAACCAAGGCTGCCCACTCTCTCCCACTCTATTTGGTCTCTATATCGACGAGATTGAGGACTACATTCTCCGAGCGGGAGGAGAGGATGCAGACCTCGCACGTACACATGTCCACATTTTATTATATGCCGATGACATTGTCTTGATTTCAAAGTCATCCGAGGGATGACAGCACCACCTGGATGCCCTAGATGAGTTTTGTACACACAGGGGCTTGAAAGTAAACCTTGGCAAGACCAAGGTCATGATCTTCCATACCTCCCCCATGGTGAGGAATTGAGCAAGATTCAGAGCCGGTGGTGAACAGATTGAGGTGGTCTCTTCCTATGTCTACCTCGGAGTCACATCCACGAGCTTGCCTGGCCCCTTCAGCATGAGAGAGGCAGCCACCGATAGACTCACACGAGGATATGCAGCTTTAGCCATGTTAGAGCGAAGATGTCACCAGGCACACTTCCAAGAGCCCCGCACGAAGGGGTGGCTATTTGACATACTAGTCAAACCAGCTATGATGTATGCCGCAATAGTTTGGGCCCCAAGCCTCACCGTCACCCAGTGGAGTGCGATCGAGAGGCCACATGTACGTATGATCTCGCGATTATTTCGCGGGAAGAAGTCGATGCCACATGACATCATTAGGGCAGAGCTAGCTGCACCACCCATGGTAGTAGATGCACTATTCCAGACTATGTGCTTTATTCAGAGGATGAGGGACCTCCCTACAGATAGACTCACACACAGAGCTTCTGAGGCATCTATACAGATATCAGAGTCAGGATATGAGAGAGTCTGGTTCGATAGTCATGGACTTGATATGGACAGATTGCCCCCTTTTCAATATGACCCTGACTCACCTCATATCCACCTCTCTTGTCGTGAGAGGAATATTGTGCTCAGACACGATCTCTGGCAGCTCTACATTAGTCACACATGGCACACACCACACATGGGATCGAGACTATCGCACTACCGAGACCAGTTCTTAGACATACTAGCAGACGGTTTCATCCAACGACCATGGGTTTCATCCAACGACCATGCTATATGGATACTTACATGCCTCATAGCTCGAGGGTAGCGATTGGCCAGTTGAGAGTCTCATCACACCGACTAGAGATTGAGATGGGCAGAGTCGTAGACATTCCCAGAGAGGAGCGGATATGCAGGGTATGCACACACCACACATGGGATCGAGACTATCGCACTACCGAGACCCGTTCTTAGACATACTAGCGGACGGTTTCATCCAACGACCATGCTACATGGATACTTACATGCCTCATAGCTCGAGGGTAGCAATTGGCCAGTTGAGAGTCTCATCACACCGACTAGAGATTGAGATGGGCAGAGCCGTAGACATTCCCAGAGAGGAGCGGATATGCAGGGTATGTAGAGTAGAGATGGAAGATGAGGAGCACTTTGTATGCAGATGTAGAGCATATGATGGCATTAGAGGTAGATACGAGACTCTGTTTAAAGGGCAGCCCACCCTCCGAGAGATCATGGACTCTAGAGACCAGCGACAGCTCGGGCGATTCTTACTAGAGATACAGAGTCACAGAGATTCCCTACTCGAGCCTACTATAGCAGCCCATGCAGGAGGGACACAAAGTCAGTTCACTGACTTCTTAATTCCACGACGTGCTACAGCCGTCCCCCCCTCAGCTCACATGCCGAGAGGGGTGACTCTTCAGCAGGCTCAGACTTCTCGAGCAAGGAGACGACCCCATGCCACAGGATATCGGGCTCCGAGACTTCACCGACACCATATTGCGGAGATCCAGGCTCGTGACCACCGCGCCATGGAGGGGAGACGATCCCAGAAGATGGTTGATCCCTCTGCAGCCATCAGGGTGGCCCTGACTCCACGTCCACCTATGTATCACATCTTACACCCGTCCACTAGCACAGGATGGAGCTAGTTAGTCGATTCAGATGCATTCTCATGCTTGTTGTACTACCTTTTGCATATAGACTATCATAGATATCGTACTCCATACACCCGCCCACTTTCATGGGTATCTCCACATGCATACTACGGAGATCTATATCAGCTTTACCAGTTTTTTTCAGCACTTCTATCTTGTCTGATTGATAGAAGATACACCCATGTTTGTCTCATAGGCCAAGTTTGGCCTCCTAATAGACGTAAAAACACTTTCTTCCTTTCTTTCTTTCTCTCTACTCCCGAGTCTGATGGGAAGACACTATGCAAGATGCTCGGCTACAAAGACCCCCCATTCATCAAGTCTTGGAGAACAGGGCGAGACCCCACGAAAAAGAGAGCTCTCATTGTACACTTCCCCTCCAAAAATGTAAGATCTACTTTCCTTCGCAAGAGGGTGATTTTGAGAGCACTTGATGGCCCTCCCATCTACCTTGATGATGATCTCACACCCATGCAAGTAGCACATCGCCGTGCATGCATGCCGAGAGTACACCAAGCTCGCAAAGAAGGAAAAAAGGCTTCATACAGAGATGGTCGTGTCATCATTGATGGCAAGGTCATCCCATAGGGATTCGCGGCTTGTGAGACACTCCAGGAGATACATCTTGCAGTTTGGAACTCCAATGGAGATCTATGGACACACCCAGAGAGGTTAGAAGAGGTGCGTAGAGGCAGAGACATCATTATGCTAACAGAGACACATGAGAGCCGAGACCGGAGCCTACTTCGAGTCCACGGTTTCCAGTGGGAGTCCAAATACAGGGAGTGTACACGTCAGCACACCACCAGAGGATTAGGAGGAGTAGCCATATTCTTTAGAGATGGACTTCAGCGCAGGATACAGATAGTCGCATGTGACTCACAGGACAGATATCTTTGGATTCGGCTCAAGCTCTCACAGGAGTGGATTATCTTCATAGCGTTATGCTACTTTGCTCCTTCTAGCTCGCGGTTCGCTGTCATAGATCGAGAGGAGGACTCACCATACACTTGTTTGTCAGAAGAGATTACAGAGTACTCTGCATTAGGGGAAGTGTTCCTTATGGGAGACTTCAATGCAAGGACAGGCAATGATCAATGTGAGATATTTGATCTAGAAGACCCACAGATTCTGCATACCATAGAGGATGAGTCTACAGCCCGAGCTTCAGCTGACTCTACACACACTCACTATGGCACTCACCTACTCAGACTAGGCTCTCGACATAACCTCGTTATCTATAATGGGATGGCCCAGTGGCCTACATCAGGAGGATTGACATGCATACCACACTCAGTCGCAGATGGCGGAGGGAATACAATAGATTACGTCATGGGATCCAGAGAGGCCATCCACCTACTTACCTCATTCACCATCCCACCCATACCCATTGGAGCCGATCACACGTACCTCGCTCTCTCCCTCAAGGGAGACATCCCTATACCCACACCTGCAGCACGCATCCCACACACCACCATCCATTTCACACACGAGCTAGCTCACATATATGTGGCTCGAGTCGAGAAGGATCTTCTCTTGCTTCATCATGACACTCCACTATCCCTACTCACCTCACAGATAGCATCAATCCTTCGTACATCAGCCATCAGCTCCTTCCCACACAGCATCCATTCTGGTCACACACCTCCTCCCGGGACTATGCCACAACATCGCTGGTATGATGAGGAATGTAGAGACCTTTACCGCCGACTACGAGCTCAGCGAGCATTGGGAGAGATCACAGAGAGAGAGGCCAAGGGATGGATGAAAACCTCGCACGTCAGAAGAGGTGAGCCTTTGAGGAGGCAAAGGAGCTTGAGCTATATCATCTCTTTATGAGTATGGACAGTGCTGCAGCATGGCGTATCCTACGACACCCACGCCCGACCACACCTATTGGGGACCTACACACATGGCATGATTATGCTCAGAGATTATATGAGGTACATGGGCAGCCTCCCATTACCCAGCCAGTTGAGCCTCGCCTTACTAATTCTTCTCTCTTCACAGCAAAGATGGTTGAGAGGGCCATAGGACGACTATGACATGAACGTTCGACAGACCACACGGGATTGCAAAGCGATCATCTCATATATGCAACCTCCACTATAGCCCCGTTGATTGCACATGTCTTCAACCGGGCTATAGGGGAGGGCTTCCCAAAGGAGTGGACTGTGCACACCATTGTGCCTATCCACAAATCTGGCGACACCCTGGACCCGGGAACTACAGGACCATCATGATTGGCAACACCATGGCCAAACTATACGGTGCCATACTTGAGGCAGAGCTCAGCTCATATGCTGAGACTGAGGGGCTACGAGCACGAGGCCAGGCACGTTTTCGTCGAGCTTTCTCTACTATTGATCACATCTTCGTTTTGCGCTGCCTCATTGATGGGGCAAGGGTGCGGAAAAAGAGATTATATTGTTGCTTTGTTGACTTCCGCAAAGCTTTTGATACTGTGCTACGAGAGAGACTCTTCTACGAGCATGAGGCCAGGCACGTTTTCGTCGAGCTTTCTCTACTATTGATCACATCTTCGTTTTGCGCTACCTCATTGATGGGGCAAGGGTGCGAAAAAAGAGATTATATTGTTGCGTTGTGGACTTCCGCAAAGCTTTAGATACTGTGCTACGAGAGAGACTCTTCCGATGCCTCCAGAGCTTGGGAGTACCATCAAGAATGATTTGGGTCATCTATGCACTCTATGAGCGGGTGACTCGGAGGGTACAGTGTCCACGAGGTATGTCTGAGGCCATTGCTAGCACCATCGGCGTTAAGCAAGGCTGCCCACTCTCCCCCACTCTTCTACATCGACGAGATTGAGGACTAATTCGAGCTCGAGGAGAGGGTGGAGACCTCGCAGGTACACATGTCCACATTTTATTATATACCAATGACATTGTATTGATTTCAGAGTCACCCAAGGGATTACAGCGCCACTTGGATGCCCTGGATGAGCTTTCTACACAAAGGGGCTTGACAGTAAACCTTGGCAAGACCAAGTTCATGATCTTCCACACCTCCCCCATGGTGAGGAATGGAGAAGGATTCAGAGCTAGTGGTGGACAGATTGAGGTGGTCACTTCCTATGTCTACCTCGGAGTCACATTCACGAGCTTGTCTGGCCCTTCAGCATGCGACAGGAAGCCACCGATAGACTCACACGAGGATATGCAGCTTTAGCCATGTTAGAGCGGAGATGTCACCAGGCACACTTCCAGGAGCCTCGCACAAAGGGGTGGCTATTTGACACACTAGTCAGACCAGCTATGATGTATGCTGCGACAGTTCGGGTCCCGGGCCTCACAGTCACCCAGTGGAGTGCGATCGAGAGGCCACAGGTTCGTATGATCTCGCGACTATTTCGAAGGAAGCAGTCAGTGCCACATGACATTATCAGGGCAGAGCTAGCTCCACCACCCATGGTAGTAGATGCACTATTCCAGACTATCTACTTTATTCAGAGGATGAGGGAGCTCCCTACAAACAGACTCACACACAGAGCTTTTGAGGCATCTATACAATTATCAAAGTCAGTATATGAGAGAGCTTAGTACACTCATGTTAGAGTCTGGTTTGATAGTCATGGACTTGATATGTACAGATTGCCTCCTTTTCAGTGTGACCCAGAATCACCCCACATTCACCTCTCTCGTCGTGAGAGGAATGTTGTGCTCAGACACGATCTCTGGAAGCTCTACATTAGTCAGACATGCACACACCACACATGGGATCGAGACTATCACACTACCGAGACCAGTTCTTGGACATACTAGAGGACGGTTTTATCCAACGACCACACTACATGGATACTTACATGCCTCATAGCTCGAGGGTGGCGATTGGCCAATTGAGAGTCTAATCACACCGACTAGAGATTGAGATGGGCAGAGCCATAGACATTCCCAGAGAGCAGAGGATATGCAGGGTATGCATAGTAGAGACGGAGGATGAGGAGCACTTTGTATGCAGATGTAGCGCATATGATGACATCACAGGGCATCCCACCCTCCGAGAGATCATGGACTCTAGAGACAAGCGACAGCTCGAGCGATTCTTACTGGAGATACAGAGTCATAGAGATTCCCTTCTCCAGCCTACTGTAATAGCCCATACAGGAGGGAGACAGAGTCAGCTCACTGACTTCTTTATTCCACGACGTGCAACAACCCTCGCCCCCTCCGCTCACACACCGAGGGGGTGACTCTTCAGCAGGCTCAGACCTCTCGAGCTAGGAGACGACCCCGTGCTGTGGGATATTGAGCCTCGAGACTTCACCGACACCAGATTGCAGAGATCCAAGCCAGTGACCATCGCGCCATGGAGGAGAGACGATCCCGAATGATGGCTAACCCTATTGCAGCCATAAGGGTGGCCCTGACTCCACCTCCACCTATGTATCACATCTTACACCCGCCCATTAGCACAAGATGGAGCTAGTTAGTCATCTTAGATGCATTTTCATGCTCGTTGTACTATCCTTCTGCATATAGATTATCATAGATCTGGAGTCCATACACCCCCCACTTCCATGTGTATCTCCACATGCATACTACGGAGATCTATATCAGCTTTACCAGTTTTTTCAGCACTTTTTTCTTTTCTGATTGACAGAATATACACCCATGTACATCGATTTGTCTCATAGGCCGAGTTCGGCCTCCTCATAGACGTAAAAACTCTCTCTCTCTCTCTCTCTCTCTCTCTCTCTCTCTCTCTCTCTCTCTCTCTCTCTCTCTCTCTCTCTCTCTCTCTCTCTCTCTCTCTCTCTCTCTCTCTCTCTCTCTCTCTCTCTCTCTCTCTCTCTCTCTCTCTCTCTACAGGTGAAGAGGAGACAACTACAGCTGATGTTTTCCAGAGGTCTAGAGCCCCCTCCTCACCTGATTCTCAGCAAGCAGTGACACTACAATAGGCTGAGATGAGTCAAGCTAGACGACGACCACGAGTCACAGTACTCACAGGAGTGAGGCTATACCATCGCAAGATAGAGGAGATTCGTGCCCGACATCGTGAGGCGACTACGGGGCGAGTGGCCCAGATGAGAGCAGATCCTATAGCTTTCATACAGGAAGCTCTAGCACCGGCTCCACCTATGTATCATATCCTCCACCCCTCCATTACCACTGGATGGAGCTAGTAGACAAATGCATCTGCATGATTGTATTACCCTCAGCATATAGACATGCATATACCCCCAAAGATAGGGCTCCATCAGCCTTAGCATTTTATTTTACCACACGTGTTTGAGACTAGGTTCTATTAGCTTTTTTATGATCTTGTTTTACTTTTGTGACAGCCTGATGACATTCACATCATGTATCTTATGTTTGGTCTCATAGGCCGAATTTGGCCTATAATAGACGTAAAAAAACTTTCTTTCTTTCTTTCTTTCTCTCTCCCCCTTTCTCTCTCCCCCCTCCCTCCCTCCCTCCCATCATCGGACTTTTTGCTGGATTCTTGGGAGTCCTCTCTCTCTCTCTCTCTCTCTCTCTCTCTCTCTCTCTCTCTCTCTCTCTCTCTCTCTCTCTCTCTCTCTCTCTCTCTCTCTCTCTCTCTCTCTCTCTCTCTCTCTCTCTCTCTCTCTCTCTCTCTCTCTCTCTCTCTCTCTCATCGGAGGTCGAGCGTGGCCTATGTCTACTACACCCGTCCACCCCCCTCTCACTTCTCACCTCACACATCTCATCCATCTTACACACCTCAGCTATCAGCTCCTTCCCACACACCACTCACACAGGACGTATCCCTCCCCTTGGGACTAGACCCCATAACAGTTGGTATGATGATGAGTGTAGAACACTTTACAGACACCTACGTGCGCGACAAGCCTTGGTAGAGATTACAGAGAGAGAGGCCTATAGACAAATGAGATTACAGAGAGAGAGGCCTATAGACAAATGAAGGCACTGACACGTCGAAAGCTACAAGCATTCGAGGAGGCACAGGAGCTTGAGCTATATCGTCTATTCATGAGCATGGATAGTGCAACGGCATGGCATGCTCTCCACGAGCCTTGTCCGACTACACCCATTGAGGACCCGCAGATATGGCGAGATTATGCAGCGCGATTATATGATGTGCCTCGACAGCCACCTATCCCACATCCACTTGAGCCTCGACCCACACACTCCTCTTTCTTTACTACAGCAATGGTGGAGAGGGCCATACGTCGTATGCAGCACAGGCGGGCTTCCGACCATACTGGTTTACAGAGCGAGCACCTCATCTATGCAGCCTCCACTATAGCCCCGTTGATTGCACATGTCTTCAACCGGGCTATAGGGAAGGGGTTCCCAGAGGAATGGGCACATCATACTATCGTGCCTATCCACAAATCAGGCGACGCTCTGGATCCAGGTACCTACAGGACCATCGTGATTGGCCACACAATGGCCAAGTTATATGGAGCAGTTCTTGAGGCAGAGCTTAGCTCATATGCAGAGGCAGAGGGCCTCCGAGCACCAGGCCAGGCCAGGTTCAGACGAACTCTTTCCACTATCGACCATATCTTCATCCTGCATTGTCTCATAGATGGGGCAAAGGCAAGGAAGAAGAGGCTTTATTGTTGCTTTGTGGACTTCCGCAAGGCTTTTGATACAGTTCCACGTGAGAGGCTGTTCCAGCGCCTGTTGAGCCTTGGGATCCTGACAGAGATGATATGAGCCATCTACACTCTCTACGAGAAGGTGTTTGGTCGAGTTCGATGCCCTCGAGGTTTATCAAATCCCATTGCTAGCACCATTGGTGTTAAGCAAGGTTGTCCACTCTCCCCGACACTTTTTGGGCTCTACATTGATGAGATCTCCGATTACATACTACGAGCAGGCGGAGAGGGGAGCAACCTGGGAGGTACCCCAGTTCACATTCTTTTATATGGTGATGATATTGTTTTGATTTCATAATCACATGAGGGGCTCCAATGCCACCTCGGAGCCTTGGACGATTTTTGCTCACATAGAGGACTGGTTGTGAACCTTGGCAAGACCAAGGTCCTGATCTTTCACACATCGAGTGCAGTGAGGAGTGCAGCCATCTTTACCATAGCAGAAGGGCACATCGAGGTGGTTACCTCATACGTCTATATGAGAGTTACTTTCACCAGTCTACCAGGACCTTTCACCATGAGGCAGGCAGCTATTGACAGACCCACCCGAGGGTATGCAGCCCTGGCCATGCTAGAGCGGAGGTGTCACCAGACACACTTCCAGGAACCCCGCACGAAGGGGTGGCTTTTCGATACACTAGTCACCCCCCCCTTGATGTATTCAGCGACAATATGGGCACCGGGCTTGACGGTCGATCAGTGGGCACAAATTGAGAGGCCCCAGGTATGTATGATCTCACGCTTGTTCCGTAGCAAGCGGACCATACCACATGACATCATCCGAGAAGAGCTCTCGGCACCACCCATGGTCCTCGAGACGCTATTCCAGACAGTGAGTTTCATTCAGAGGGTGAGGGAGTTACCACACGACAGACTCACTCGTAGAGCTTTTGAGGTAGCTGTACAGTTATCTCAGAGTAGACATGATAGAGCTTGGTACTCACAGGTCATAACTTGGTTCGCGACATACGGGCTCGATATGGAGAGTTTGCCACCTTTTCAGTACGACTCAGACTCACCTTACTATCACCTCTCTCGTAGCGAGAGGAATCTGGTGATCAGATATGGAGGCTCTACATCAGGAGAGT